>OW028751.1:22382613-22738613 GCA_932294355.1 Aporophyla lueneburgensis | reverse complement strand
CACTCAGGTGACCGCATACAATTCGAATTTTGAAATCATTTGTTTTTTTTCATCATCGCAGATTCACAAGACGTAGACAACGTTCAAATTTCGAATCGACGTGACGTTTTGAAATGAGGTTATTGAACACTGACTGTCTCGTTGGTCTAGCGCTACTGCTGAGCATGTGGTCGTGGGTTCGATTCCCAGGTTGTGCAAAGTGTTATTGGGTTTTTATACCTGAAATTTCTTAGTAGCAGCTCGGAGGTTAGATTGGTGCCTGGTTGATTGTAAAAAATGATTGTTGATCGACCTTATGGTGACGGACGTAAAGAATAACACCATCCCATTTCATCCCTTGGATGTCGTGAAAGGCGACTAAGGGACTTACTAGAGAATGGGCAGCAGCGTTCTCTACGCAATTTAGTACCATACTGCGATCGCCAACCCGCCTGTCAAGCCCCCCCAAATTGAGAGTGGCCTATGTCCAGCCGTGGACATCTTTGGGCTGAAATGGTGATGATTCTAAAAGGCTCACCCCGTATTACATGGAACTTGAACATAACTGGTGAAAAGTGGCTGTACCTACTTACCTCTGCCCGGGGAAAACAAGGCGTGATGCGTAGTGTTAAATATTTCCGTGCCAAATAAACATTCAGTTTTCATGATTGGAAAACTCAATAAAAATCTACGATACTAACATATCATCACGCTACCAGATAAGATCATTATGCCAATAATTATTATTGTAGCAGTAATTAAGTTGCTTCATGGTGACTGCTCAGGAGTTAAGAGCTGCGAATAATCGATATGACTGCACCCCCCCTAATGGCTTGAGCATTCCATGGTGTTGCTTCGAAGTCATTGGGTATGTCGGTTTTAATATAGGCTGGAAATATGCTGTTTGTATCATGGGTGGTCATGAGGAATAGCTCGGTAGGTAAGGCGTTGAGCTGTTGACGTCGTGATTGCATCGTTGTATTAATATATGTATTATGTATACCGAGATGTGAACTCTTTCTTGAACATAAGTAGTTCAATTTCGTAAAGTTCATAGCGAACCTCTCTCGAATGACATAACATTTGAAAAGAGAATTCATTTGTTCAAATTCAGAACGAGAGCACGTTCGAATTTAAGAATAACGTTACTAATAAGTGATAAACTTGTTCCTGTTCTGTAAAGTAGGAAGCCCGCACACTTTATTTAAAAACTAGAGGTTTCGCACACTAAAAACACATAAAGATGGGCTACATGTCTAAAGCTTTTTCTACCAGTTAACCAAGGGTGGTGAAGAGACTAGATGGCAGGTGCTTTGATTGAAAGGAACAAAGATTGAAAAGACTATTAAAATACATATTTATACATGGGCCACACTTATGACCCAATGTGTCAGCCTCAGACGGAGATGGCGGGATGAGCTGAACTCTTTGAATAAAGTTGGGTCCTTGGCAGCTCTGGACAGAGAGACGTGGAAAGAGAGTAGGAAGGCTTTTGCACAGCCGTGGAACAACAACGGCTAATAAAAAAAAATACATCAAGAGAGAGAGAGAGATGTTGAGATGTCTCTACGCTATTTGTTATGAAAATGACACTTTGCGAACAGAACCAACCAAACGACGCTTTCAAAATTCTACCAGTACCTCTCTATAAAACTCTTCTACCAACATAAATATGTTTTTCTACATCTAAAACCTGAGAAACGGGACATAACATTATCTATTTAATCTAGATGTAATCACACAAGTAAAATAGACACATCATGGCTAAGAGTAGACGTCTGCATTCAATTTATTTCTTCATGACTTTAGACCGGTTTCGTAATTAATTGGTGGTCTATATCTTAACAGTTTTATTGTAGAAAGAGATTTTTATATTTTCGGTTTGTTTTAAGTTGGTGAAACCGTAATTTCGGTAGTGATTTTTTGTTTCACACGACAAAAGGTAGGACTATAAGTAGGTAGATACCACAGATATAGATAGACCTATCTGTGGTAGATACTCAATTTTCTTCTATAGGCAGGTATAGTTTAAATTGTATTTTAGCTTCGTTACAGATATGACTTTCAGCTGAAAAATCTATTTCGCGCCAAAAACCCGTATTTTTTTAAAAACACGTATTTAAGGACATTTGTGGCTTTAAAACGAATACAACGATACCGTAAGTCTCGAAAAAGTATCTTCCAGTCGTTTGGAGGATACGACGTACCTAATAAAGAAATTAACAAACAAATATACATAGAAGATACGCGTGAAAAATACTGGAACGTTTTGAATACGTTGACAAAGTCAAACTCAAAGTATTTATTTCAATAACACCATTTACAAGCAGTTAGTTGGAAAGTTGATGACCCATTCCAAAACATAGATCTCTACGCAGAAGAACCTGCAAGTAACTATGATGTGGCTATTCCACCTGACCTCTCATTTGACTTCAAACTGAAAGCATCGCCAGTTTTTCTGAAGCGTTTATAAAATATTAGCTGTTACAAGCGGCTTCACCCGCGTGGAGGTAGAGAATAATTATCCTACGGGAACGTTCTATCGGAATAAAAAGTATCCCATATGTGAATCCTGGTTATAAACTATCAATTTGCCAAATCCTATCCAAATATGTTTAGTACTTTTAACCTAAAAGAGTAACAACCATCCATCCATCGTCACGAGCTTGTACATTTATAATATTAGTAGGATAAGTTAACATTAACTTAACTTCTATTCTATCTAGTTAATATTTACTTAAGTTAAATCTACTTATATCTATCTCATGATTTATCAATTAACAGGACATGGGCTTTTGTGCCAACTAATCTAAACGTTTAGCCGATTATGGCAAGGGAAGCCATATTAGGCGACAATGTCAACTTTAAGAAAGGTTACCTACATAATTATGTATACTAACATTGTAAACGCTTAGCTGAACAGGGTGACCAAATGATCACGTAATTAAAGACTTTTCCACTAGCTTTTACCGGGCGACTTCGCACGCGTTGATGTTGGAAAATTATATCATTTGCAAAACGGGTATGGACTACCGGGATAATAAGTACTCTTGTGTATTCTAATTGCATAACAGTTAACACACTATTAATCACAATTTGTATAATTTTGCAGATTACTGCTAATCCGGGTCGTCAGAAGCCCGAAAATCTGACAACCATACTTACCAAAGGGTATCGTATTACCCAGTAACTGGTGAGGCAGGTAGTCGCTTCATGTTAAATACTGGTATTCAGCTGCATCCGGTTAGACTAGAAGCTGACCCCAACAAAGCTGGGGAAAGGTTAGGCAGATGATGACGATTGCTAATCCATTGCTTTATATGTTTGAAAAAATCGTCTTCTGCGAAAACAACGTAAATAACGTAATTAATGTTGTAGAATTGTCAAACTGAAAGGCATTTCTACTGTGAGTGTGTTACGCAATGACACCGAAGGACTACCTGTACATTCAAATCGGTTTAGCAGTGATTGATTAAAATCATCCAAATTCGACAACATACAGCAACTTCTTTCACATTCGAATACTTATTAACTGTTTGACAGCTGGACAGTAGGTTAACTTAACTTAGCTCCTTTTTAAACTGAATGAGATATATAACTGACTTGCAACTTGTTAAAATATTAGGAAATTCGTATTCTTGCCTTTACAATGTTTTTGTAAATATGTGAGCACCATGTATCTATCATATAATTAATTTATCTCTCATTGCTTCATTTTCAATTCTTTTACCTGTTGTGGTATGGTAATTTTTATTTTAGGTGCATTGTCTTCACATATAATTGTATAAATATTGTACACAAATACTGAAAACGATTTAAAAGAGTAACGGTGGAGTATCTTGCCCATTACTCTCCATACGAATCTACCTTTTGGAAGGGGCAACTAGAATCAATTCTAGTTTCATGTAACAGTTGACATTAAAAAGTGCCTTTTTTTGGGCCTAATTGAAATAAATGTTTTGACTTTTGACTTGACTTTTGATAAGTCAATATTTAGAAATAAATATGTGAAAACCTGTGAGGTAATTAGAAACTACATCACACTAACAATTCGGAATGACTTTCGGTTTGACAGTTAACATTAATTGCGTTATTTACGTTGTTGGGCAGACGAGTTCTTCGAACATATGAAGCAATGGATTAGAAACATACATACTTGGAAATGGTTCAGATTGTACTGAATAGTGTGTTTTTATGAGCCAAGTCTATTTACTTATTCTTTATCATCATCATCATCATTCCAGCCGAAAGACGTCCACCTTTAAACATAAGCCTGCCCCAATTTGGGGGTTTGCCATATTCACCACGCTTGGCAGGCGCATTAGGCGATCGTAGTATGGTGGTAAAATGCATAGAGAACACTGTTACCCATTCTCTTGTAAGTCCCTAAGTCGCCTCTTACGACACCTATAGAATGGGATGGTGCAATTCTTTACGTCCGGTATCACACGGAACTTACTTATTACCCAAGAAAATAATCTACAGCAGCCGTGTTACTCACACACACGCACACACACACATATACAGCCCCCCCTCCCCCCTAACCTACACTGAAACAATAAGTATGGGTGTTCGACACTTCGCAAGCTTGGCTGGCACAGATTGTAATAACTTTCTTATTTATATTATCTATGTCAGTATACATATTTCCAAAAACCAAGTGAAAAATCCGGTAGCGGAAATTTACGAAATAATAATAATAATATAAAGAAGGTTATCAGTAGGGTTGCCACCCGTACTTTATTATAAAGTATTGTACGTTATTTCACATAGGTAATTATACTCTATACTTTATGAGAACAGTAAAGTAGGTACACAAAAAAACTTTATTTTGCAAGATTTGATTTCTTTGGGATTTTGCAAATTTAGTCTTAGGTAGGTACCCTAGTCTTACGTCGAAACCTGGGCTGTACTGCAGTCTCCTCAATGGTGCCAGATCGACTATCGGTACATCCAGGCCGACATGGCCCGAAGAATTGCTAAACTTAAGTGGCAGTGGGCAGGGCACATTGCTCGCAGAACAGATAGCCGATGGGGTCGAAAGGTTCTGGAGTGGCGACCGCGTACCGGAAGACGTAGAGTTGGAAGGCCTCCAACTAGGTGGACCGATGACCTTGTGAAGGCCGCAGGAATCCGCTGGATGCGGGAAGCACAAAACCGGTCGAAGTGGTGGAGCTTGGGGGAGGCCTATGTCCAGCAGTGGACGTCTTTCGGCTGTAATGATGATGATGATGATGATGATACCTTGTTTCCGTTAAACGAAATTTATGTGATACAAACTGCAAAAAGCAATAACAAATATGTTCTTAATAATAAAGACAAACAAATCGTACTTTATTTTTATACTAGGTATGTACTATTTTTTCTTACCTATTTTAACCAATGTAGGTACTTTAATTGCAAGAAAAGGTGGCAACTCTAGTTATCAATATGAAATAAATGAAGTCTCCAAATGAGAGCAAAATCCGTTCTTAGTATCAAAAAAAAAGGTGCAAGATCCTTCATCAAAAACATTTTGCCTAGCCTTTTCGCGACTGTACTGGGGTCGGCTTCCAGTCTAACCAGATATCACTGAATAACAGGATTTTACGTGCTCTCAAAACGGTGAAGGATAACATCGTGAGGAAACCGACATGTCCTAAAACCAAAAGTTCGAAGACATGCGACATCTACCAAACCATACTGGGTCCACTCCCTTTCACAGAAAGGAGGCCTCTGGCCCTGCAGTGGGAATATTATAGGCTGATTATAATGTCCAGCAGTGGACTGCTGTAGGCTGATGATGATGGTGACTGTGAAGAGACGATCGTATAGCCATAAGTAGCCCAACGTCAAGGAGATACCTACTCAACTACCTGAGATTATTTTTGTCACAAACTGGTCTGAAGATCAAAACAGAACTTAATTAGTACTTACACATATTACATTTTACAAAAATAAAAGAACGGAATTTTTAGACAAGATAGGCAACGAATTTAGAGAAATAAAGCAAAAAAAAACACACCACAATCAATTGCTGTGTAGGTAATAGGGTATACAAGCTTTAAGCCCATGATACGACTTTTTTTATTTTGAATTTACGATTGACTTTACCTATTGTTTGTATTTACGGCAAATCCATCATCATCATCATCATCTCAGCTGAAAGATGGTTGCCATAATCGCCACACTTGGCAGGCGTGCTGGCAATCGGAGTATGGTGGTAAAATGCATAGAGAACGATGCTGCCCATTCCATACGGAACCATACTACCGGATACTTACCTAATTGAGATTATTTTTGTCACAAACTTGGATATGAAAAATGGCTTGAATATGAAAAACCAGAACTTCATTAATTCCTAATCATCATCTTTTCAGGCGAAAGACGTCCACTGCTGAACATAGGCCTCCCCCAATGGGGGGGGGGGGGGGGGGGGGGTTTGCCATAATAGCCACGCTTGGCAGGTGTGTTAGCGATAGAGAACGCTGCTGCCATTCTCTAGTGAATTCCTTAGTCCCTTTTACGACACCCACGGGAATAAATGGAGTATTGCTATTCTGTACGTTCGACACCACACGGATACTTACCTACCTGAGATTATTTTTGTCACAAACTGGCCTGAAGATCAAAACAGACCTTAATTAGTACCTACCAAAACATCATTTTGGCTCACTTTTAAAAAACAAAACAATGAAATCCACTGCCAACCAAATTACATTAATAACGTTAACCTAAATGTATAAAACCTCAGAACACAGAGAGGAGGATAATAAGAAATATTCAAATCACTCTGAGGAGTGTCGAGGCAGATATTCAATAACAAGCGGTGGAGAACCGCGATCACACCGCGCTGGAACGTAATAAATAAATGTATTTAAATTTAAGGAGATTGATCTGTGTTTGGTTGTGGTGGTTCCGTAGGTACGGTCGTCACAAGTTAAAGTAGGTAATTTCTTTACCTTAAACATGGTGTATAGGACTTTTAAACATAGGTTAAATAGTAACAAGAAAAACAAAACAAGGAAAAAGAAGAAGAAGAGAGCAAAGTTTAAATTCGCAATGGTGGAAAATATTGTAAGTAATAACAATGAGTTATATACGGTGTACATTCAGATTACAACTGTTATACTTTGACAGTTTTATGAAAAATTGTGTAGCTCATCGTATTGTAAGAGACAATGCAAAATTTTCGTTTTTATATAAAGCATACAGCATACGTCTATAGTAGGTGGATACCGCCTGACTACTTACTGTAACCTAAAAGCACAATGCTTACTGAACCTATACTTAGCTCCAATGTAACCCAGGTTGGTAAAAACAGAAGAAAAGCAGAGAAATAAAATGTTTGACTAATACTCAAATCATGTCTGGTAGGTACGATATATAGAACTCTACCAGATTACAAATTAAATTCAAACGTTTATTAACTTGAATATGGGCTGATTTTAACTACGTGTTGGGAATCGGTATCGAAAAGTAATGGAACAGAAGAAGAAAATGTTTTTTTTTTTAAACATATTAAATATGTTTTATATCATATCCTACCTTCAAACAAATGAACTAATTCATTTGTTTGAAGGTAGGATATCTATAATCTATTATACTTAAATATTTCTTACATTAATCATTCAGGACTTCAGAAAAATCTGTTCTTCAGAACATCGACCTGATTAAAAAAAAAACTACAAAACAAACAACAAATCAGAATAAATCCCTTCACTTTAATTCAATTTCAAAAACAAATCTCACACCCACTGAACCCTAATCATGTAGAACCTTGTCGAATTTACCCTCCGATTTTTCTAATCGTTGTCCTGAAGATTTTCCAACATTTTCACTGTGACAAGGTTGTATGGACCCTTGGAGGGGCTCAATAAGTGTTCGTTGGGGCTTTCGATAATTTCGTTATAAGATTTGAGGTGAGGGGAAGGTGTCTACCCTCAAGATGATAAATTGTGGGGATTTGAAATAAGACTTATTTCTAAGATGGTCTGAAGTGTCGGTGAAATTTTGGTTTAGGAGTCTCTGATTAGAAAATAAAAGTATGGAATAAATTGGTTTATTCTTAAGTGAAAGATGTCAATCACATGGACACACATTTTAAATGGGTAAGACTGCCTCGTTGGTTTGGTGATCGAGCATGATCCTGGGTCCTGGGTGCGATTCCCAGGTCGGGCAAAGTGGTATTGGGTTTTTCTGTCTCAAATTTCTCAGTAGCAGCCCGGAGTCTGGATTTATGCCCGGTTGATGGCAATAGGCTCGTCCCCTATTACATGGGACTTAAACATAATCGGTGAAATGTGAGTCTAATATATACCTCTGCCGTAACCTTGCCGGGGAAACCAGCCGTGATGTTAGGTTATGTAGTAATTACGTAAGTACTTTCTTTTAGTATATCATTTTAGAATGAAACTTTACTCGATTTGAGTATCAACTCTATAATCAGACTCTACTCTTCAAAAACTTTTTTTATTTATTTTAATGAATATACCTATTAACAAATAATTATACCACCTATTAGTGTCCCACTGCTGGACAAAAGTCTCCTCTGATACCACCACGCCTACCGATCACCGCCTGGCGATTTCAGCCTTACTTACCTAAGCCTAGAGGGGGGACTACGTAACACACTAACAGTAGAAATGGCTTTCATTTTGACAGTTCACAACATTCATTGCGTTATGGAGTAGACAGATTTGTCCAACATATGCAGCAATGGACTAGCAATACTTTGACTGATTTTTTATATGTTACGTCATTAGGATGCTGGTTTCCTGACGATGTTTTTTCTTAACCGATGTGCTAAAGGTATTGATATTCGTTACCCATAATAAACATCTACAATACAGACAGTTATATTCATAATATTATTTATTGTTGTATTGACTTAAATATAATCCACAAACTAACACTAAAATAAATATAGTATATACAATTAAATAAAGGTAAAAAAAAAAAAAATGGGAGGCGCTCACTGGGCATCAAAGAATTCGTCCGCATCGCTGTCGGTGGAAAAAGTGCCCAGAAGGCTGGCAGCATTGCCACGTTGGATGGCAATGCTGATTCTTTGACCTAAAAATAGACCAGCCCTCTGGTCACATGAAGAGTCAACCAACCGCTTGGCGATGTCCCGGAATACTCGATGAGCACTCGGACCCCACGGCCCTAGTGTTTCAACCCCAAACGGCTCAAAAATATAACTCCCAATAAGGTTGTTATATTTGCGCCGTTTGAGATTTTCTGCACCTGCAGCAGCCGCCCCAGCACAGCCTGCCGTGCTTAGAAGATGGGATGGCGCGAGGGTGTCGACACAGGTAGCATCCCACACCAAAGGCCTACCCAACTTCCAAGGCATTATGGTCATTCCGTCTGGCCTCTTCCCATCGTCGCGTGCCAAGCCATTGGGTTCTAAGACAGCTGGCACCCCGGCGGTGACAAGAGCCCGACGGATGATGTCATTAATGCTGGCATGCCGTGCCAGCCGGCCAGCGCTCTTGCTGCAAGCAAGACCGTGGTGTCCGAGGCGATCAACTGCTTCACCGCACTGACACCGATGCGGAGCCACGCAAGGAGCACCCAGACGCAGACTTGTAGCGAGTCGGAAAGTCGAGTCACCTAGCATAGTGCCTATGTTAGGTGACGGTAGCGCCTGAAGCCATAAGCCCGACTCCCATTCTCCCACAGCCAGCAGGCGGGCACGCTCAGCAGTATTGGTGGACGTATTAATGAGATTATTCCGTACCAACCTGCAGAGCGGCTCATCCCACTGTCTCTGGGAAGACGAGTTCTCGGGCTGAACCGTATCCGGACAAGCCACCTTCCAGGCATTCAGGGCATCGGTCAAGCACGGCACTTCCGAGTGAACCTGAGAAGGAGCTAAGATTTTCGAGATTATCTTTTCAGTGCCGTGGACCGAGGACAAGAACGCCGGTAAGCTTACACTGGAAATTTTGCGGACGCCGAGCCCACCAAAACGAATCGGTAGTGTGGCTTGTAGCCACGAGCGGTCGTCCAAAGCCACATTTAAAATGGATGTTAGGATGCTTTTAATAATTTCATCGACTTTGTCTAAAAGGTGTGGGTGCTTCCATAAAGAGGAAAAGCGGAGATAATACATGAAATTTGGACTGAAACAGCAGAATCTGATAATAGTGAATGCCGAATGTAAATTAATTTTAGAAAGTCTATCCGAGATATCGTTAAAATTTTGAATTTTTTCGTCAATAAAAGGTGAAAAACTGTCTTCGAGAATTGGGGAACCTAGGAGGTGCAGTGAACTTTTTTCCAAAAGTTTGATGTCTGGGGCAATTGAATTGAATTTCTGTATAGTCGATTGTCTGTCGGTATTGTCACAAAGGTATAATTCACATTTTGAGTAATTAAGGTCAAGGCCGATGGAGTGGAACTGCTGCTTTAGGAATTTAAAATCTTTTAGCACAGTGTCTACGTCACCTCCTAGTGTTCCATCATCTAAATACCACACATTAAATTTTGAATTTAGTTGTTGTATTATGGGATGGATAGCCAAACTGAAAATGACTGGCCCGAGAGGATCACCTTGTTGGCATCCGACTGCCGATTCCATAATATTTAAAAAATTATCAGAACATGTAAAACATTTTCATTGCATTCTTACCGAAAACTATGCCGTCTCCATTTCAACAAAAAGCGTGAACCACCAATCTATTTGGATTGGACTGCAATTAATTTTATTGTTCGTTACGTTTACTGCTAAATGACTCAATTATCTTCCATTTTGATGGAAATCATCAATATTTTGGGCACGCGATCTTCATGCTTGTAATCGATTGCCTCGGCCACTTTTATTTTGCTTCCTCGATTTGAAAATAGAATGACTACGTCACTGGAATTGATTGGGGCCGTAAATATTTTTAAATATCGTTTTGTTTTTTCTTCAAAGACAATAAATGGCCAGTATAAAAAAAAATGGATATTGTTAGGCGAGGTCTGCACACGAGTTGATGTAATTGAATATTTGAAGTTTAATGCATTTTAAGAGAAAAGTCTTGAGATCAAAGTTGATCTGCTCTATGTAGAGGAAAATAGTATTTGGTTTTAAACCATACTTTTGTATAACCTAGGTAGTTAAGCTACATATGGGTGGACAGTCCTAATCAAAATGATACAAAATCTGTAAAAATTGGGAACATTCTGAAGGCCAATTCTCACAATCAAAAACTTTCAAAATTTAGCCGCAATGTCATCTCGGCGACAGTCAAATGTCAAAAACTTGCCAAAAATGTATGGTAAATCGAGGGAATTTTGACAGATTAAGACAGATCAAATTGTGAACATTCTTAACATAACGAGAATTGCTCTCATATCGTTCTAGTACCTAAGTTCCTGGGCTGATGCAAATTAAATTGTCATCGTAACTATAAGAAGAGATTGTATAACTTTAAAGGTTATAATCATGTATTTAAACAATCAGAAGGGATATAATAACCTAATTAGCTACAACACAAAAACTATGATTACAAAGCTCGAGGTGCCAAGATAATTAGATGTTTTTCTCAACAGTCCTCCAAATAGGTAATTTACGTCGATATGCAAAACAAATAATAGTTTTGCAATGATTAAATACCAATTTGTATGCATGCAAAGTATTTCTAGGTAACATCGAATATTAATTATTAGTAGGGCAGGAATAATTGACTTTGCGTGTTGAAGTTACTGGCCGGTAACTGAGGTAAGCAGTGTTAATTTATGGAAGTTTTTTAAAAAGGAGTTTTTTCTATATCACACCCTTTTTGCCTATTGCTACCTAAGAACAATGGTAAAATTTACTGAATTGAAAAATACAATTAATATAAGTACCTGTATTACAGTGTGAAATGTGAATGATAGCAATTACCTAGATAAGAAAAATAAATTTGGCTCCTTCAAAGTAATAATTGTATTAAGTATAACTCTACTGTCCTAATGAATATTAGGTGTGTAGTTAGCACAGTTACATTATACGAACCTCCTAATATTTTTACGAAATTAAAAATGAAAAAGAAAACAGTTTTCAAAAGTTGGAAATGATTTATAAAGATTTTAGTACATTGCTACTCGCTCAGAGATGGCGCTGTAAACAATTTGGTATCACTTGAAAATATTATATTTTACGCGCGGTGCTGTAGTTTGTTATAGATTTATGATGTTCTTAATCATTTTAAGCCTATTATAAATAAGTAACGTTATTTAAAAACCCTACATTAAAGACAGAATTAAACAAAAAAAACCTAGAGCCGCATTTGGACACGTAAAATAACGCAACGACTTCAAATCAACAAGTTTTATAAGTGAATTGTTTCTATTAAAAAAACTCATGACAATATCAATTTTATTCCTGAAAGCAATAGGCTGATTTGAAAGAGAATTTATTTTATTTATTTATTTAGGGACAACAAACAGAACTTAATAATAGAGATAGGCAACACATAGGTATCTAAGTACACTAGGTACGAGTCACAACGTTATCCACATATTTCTCAACAGAACTACTTACTACCTAGCTGTTTAAAAAAGCGACAAAAAAATAATTTAAATAAAACTAAACATTACTTAATTATTAGGGTTCTGATCACTTAGAATACCTAGTAACTCTTTAGTCAGATAGTTCCCTTCAAATCGACACTACTTAACAACACAAAGTTCTAACTTAACAACGTCACGTCTATCAAGCCTATTCCTCATTAATTATAGATTGCTCGCCGTATCACCATTAATGCTAGCTGCAACAAAAACGTGTACCTACAACTGTGCCCTGCTGCGGACTGTCCCACGTTGTTATAGTATTTAAATGGACGCCCAGTTGTCCTCCGACTTGAAAAACTGGTATTTGCTATTAAAAATTAAGACTAGTCCACTGTATAAAGACGACTTGTCCGAAGAAATCGGCGTAGCTTTAAATAAGAAAGAAAAAAGAATGAGAATGTGAGTTTTGACGATAACACTTTTGAATTACTGGTACCTACACTTAGTACCGTGTGGTGCCGGACGTAAAGAATAGTACCAGCCCATTTCTTCCCGTGGGTGTCGTAACAGGCGACTAAGGGACTTAGTAGAGAATGGCCAGCCAGCATTCTCTATGCATTGTACCACCATACTGCGATCGCCAACCCGCATGCCAAGCGTGGCGATTATTTTAATTTAAACGTGGACGTTCAAGAGTGCCTTTTTGTGCCTATTTGAAATAAATGACGAATTTGACTTTAATGATGATGATGAGATACCTACCTAAATAAAGATAGCATTCATAAGACATCATCATTATGATTTCAGCCGAAAGACGTCCACTGTTGGACATAGACCTGCCCCAATTTGGAGGCATTTGCTATAATCGCCACGCTACGCAGGCAGGTTGGCGATCGCAGTATGGTGGTAACATGCATAGAGAACGCTGCTGTCCATTCTCTACGTACGTACATAAGTCCCTTAGTCGCCTTATTTCTTGAAATGGCATAAGTAATACAATTACTTTTTTCTAGTCTTCTAAACCTATAGAAATAGCCAGAAAGCCCTGACTTGGGGTTTACGAAGATACGGGCCGGTACGAAAGTAGTTATCCGTTAAAAACAAGTGTTTCATTTAATTTCCAGGACAGGCAAAAAGTATCTGAGTAAAACTGCCGATTTAAATGACAACTAAAACCATTTTCCCATTTCTATGGAATTATTATCTACAGGATCTATAGAAGTACTTACATAAATAATTATACGAGTGTTGGTTTATTCAAGTTCATTTCGATTTGAGTAAAGTTTTTAATACTTTAGTTTCTGTGCTTGTCCGAATTAATAATTTTATTTCTCTCTTTAATACATAAATGACTAGTTAGCTACGCGGACTTATTTGTCAGTTTCGAAAATGGAACTATTTTTCGATTTCTGTCAGGTTCTTTTTTCAAAAACAGGCTCGATGCCGATTGTTTAAACCCTACTTAAAGATAAACCTTGTTTTGTAATAAAACCGATTGAGTTAGTTTTTTTTTTCAGTTGTCTAGGACCATGTGCTGTATGGTTACAGTTTGCATGGTTCCTGTTCTTTTAAGTACCTACTTACTTGGTCTTTTGAACTTAGGGGATAATGTAGATAAATCAGTATCTAATATTACATACATACAAGCAGAAAATACGGACCGCCACCTGCTACGATCCTAACATACCTACTACTTTTGCCTCGTTTAGGTTCATATAATTGGTCATACACACACGCCGGTTGCGAGTACTACGCACCTGACCTTTGTGAAGAACATCACCAATAAGGTCACTATATGTCCTCCTAGGGCGTCCCCCTCAGGCGTTTCCACTCACATCTAATATTAGATAATATATTATAATTTATGAGAACATTAACATTGACATTGTACAAAACTAGTTTGTTATTTTATTTAAATCATCTCTTATTTCACGCTTGCACACCTATTTTTTAGGGTTCCGTTGCCAAATGGCAAAAAACGGAACCCTTATAGATTCGTCATGTCTGTCTGTCTGTCTGTCTGTCCGTCCGTATGTCACAACCATTTTATTCCGAAACTATAAGAGCTATGCTGTTGAAACTTGGTAAGTAGGTGTATTCTGTGAACCGCATTAAGATTTTCACACTAAAATAGAAAATAAAACAATAAATTTTGGGGTTCCCCATACATAGAACTGAAACTCAAAAATGTTTTTTTTCATCAAACCCATACGTGTGGGGTATCTATGAATAGGTCTTCAAAAATGGTAATGAGGTTTCTATTATCATTTTTTTCTAAACTGAATAGTTTGCGCGAGAGACACTTCCAAAGTGGTAAAATGTGTGTCCCCCCCCCCCCCGTAACTTCTAAAATAAGAGAATGACAAAACTAAAAAAAATATATGATGTACATTACCATGCAAACCACCAACGAAAATTGGTTTGAACGAGATCGAGTGAGTAGTTTTTTTTTTAAAACGTCATAAATCGTAAACCGCAATTTACCTTACATTCAATCAACTGAAATATAAAAATTAAAAAATATATATATTTTTAAACCGAAAATACCTACAGGTTTGTACGGAACCCTCGGTGCGCGAGTCCGACTCGCACTCGGCCGGTTTTTTAAATTTTACACTAATAATGCAAAAGTAACTCTGTCTGTCTGCCTCGCTTTCCTGCTAAAACTACTGAACCAATTTAAATGAAATTTGGTACACAGATAGTTTAGAGCCTGAGAAAGGACATAGGCTACTTTTTATCCCGGTAGTGTGTTCCCGCAGGATAATTTCCGATCTCCACGCGGGCGAAGCCGCTGGCAAAAGCTAGCAAGTAATAAAATTCTCTTTCGTTTTTCATTAATAATTGTATCATATTCAGCCTATACTGTTCCCACTGCTGGGACACAGGCCTCCTCCCTGTGAGAGGGAGTGGGCCGTAATCCACTACGCGGGCCCAATGCGGGTTGGTAGTTGTGAAATGTCTTCGATTTTTTGGTTCTGGGACATGCCGGTTTCCTCACGATATTTGCCTTCACCGTTTTGAGAGCAGTGGTGAAGAAATAATTTACACAAAGCAAAGCGCTTGCCTGGGTTTGAACTCACGACCTACTAATTGTAAGTCGCGGCCATTACCATTGGGCCGCCACTGCTCTCACATAATTGTATAAAGATTATTAAATTAGTGGTATTCTTCATTCCATTTTGTTTAAGAATATAATCAAGGGGTAAGTCAACTGCCGGGGTCGCGTGATTGTTCGAAAGAGATACCGTGACCCTGGCACATGGGCAACTGATGGAACACGGGTGGGTTTTAGTCAGTAAAAGTCTGACACGCCCTCCCGCTCCGCCCAGAGCGGGAGAAGTCATTTGATGATTTCCCATCCTGAAAAAAAAAAAAAAAAAAAAAAAAAAGGGGTAAGTCAAACTAGGCTTTATAGCCACTTAATCTCTAGTTAGAATAATATAACTGGTTTGGTTATCTGGTTCCTTCGTGCCTCGGAAAGCGCGTTAAGCCGTTGGACCCAGTTGTCATCTGTAGATCTTTGACAGTCCTTATGGGTAAGGAAGTTTGACAACTAGTCTTACAAAGGAGTATTGTGATACATGTAAAATATTAGTAGGTAATCAGATGGTCATCTGGTTAGACTAAAAGCTGACCGTAACATAGTTTAGGTAAAGGCTAGGCAGATGATAATGATAAATGATGTTATTTCTCCAAGTAGGTTTGTATTGTACAAACACTTTTTCACGTCAGTGATATTTTTTTTAACTAGATGAGGTCGGCGTTTCCTGACTACGCTGAGAAGGAAGGCCGAAACAAACTCAGAGGTCACAGTTTCTTTTAAAGTCCAGACATACTTAATCTTGGTCACATCATGTGAAGACCATGTGGATTGGTGTCTGAAATGGTCTTTTGAGGAAAGAACCACACAGTTTGGGTGGACCTGTGTAAACTCTGCACAGCTGTCATCCGTCAGGTACTTATAGAGTTTCTACAAGTTCCTATTGACTCTTACATTCATTAGTACCTAAATTCTTTACTAAACATACTTTCGCCATTTACAGTTTTTTAAACTTGGAACTCATAACGTATTGCTTAAAGGCTCTCATAGACGGGCGCTACACGACACCGCGACGCAATTTTAGTAGAGTAATTTCTAAATAAACTTCATGGATAATGTTTTAGTCTAGCAAATTAAAAATCCGAATTAAAGTAATTTTATTCAAACACAACAAAGACGATATGTGTGAGCGATGTATTTTTTTTAAACCTTACTGTCGAAATATGGTTGTTAAGTTTTGTCCGGGTTAGACAGCGTTGAGGTCTGAATGTATCTTACTGGAACGTACTACCGAGATAACAGGTTAATGGTTATGTGTTAATCCAGGTCATAATCTTTGTGTATCAAATTTCATTCAAATCTGTTCAGTCGTTTTTGCGTGATTGAGTAGGCTAACAAACAACTAAATATCATTACAAACAATTTTTCACATTTATAACATTACTAGCTTTTGCCTTCGGTTTTGCCCGCGTATTATACATATAAACTTTCCTCTTGAATCACTCTGTCTATTGATGAAAACCGCATTAAAATCCGTTGCGTAGTTTAAAAGATCTAAACATACAGACACAAAATTTGACTTTGTTTTATACTATGTAAAGATTGAGATTAGTTAGACATTGGTACCGATTCCCTTGTTCACAAACTAAACTAAATTTAAGTTCAGTGCATCCTTTTCTTTGTATTTCATTAAGAAGAGGAGAAAAGAAATTTTTTAGTTTAGTCCTGTCAAATTAATCAGCGCCTGTCACTACTCCATACAAGTTTAGACGTGATTAAAAACTTGCCTACTAAAATTACGTCAAATTACGTCAAGCGCTGATTAATTTGACAGGACTAAACTAACATTTATCTTCTGTCCTTTTCTTAATGAAATAGAAAGAAAAAGATGCACTGAACTTAAATTTAGTTTAGTTTGTGAATAAGGGAATCGGCACCATTACCTACTATAGGTGCACTTCTGCTATACCCTTCAAAGAAACAGGCGTAATGATATGTTAATGTAATTCAAGAATTATTTCAAAGACGCGTAGAAGAATTTAAAATAACTAAAGTGTCGGAATATCGCGTGCACATTTCACTGTCGATGTCGCTTACCCGACACTGCTGAACAGAAAGTATGTAATATGTTTGATAGCCAATTAACTTCGTTAATACCTGTTACGTGTAATTTCTTGAGATAGTTTCTCGCTTCTGTTTTATTAATTTTTAATGCGATCGTTGGTAAGTTTTGTTAATAGTTTGCTTTTTTATTTTTCATTTATTTATTGACCTTAAGTAGGTACTAGTTGTTACCTGGATTAGAACATAGTCACAGGCAACAGCCTGTGACTATGTTCTTATCCAGTCTTTACCAATCTGTGTACCAAACACCAAAATCTGCTTAGCCGTTTTAACGTCAAATCGTTACAAACAAACCTATTTCGCATTTTATACTCTTTATATATGGATTGTATACCTTTTACCAGCACTATAAGTCTACACTAGTTAGGTAGGCCCTACTAAGTAAACTAAACTCAAGTGAATCCTACACAGCAGCATTTTTCATCCAAATTTTATTTAGGTAACGATATTTTTTTGATGGTAGAGTTCCATTGTAGTGATTCAATCAGGTAAGTAAGTGTTTAAATCTAATCAAACAGTTTTAACAAATATCAAAAAAATACTGCGTCAGTTTTTAAGTTAACGCGAAAATCTGTTTTCAAAATTGCGAAAAGCATTAAGTTTACTCAAACTAATCACGCCTAATTTCGCAATTTTGAAAACTAACGCTTCGTGAAACGTAAAGAAAAATGCAGCTTCAAATAATATTTAGTACTTAGTGTTAATTTAACACGAAATAATGTCTATTACTAATGTAGAATACGAGTGAGAAATACTGCAACATTTCTACATTATACTCAAATAAGAAATTAAACGCTTCACACGCTGTTACGAACAAACGAATCGGTGTTAAAATGAAAAGGAATCTTAGCACGAAAGTTGTTGCTAATAATGTAGGAAAGTAATTTAATTCTGTTCACAACTCGTCGGGTCGCGGTTCAGACGAGTGGGGATGTTTGGCTTGGCAAGGGAATCAAGAAAACAGTAGGAGATGCCTCATATTGAAGTCGGATCACTAGAGAACGATAACAACAAGCAACTCTACGCTAAAACAGTAGAGATAACTTGTACAAAAGTTGAACGCGATAATATAAATCGCATAAAACGAAATATCAAGAAAGTAGTAAGTCCAACTCTGAGTGGAAGCAAACAAACTTAAATTAGTTGTTCAGTGTTCTAGACACAGCAGCAACAGACGGCGGCTAACAAAAGTTTAGCTCCGAGTGGAGTAGTGTCGCGACCAGGCCGCGGTCGCGGTGGCCGCGAGTCGCATCTCTAGCGCGCCGCACAAAAGATACGCCGTAACGAGCTCAATTGATGAACCAACGGAAACGTGTCCAATTAGAAGGAGGCGGCGGGCGCGGGCGCGGGCGCGATGTCTGGCGGCGTACCGGTGTCCCCCGCGCGCCGCATTAACCAGATTAGCGGAGCGGAGCGCGCGCGAGGTGTGGCGGCGGCGGACACCTCGCCCGCGACCAAAAAACAACGCGGCGCCGCGGAGCCCCGCCCGGCGCGGGGGCGCGCGGGGAAACACGCGCGATTGGGCGGCGCGCGCGGGAGGGGTGTCGCGCGCGGCGCCGCCGGCGGCCAGTCGTTTGACGCCTGCCGCGCGAGCGGGTGTCGCCACGGGAAGAACGAGTGTCGCACGAGCCGCCGGTCGGCGCGTTATGGACGTTGCATGAGCGGGCGCGAGCGCGACCGCTGGAGCCGACGGGCACGCCGGTCGTGGAGCGCGCGCCGTGGGTCCCGGGCGGCGCGGGCATGCGCTTCGAGGGCGCGGAACGGCGCGACGCCGTCGCCTTCCACCCGCTGCTGGCGCCGCGGCCGAGCGACTTCTCGGTGTCGGCGCTGCTGACGGCAGGCGCCCTGCCGCCGCCTCCTTACCTGCCAGCCGCACTCGCTGCTGCCGCCGCGCTGTCCGCGCCCTGTCCGCTGCTCAAGCCGCCGCCACCGCCGTACGCACCGTTGCCGCCAGATGACGACGGTGTCGTGGACGACCCCAAGGTCACGCTCGAAGGCAAGGACCTGTGGGAGAAGTTCCACAAGCTGGGCACCGAGATGGTGATCACCAAGAGTGGCAGGTCAGTACGGCCCCGCGCCGCATCGCGTCGCTCGCTACCGACGCCTGTGATCGTGTCTTTCGAACCGCGGACGTGCCAGTGTTGTGTGTGATATGAACCGCCAAACGTACCGATAGCACCTGCGCTGACCGGTAAGTGAGCAGATGAGCAGGGTCCCTAGATATCCGTGTTGTAACTCACGACTCGCCCCGTGCAGTGCGCTACTCGCCACTCGGTAGTCACATGGAGTTGTTTACAAAAACAATTACAAGTTAGGCCTTTTTGAACCTTCCTTTCAGTGAGAACTGAAACGTTCCACGAATAGAAGAGCTATAATTAATGAGGTACGAATTCTTAAGTGAAATCAAATATTAAAATAATGAGAGCGAAATCCAGTCAAGTTTAGCGTAAGTTATTTTAGTAATTGTGGCTTACCAGTCACGCTATTACGTCACATTGCTCAAATAATTGCCACCAAAGGCTACGATACATTTCATACGTACTTACCTAATTAGATTTTTACCAGTCTTGTTGAAACTGCTCCATTTTATAGCTATGTAATGTACTGTACGTGGACGCTTCATTATAATGTTTACCTATTTGTTTTAAAATACCGAGTAGTTTTGAGTCTACATTAGTACGAAACATTATTCTCACATTTAGAATAATTTACATATTTCTTGAGTTATTTTGTACAAGTTTTGCTAATTACATTTCGCGATCACGTAGGGTGAGGATCTCGGCATAGGCGTATTTTTTCGCCAAAAACTAGCATCCGTCGGAACGTGTTGTCGCATTAATTACTCACTGAGACTGGTAGCCGTTGTTTTACTCTGTTTCCTAATTTATTCCCAGTTTTAAGTGCGAATAATCTCGGAAAAACGTATAGCTGATAGTTTAACAACAAGAAATTGTATAAATTATTGTCATAAAGAAGTTATTGTTGAATGAACAGAGAAATAGAAGGAGTCTTATTGGTATTTTATAGATGCGAATTCAAACTGGCATTTAAAAATGGAAACTAGTTCGAAAAATTTAAAACAAATCAGACTACAGATAAAATATTTATGATTGTTTTTAATTGTTTGGAAAAAACGGAAGAGTAAATCATTTATTTACATTCTGTTCTCAAATGTTTGTCTGATTAATGTTTGCATAAATTGCATATGGCAGGAAATGCTGAGATGAATATGCAAATAAACAAGCTTTTCATAATAATATGCATAATTCTGTCATCTGTCACAATATTGATATTGCCATGATTAAAGTTTCTGTCAGGTTTAAATAAACAAGACAAGACAACCTTTATTTATCACTAGCTGTTGCTATAGCTTCATCTAGGTCAATTATGTTCAAACCAGAATTAAGAGTAACCTATGTTCTTTTTGAGGTCCCAGGCTATATAGATAGGTATCTAAGCATCTATCTGTCAAAGTTCATAACGATTCAGTAGTGTATGCATAAAAAGGTAATAGATACATATTTGGATTTATGAGTTACATAGGTATAACTATGGATTCCACGTTTCCCAAATTCTAAATTCGAATTTTAAAAAATTGACTAGTCTGTGGTAATTTTAATTTGCGTATAAAAATCTAACACTTAGCGTAAGTTTAAGACTTGATTGGTTGGACTTATTAACACTTGGTGTAAGTTTTTGATGTTTCAAAACTATTGTAGAGCGCTTTCTCGCTTAATTACTTAAACTAAAACCACAACAAACAATATTATTTCATTGCTTCATGTACCATATAAATCCATGGACTTGTTTTATGAAACCCTTACAGTTTTTTAATACGTTATAAAATCAGCCAGTAGGCAACAAAAATAGGAAACAAAACCAAACTTCACATGTAGTGTCGTGTTTAGTAAGAATTATAGCCCAACTATTTACAATATGTATGGTGCGTGAAAACTTTATGGGCTACTAGGTACCTCTCCATTTCGTACCTAACATGTAATAAAATAATGTGACGCACGCACATCACTACTGACAAATTTATTTGACATGAACAAAAACGCGGCACGCGAAAATATGTTACCCAACACTAGTGAAATGTGTGAAAATAAACTTAATGCGTCTATTCACCTGTTAGCTATGTTACTATGTTGGTCTAAAGAAGGAAGATATCTAATCTAAAATTTTCGCATTATTGAAAACTTATACCATAGTAAAACAATAATTATAAATTGTAGCAATGACATTTCGTCTCGCATTCACTGTTAACCCTCCAGCGCTGGGAAATATTCTGAAAATACATTTAAAAAAAAATTGATGCGAAATAGTTAGCAGCATGAATATCCCACAATTTTTTATTGTTTGTATTGTTTTTATTCATCTCCAAGTATTTTTTTAAAATGATTTCTTTTAAACTTTAATCATTAAAATACGTTTTGTTTAGTGTGTAGCATACTTACGTAATACTTAGGTAGGTACCTATTTGAAGTTTCAATTAGCTTCAACGCTGCATTAAAAAGCATTTCTTTTTTTTTCGATACTTTAAAAAAAAATGTAACTAAAACGAAATTATATTTGACTCCATAGGTAGATTATAAATCTCACTTAAGTACTAAATAAACTTGTAAGTTTCTCTCAAATAAATGAGTTTCGAGAGTATTTGTTTAATAAATTGCCGAGCTTAACAAGACAAGAAAGGGAAGCTTTAAAAATGAGCAGAGATTTTAGCAGCTGGTGCTAATTTCTTTTATAAAAGGGTTCCGTTGTTTCCTTTCGCGGAATGGAACCCTAAAAATCACGTAAATTAGAAAAGTTTCGGTTCATTACGATTTAATCTATACTAATATTATAAAGCTGAAGAGTTTGTTTGTTTGTTTGTTTGTTTGTTTGTTTGTTTGTTTGTTTGATTGAACGCGCTAATCTCAGGAACTACTGGTCCGAATTGAAAAATTCTTTTTGTGTTGGGTAGCCTATTTATCGAGGGAGGCTATAGGCTATATAACATCACGCTATAACGAAGAGGAGCGGAGCAGTAATGAAAAATGTTGCAAAAACGGGGAAAATTTATTCCTTTTGAGAGTTTCCGTTGCGTGCGCTGCGAAAACGACTAAAGTAACGCAAAAATCATGTATGACGGAATTGTTCCTTTTAAAAAGTTCTAAAAAAAAGTCCGCGAGAGCATATGTCTATCTTTTAAGGTCGACTCACTATAGCTCAAAAGGAGCGAGCAGCAACGAAAAATGGACGAATACTAGCAGGCAAATCGATGCGACGGGAAGGGTCAGGGGAGCAAAACTTTGACGCGGACGAAGTCGCGGGCAGAAGCTAGTTTTAAATATTTTAATTCTAATCTAAAAGTGGGTAGGTCAACTAAGTTCATTTTGAATCAACTAGATTGAATATTCATTATTTCTTATGACTCATTTGATCTTTTCATTCATATTTTTATACCTACTTAATGCATGCTTTTTATTGACGATCTATTTTTACTAAATCAGCTGATTTTTATCAATGAACTAACCTATTATAAAATCTTGCGCTACGATATTGTGGACGGTTCAATAATAAAAATAATAAACAAAGAAAACAACAACTTTAAGAAAAAGCATTTGTTAAACTGCGTTACTCTTCTAATTCGTTTTCTGAACTTGCCCAGAACAATTTAACAATCACAGGAATAAACATTTAGACGACAGTCATGTGTGTACAAGATTAACTGTCAATAAAATAGTGTTGCTAAATAAATACCATCTCTACATAGTATAAAACAAAGTTGCTTCCCTCGCCTGTACGCTTAGACCTTTTAAACTATGTAACAGATTGTAATGCGGTTTTCATAAATAGACATAGTGATTCAAGAGGAAAGTTTATATGTATAATACGCAGGCGAATCCGCTGGCTAAAGTTAGTACTTAATATACAGAACAACAAACAAGCGGCAACGTATCAGAAAATACCCTATCAGTTTTTAAAATACAGTTTCTATAAAATGTAGAGCAAGAAAGACAAATAGACCAAAAAAAGATCAAAAACACGAAGAAAAAATAAGTTCACTTGAACGAAACTCAACGATTCACGAAAAGGAAAACAGGAAGAGTAAGAAAGGGTAACACTCGAAACATCAAAGGCAATACGTTTGCGAAGTCTCCGAATTCTGGTGTAAAGTGATGGACATTTTTGTTGGAGCCTCCCCCGTAACCTTTGAAAGGAGTGCCCAAAAACTTTTGCCCGCAAAACTCTGTGCCAGGACGAATTTTTTCTCGCCTTCCCATTTTTTTGTTTAGGGGCCAACTTTTTCATATTTCTGTTGTAGGTTTCTTCTCTAGAAGTGTTTGAACAGTGCCGCGTTTGCTGGTACACCAAGAGGTGTTTAAACTGAATCCTTTCAACTTCCATTCAGTAAACTCCGGTTTTGAAATGAAATTAATTGAAAACAAATTTCTGTTTGTTGACATTTCTGGTTTCATCGACCAAACAATGATTGTCATTACAAGAGAGTACAGAATGCTGTTGTGTGCTTTTGAAAAATAAAGCTTTTTGCAATTAATTTTGCTTTTTGTACTTGAGTAGGGAAAATTGCTTGTAGGCGGATCAGTGATCGCAATTAAAGTCAACAAACTTTTACTATACTCTTAACCACCAACTAAGAGAAGTTAAGAATAATATTCTTAAGCTTAATAAATAGGAAAATAAGTAGGTAGTATGTTACATTTAATTATCATCTGCCTCTCCTTTTCCCAATTTATTTAAGGTTAGCGCAACTTATATTCTTCCTCATATCTTTATCAGCCCTCAACTCAGTGTTGTCCCTTTTCTTGACAAATCATCATTCATAAAATACATCCATAGTTTCCTTGGTCTTCTAATCGCCATCTTCGGTGTTAATTAAGTTCTTTAGAAAGAAATACGGGAATCAGCAATACAAAAAAGGCCTGTTTCCCGAAACGCGCTTCTCGATCTCTGCAACAAAAGTCCCTTGTAACAGGAGGTGAGCCTATGGCCACAACCCAGTTACTGGGTAATACGATACCCCTTGGTAAGACTGGTTGTCAGACTTTCGGGCTTCTGACGACCCGTAACGACTATCTAAGATCTACGAAAGACAGCCGGGACCAACGGGTTAACGTGCTTTCCGAGACACGGAAGGGTCTTGGTATGTAAAGATGGTCACCCATCCACGGACCAACCGCGGCAAGCGTAGCTTAACCTGAACGATCGACCCGTGCGGCTGTTGTAACTTAGCCACAAGCCCTACCTACTAAATATCAGCTTCTAAATCTCATAAATTACTCGAAACACCAGTAGCTGTACTCCCCAGTTCAGACTTGCCCATGCGCATATAATTATTACAGACACATGAAGTAGCGTGACATGGTGTGCAATGTCATTACGAGCTGACTGTCATGTTATTAAATGACAGGTAACAGACAAATATTTGATGCTGACTTTTTATGCTACGGGTTTTTAATATGACCTCCTTGCGCGGATGGAAACTTTTTTTGTTCCGGTAAGTTGAGAGTCTCATTCTAATTCAATGTCGACCTTTTACATGTGTTCAAAAAATTAAATTGAAGTGTCTGTTTGTAATTTTAAATAAACAGCTATTCACTAAATGCATAAGAAAGTATATACGGTACACAACATACAATCACGCCTTTTTCCCATGGGGGTAGGCAGAAACCACGGAACGCCACCTGCTACGATCTCTACACACTCCTTTTGCCTCTTTAAGGTTCATACAATTGGTCATACACACACGCCGGTTGCGAGTACTACGCACCTGACCTTTTTGAAGAACATCACCAATAAGGTCACTATATGTCCTCCTAGGGCGTCCCCTCCGGGTACCTATATCAAAAAACAATTTTTAAATTTTTTTCTGTTTGTTCCGGCTAAACGAAACGGCTGGACCGATTTTGACGGGACTTTCACTAGAAGATAGCTGATGTTATAAGAAGTAACAAAAGGTCCTTTTTTGTCTCGGTGACATGTGCCTGTGGGATCATTTCCAACATCTCCACGGGCACAGCTAGTTAATAAATAAAAGTCTTTTCGCGTTAGGAACCTTATGCAATAGAAATATTGATAGATCAGTCACTATAATTATCTAGGGTTAAGACACAACTTGCCTACAAAACCATTTAATAGGCAAGTAAGTAATAAATTAATGTAAAACTAACAATTTATCCATAAATTGATCTAAGCATTCCGAACACGGCCCGTTCATAATAACTTAATCACTGCGCAGGATTTGAAAAATATTGCTAAGCCTATCATTATAGTAACTATGTTGTCTTATCCTTACTATGAACTGTACTTTATATTAGAGGCTATAGTTTTGTCTGTCTGTCTGTTTTAAAACCGTGGTTTTGTGACCTTTGCTGTAATAAATAATGGATTTGAATGTCATGCTCATTATCATCTCCTATGATATTAGTGCTTTTTAGAACATAAACCGTTTTAAAACATATTATGAGCGTGTAATTGTCAAAAGATTAGGCTGAACTGGAACCCACATTTTGCCAGAACTATATTTAAGTCCCATGTAATAGGGGTCGAGTCTATTGCCAAAACTGGACACAAATTCAGACTCCAGCTGCTACTAAGATATTCCTGCTTGCATTCATGCTTTAAAACTATTTATTTTCATAAATCGGGAAATATTACACCGTCATTTGAAGACTTCCTTCCAACCTATGTGCAAAGTTTTTCAAAACTTGTTTTAGAAAAATGTACCTGAAATATCAAAGTGTCGGCTTCTTTGAAGCTGGAAAATGCAGACAAGTTTATATGCCCGTTGGCATGTGTAAATAAACAGCTGATGTAATTTGTCTATCAATTCCAATATTTTATGCTATACTTAGACGATTCACTCCAAATATGCGAACATTCCTATTAGATAAGAATACGTCAAATGAAGATTTAGTGCGGTCTGTGATCAACTACTAACGATAAATATTAGTACAAAGTGCATAGGGAATACTTAAACGAGTAAAACCGGCAATATTTCTTTGCTCTAGGCAAATTAAAGACCACTTTGAAAAGTGTGTTCTGGGTTCAAATGACAGTCTAATCATACCTACTATCGATTATTTTACAGAATCCATAAAATTATACTGTTTGAGTAGGTAACAACTCTATCGTTAATATACCTAAAGACATTCATTTGAATTTTTATAAGGAATAGAACGCGCCATTTTTTGTTTGAAAAAAGAATACTGTTAGTGTAAGTTGGTTATTATTAATAAATAAATAATTCGCGTTTATGAACCAGTAGCATTTGAGGGTTAAGAAAAAGGAAATTATTATGATAGTTGAAAAATCTTTTTAAAAATGTTTGAGTATTTAAAACATTTTTATTGAGTTATTAAGATTCTACTGCAATTTATTTGAAGGTAAAAAAGAAAGCAACATTGTTTATTCTGCACTTACAGAACGCACGTTATGAAAAATAAAATACACATGTACAAAGTAGCCAAAAGCCCATTATTTAAGTTAAAAAGTATGGAGTAAGACTAATTATATCTCAAATAAAAGGAAAATTCCTACTTTTATAAATGTACTTTTTCAGTACCTAGAAAGATATATTATCATAAAAAAAACAATATTTTTGATAACAAAATACCCAAACTACACAAAACATCAACAATACATAGACAACCACATATTATTGACACAGCATAACCAATACAAACGATCAAATGCAATGGCGACACGTCAATTAAACAAATAATAATATCGATCGGGAATTTATCGCCGGCGCAAGATTTATTAATTTGAGGCCATCTTGTGTTGTTTATTTTAGTAATTATACAGGTCCTCTGCAGGGCACATAGGCGCCAGCGTAACAAGTTATCGTGTATTTCTAGCGTTTATTTATTACTATATAGCTTCTAGCTATTTTCCCCGTCTTGACAAGACAAGAACTGGACTTCTACCGAAAGGACTGGCCCACAGAAGTAGAGGACAGTCTTGAGTTTTTTTAAAGAATACATTCTTAAAAAAAACTCACTTTGAAAAGCGAAATTTTCAAATGTAATAAACCCCCGACCAAAACAAAACCCTATAAAAGTAAAAATAAAAACGTATTTTAAGTTTAATTAAAAGTTGTAGGTAATATTTTGATCAAAAGATCGTCGAAACATAGGTATCTAAAAGCCACCGCTGGAAATCCTACTTTTAAATTCTAAAAAAACCGTACCCAAATCGGTTCACCCGTTTAAGAGCTACTGTGCCACAGACTGACACACATAGCGGTAAAACTAATATCACCTCTCTTTTTACGTCAAAGGTTAAAAATATGTTTTCACGGTGATTCTTTTAGCTCGCTTTATCAAAGGATGTCCCGTGAGGTGCCGGACGTAAAGAATAATAGCACCATACCATTACTTTCCGTGGATGTCGTAAGAGGTGACTAAGGGAGTTAATGGGCAGCAGCGTTCTCTATGCGTTATACCACCAAACAGCGATCGCCAACCCGTCTGCCAAGCGTGGCGATTTTGCCAAGCCCTACCAAAATTGGGCAGGCCTATGTCCAGCGACAAAGGCCATCCTGCGCGACATTTACGGTGTCCTACAAAAAACATCATCATCAGCCTATAACGTTCCCACTAGTGGGACATAAACCAACCTCTCTATAAGAGGGATTGAGACGTACCCCACCACGCGGGCGCAGTGCGGGTTGGTAGATGTCACATGTCTTCGAATTTTTGTTTCTAAGACATGCCGGTTTCCTCACGATGTTTTCCTTCACCGTTTTGAGAGCAGTGGCGATGAAATAATTTACACAAAGTAATGCGCCTGCTTGGGTTTGAACTCACGACCTACTACGCGTAAGTCGCGGCCGCTACCACTGGGCCACCACTGCTCAAAAAACATAGTTATCGATATTTTATTAGACAGAATAATTTATTATCAGTTGTTTTAAAAACACAATGGTGTAAAATTATTGTGAGAAATTATTACGAACAGTGCTAAGGTCCTTTGCATTTTAATTACTACAATCATTTTCAGAAACACCTAATTAAGATAAGTTAGGCATCTATTGGCTGCCTCGTTGGTCTAGTAGTCGCAAGCGCTACTGCTGAATAAGGTCCCGGGGTTCGAATCCCAGGTCGGGCAAAGTGTTATTTGGTTTTTCTGTCTGTCATTTGTCAGTAGCAAACCGGAGTCTGGGTTTGTGTCCCATTGATGGCACTAGGGTCGCCACCTATAACATAAAACTTAAATATAACTGGCGAAAATATGTGGGTGTAGTAAATAAAGGTACACCTCTGCCCATCCGTCCGGGACAACAAGGCGTGATGTTATGTTATGTTTATTGTTATGATAATAAACGGAATTCAGCCAACTAAAGAAATACCTAAAAGTTATTCTACAGAGAACATACCAGTTTCATTCACCGTTGTGAGAGCAGTGGTGATAAAATTATTTACACTAAGTAAATCGCCTGCCTCAGTTCGAACCCACGACCTACAGCTTGTAAGTCGGGGCCGATACTGAGCCACCACTGTTCTTAATTTAAATTAATAATAAATAAGAACAAACTTAAAAATGCTACTCATTATTTTTATTTTTCCGCATAATTGCTTGTCTTTGGGTGGTACATGATAATAGATAATGTTTCTGACTTCCGGCGTGGATTCATGAGTTCCACAGATAATGTCGAATAATGATTTTATTTATGAATTAATTTCTTTATCTTGAGCTCGGCCGTTAGCCTCGACTATCTGTGTTTTTGATATTTCTACTCATTACCTACACATATTACGAATATTACCGTTATTTTCACTTTGCATAGCATAATATATAAGGTGTATCTATCAGCGGCGAGGCGTAAATTTTTCTAAAAGAGAAGCCGAAGCGAAGTCGGCCTTAACTTACTGACTCGTCAATAAAGAATACTTACTATCATTCTAAAATTAATATAGGAATATAATGAATTAAATACAATTAAATTGAACAGATGAAAACGAATAAAATATGCAATATTCCTCTATCTCGTTCTCGCTGACGCATTTTTCTATACCTGTCTCTGTCATAACCCGTTGTACAGCGGCTTGCTCTCGTACATATCAAGCGGTGCCACGTGACCTAAAGTGACATCATTACGGGATCGCTGTTGTATGAATTTTTAGTTCCCGATTATGACGTTTTGGCGTCAGGTTAATTTAGAACATTTCTCTTTTGTTGTAATACAAAGGTATAAATAACCTTTTTTGTTGTTTGAATGTTATGGTGAATTAAATACCCGTAGTGTAACTATATTTAATGACAATAGTAGCCACTATTTACATACTATTGTATTTTTAATAGTGATAGAGTTACCAATGCGAATCCCCGAAGGCAAGCCGGTAGGAATCGTGTTATATGGTGCCTTCGCCACTGGTATCTATTCATACACGAATTATTTTAAGAGGTACACCTGTAGGTGGTAAAGAAGCTATAGAAGCAAAAAGATTTTTTTTATCTAAGCGTTTTTGAATTTTCGTAATTATTGTAATTTTAAAACTGCTTGAGACGTTTTGCATAAATCCTTTACTCTGAATTCTATGAATGGCCCGCCTGACGCTGCGAAGGTGGCGACCGGACGGCACGAGCATGGCCGCGGTGTCTCGGGCCGTAAAAAATAAGAAGGAGCCAGTATTTCTTATGTGCGTCAAATAGTTTATAAATATTAAATTTTGAAAAAAATACATTTAGAAAAAAAAATCGTTCCTGTAGCTTCTTTACCACCAACAGGTGTACCTCTTAAAATATTTCGTGTATGAATAGGTACACCTTATATAATCAGCCTATAACGTTCCCACTGGTGGGCCACAAACCAACCTCTCTATAAGAGGGATTGAGACGTACCCCACCACGCGGGCCCACTGCGGGTTGGTAGACGTCACGTGTCTTCGAATTTTTGTTTCTAAGACATGCCGGTTTCCTCACGATGTTTTCCTTCACCGTTTTGAGAGCAGTGGTGATGAAATAATTTACACAAAGTAAAGCGCCTGCTTGGGTTCGAAGTTCGAACCTACAACTCTTGTAGCCGTTTCCATTATACATACTGCTTCGCGCTCTCCTACAACTACCTTACATGCTTGTCTGGCAAGGGGTTGGAACTATCAAAAGTGTCTGTGGCTAGTGAGGAAACAGCATCTACTTATTACCCAAATATGATACATAAAAATCAGCTTTTATACTATAACGTAAGTTAAATTATAATTTCATGAACATTAAGGGTGTCTGGCAAGGGTTTGCCACGATGTTAAGTGTCTGGCAATGAATAACGTGATTTTTAATGATATTCTGAAGGTAATACCGAAAAATTGCATTTTATTATTTGATGTATTTAGATCGGTATTTTACACACCTTTAGTACCGTTTACCTGCCAAAGCCACTATAACCCATACTCCATAATGGTCCATCGTTCACGGGCTCTTAGACTATTAGGCCACCATTACTCGGCTGTGATCTAACTCAGGACACCAAGTTCAGCAGTCGCACTCCTCATTTCAGCTGAAAAACGTCCACTGCTGGATGGGTTTGGGGGCGTTTGGACAAATCGCGACGCTTGGCCGGGGGTTGGCAATCGCAGTATGGTGGTAAAATGCAGGGATGTTAGGGAGCTCCGTAACCGTAACCGAAACTATCGGATATCCGATATAAAAATGTATCCGTAACCGTAACCGAATCCGAAATAAAAGTTTCGGATAATATCAGATTTGTTATTACATTTTTATTTTAGGTAGATTAGATAACACTCAATATTTATTAATAATAATTTTTATTTTAAATAGCTGTAATAATTACTCACACACTGATTGTAATTCCTACCAAATGGTGACATATATAAATAAAACCATTTTATAAGCTACTTGTATTTTACTATTGAAATTCCTTAAAAGTTTAATATCCGTAACCGAAATTATCCTAAACTAACGGATAATCCGAAATAATACCATATCCATATCCGTATCCGTATCCGGTATAATAATCATTCCTACATCCGTAACCAATCCGTATCAGAAATTTCATATCCATAACATCCCTAGTAAAATGCATCGAGAACGCTGCTACCCATTTTCTAGTAGGTATCCAAGTCGCTTAGTCCCCGAAAAAATCCCCCGAAATAAATTGATTTGATTTGATTTAGTCGCCTCTTACGACACCCACGGGAAGAAATGAGGTGATATTTCTTTACGTACGACACCACACGGACTATTGCCATCTACCGAGCAATAATCCAAACTTCGGACTGAAACTAAGAAATTCCCTACAAATAAATCTAATAACACTTTCCCGAACCAGAAATCAAACTCAGGTCCTCCAGAAACAAAAGAAAATCATTTATCCCTCAATTTAATTCCAATTTTAAAACGCATTTTACACCCTCAAACATGCAACAAAATACAAACGATTCCGAGGAATGTTGTCCCTTTCTATAGCGCGTTATTAGTATGAGAGTGAGTGAGATAGTTGCATAACAAGTGGTTTTAATAATACTTACGATAGTCTTTCATGTTAAAGTCTAGTGGTACTAATTATCTCTCTAGTAGAGACTAGAGTGGCCATGTGTTAGACTTTAGTGGGACAGTCCTAATCAATACACAATATTTTTACTAGCGATGCGGCCTGCTTCGCACGGTTTTACGACTAGACAAAACCGAGATTTTTGTAATATAAATGTAATTTTTAATATTTATGTATTCCAGGATAAACCTTGAGGAGTAAATTCTCTTAATGATAGTGAACACAAACAATGAAAACATAGTGATTAAATTGTGAGAACAATGCAGTCACACAGACAAGACACGAAAAGCGACGATTCATAATATTTATTACTGATAAATAATAAAATTGGTGAGATTATTTTAAGATCTTAAGAACTGCCCTTCATAGCCTCGTAGTTTTTTTTTTAAGCGTGAGCTTTATTATTTAGTAGAAAATAGAAAACAGTTACATTTTTAAAGAAAATTCCTATTCCATTGCTTCTTAGTTTGAAAAATTCTTCTGCTCAACAACTTGAATAAAGCAATTTTTTTTTGAACTGTCAAAATTGCAATGCCTCTGTGTGTCACGCAAGTACCACGATGATTTATATCTTTATCCCAGAATATCATAAATAGTCTGGTCTCCCTACCCTAGACACAGACCGGCTGGACTACAAATGGTCAGACAAGACAACATAGTCAACATTAGACAGCTGGCAATACCTATTAAAATTCTAGTGCCTAAGTTACTACCTAACTTAGGTATAAATGAGCACCTATTAGGAATTTACTAAATAAATTATATAATTTTTTGTAAATTGATTCCAAACGGGAGGAGGCGTTTGCCATAATCGCCACGCTTGGCAGGTGGGTTTGCGATCGCAGTATGGTGTTAATGCATAGAGAACGCTGCTGCCCATTCTCTATAGTAAGTCCCGTAATCGCCTCTTCCGACACCCACGGGTAGAAATGAGATGATGCTATTTTTTTAAGTCCGGCACCACACGGAACAGTAAAATAAAAACAATTACTTAGTTCTAAATAAATGTAATGTCACAGATTTGAATGAACCTGTCTACTGACTAGTGAGTGCACTTTTAAACAGGATAAGTTTTAAACCAGTGCGCAAATTTTAACAAATTAAACTTAAACGAGTTATAATAACCATGCGATTTTTATTTTGATATATCTTAGTACAAAAAAATTAAGTTATCGTTAACGAAAGAGGTTTATTTTGAAACTGATTTTTACGGTAAGTTGATCATTACGACTGCTCTCAAAACGTTGAAGGAAAAACCGGCTTATCCTAGAACCAAAAATTCGAAGTCATGTGACATCTATCAACCCGCACTGGGCTCGCGTTGTATATTATCTCCCTCTCACCGAGAGGAAGCCTGTGTCCCAGCAGTGCGAACAATATAGTCTGATTATGGTGTTTGCTGAGCAAAGACGGGACCTGCAGGAGCAGGGTAATAGCATAACTCACTAACAACGGCTTTCATTTTAAATTAAATGAAAGACTGCATATATGCTCTAGACCAGTCATTCCCAAAGAGGCCCAGGTGGCCTTCTCGCTACGGGAGACTCGAAGGGGATCTACGTTGGCGTGACAAAAAATATATTAAATAATGTTGACTGCTCAAAAAATTAAGGGAGTAAAAAAAATTGTCAAGAAAAAAAGTTAGGGAGCCTCGTTCTAGGCTGAACACAATATTCCATAGTCATCATAGATCAGCGAATAAAAAACAAACAACTGTCACAGAAGTGCCAATTTATTAAACTACGTGTACCAACCGCCTATTATAGTGACACAAAATATACCGTGTTAATTATAGCACATTATCACATAACGTGTCACGCGATTATGTACTTTGCGGTTGTAGGTATTAAAGTGAATTCTTTATTGATTACTTTTGGTAGATAAGTCTGTTTGTATTATGATAAATATCTGGATGACCGAGCTTTGCTCGGTATTTTTTGGTAAATTGTGTTTAAAATAAGAAGTTTATGTTCAATCTGATTATCGATAAAGTTGATCATTGAAAACACGAATAAAACAACATTTTATAAAAATGAATCCTAGCTAGATCGATTTATCGGCCCGGAAACCCCCTGTATACTAAATTTCATGAAAATCGTTGGAGCCGTTTCCGAGATTCAGATTATATATATACATATATACAAGAATTGCTCGTTTAAAGATATAAGATGACATGAGTTCAAAATTGCAGAAAATAGAATTCCATTCTCGATATCTACCATAAAGACCAGAAAATAAAACAGATCTCGACAAAATTTGGTAGTCTTGCTTAGACTCTTTCTGACTTTACTTACTTAAAAAGCAACTTGGCTTCGCTTGCATAGAGGTCGGACATTATCCCGCGGGAACGTACGTTTTCGTAGGACTACCGGGATAAAAGTAGTCTGTGTTAATCCATGTTATATTTATCTGTATGCAAAATTGCATCCAAATCAGTTCAGCCGTTTTTGCGTGATTGAGGAACAAACATAAACAACCGAATAGAAAATTTCAGATTTAAATTTAAAATTTTGTGTCTCTTCATTATCTGTCTTAAGGTACTCTACATAATATTTTCTAATTTAAAGTCACTTTTCATGTTTGTCTATGGCCGCGCCGTTCTTCTAAACTCCTCTTCATATGGTTTTCACCATCATTAAGAAAATTCATTCCGCTAACAAAAAAATCAGAATGTTTTTTCAAATCGTAAAACTGAAAATCTTTGGTGGGTTGGTAGTAGTAATTCATAAAACTGACTAAAGAGCCGTATCGTCCACCAGCCAGTGAGACAGAAGTAATTCGGCCACGGGCGCCATCTTGTGGGCGCACCGCGTAACTCGATATGTAAACAAAACGATAATGTCTACGGCTTATCACGACTGTGGCTGATAGCGTCATTAGTTGGGGAAGGGACGGCTTGAAATACTGTTAAATAAATATACTGCAAAACCATGTTAACAAGCTTTTCTTTTTAATTTACTATAATTTAAAGTTTACTCGATACGACACGTAGAACAATTTCCATGAAATTTAAAAAAGGAGGTTCTATGTTCAATTTTTTTTTAAATGTATATTCACCGATTTGTTTAAATATAATAAAATAATCAATACAACACTCTAAGTTCTTTTAGTCGTACTGAATTACTTGTTCATGAAAAAGTGTAGGAATTAACTTAGAGACAACTTAGACTAGATTAACTTAGAGGCTCAGTGAAAACAGCCGTGACTTACGAGTTGTACCTCTTAAGTTCGAACATAGACAGGCGCTTTATTTTGTGTAACAAATTATACCATCACCAAAGCTCTTAAAATGGTGAAGGAAAACATCGTTAGGAAACCAGCATGTCCTAAAATCAAACATTTGAAAACACGTTACATCTACCCGTACTGGTGCTGCGCCTACGGTGGCTGGAAGTCCGCTATGGACTTCCGAAAGTTAGATGTACTGTCAAGTTATATAATGACAGCAAGTTCGGCAGCGAAACTGACACTACATACTTCTACGGACAAAAATGGGACCACACGGGAAGTACCAGCTTTCAAATAAAAAAAAATAATCATCAAAATCGGTTCACCCAGTCAAAAGTTATGAGCTAACAAATATAAAAAACAGACGTATTGATAACCTCCTCCTATTTTTGAAGTCGGTTAAAAACGGATTAAAACCCCTCCAATGAGCCGATGAAAGCGTGGTGTGAATTGCATCGCCGCCATTAGCCATAGTCCATAACAATTACAATTATAACCGTCTTCTACAATACAACGGGTGGATAAGCAGCTGTCACTTTGTGTTTTTCTCACATTCACAACGCACGGCACATTGTCGACTATGTACAATTACGTGCAGAAATATGTATGCAGTAAAATTCAATCATGTCTTTACGGGTTAGTCAGACTTAAAAACCCAAAAGTCTGGCAACCAGTCTTGTGGAGGTCAGAAGGTCACTCATCATCATCATCATAATCTCAGCCCAAAACCACTCACTGCTGGGTGTATCGGCTCCCTCTTTTCCGCCATACACCTCGGATCGGTGCGTCTCTCATCCATGTGTTTCCGCGTTCTTGAAGATATCATCAACGCAACGCGCTTTTGTACAGCCTTGGGTTCTTTCGCCTAATCTTAGCCACCATTCGGTCACTGCATTACTCCATCGGCCATCTCCTCGTCTACTAGGTGTTCCGCCCAACTCCACTTGAGGCGCATCGCCCAGATAGGCAGTCAGTACTTGTAAAACTTGTATCTAGCTGCATCAGGTTAGATTGTAAGGCGACCCCAACAGAGTGGAGAAAAAGCTCGGCAGATTTATAAAAAAAATCACAGTGTTCTCCCATTAAAATTATTCCACATTTTGCTAATTGGTCACCTATCAGCAGAATCCCGCACACACGTGCTTCATACGTGTTGCATCGCATTTCAACATTTCGAACCGACACTCAACAAACCGAACTTCGCTCGAGTGTAAATGAATTTAGCTAAGTACACACGGCTACATATCAAGCTGAGCATTTCTATTCTAGTATAAACTGACCTCACATTGTATGGGATTTCCGTATAATGAGAGGTCAGCTTGTGTTGCCTGGGAAATGTATAGGTTGATATGTAGCCGTGTGTACATGTATTTTTGCACGTGACTGTACAATTATATGTAGGATTCACGCAACGAACGCTTGCTTGGTGCTTGGTAGCGATATCTAAACATGATGTACAAGTGATGCCTAATTAATTGTTCCACAACATGCCACACCTGTTTTTATTGCTTAGGCTGGGTGTACACTGGCGCGGTAAGACGCGAGAAAGCGCGGGCTTGTGTTAGTTCCTATGACTTTAGAACACGAGTCGGCCGTTTAAGCGTTTGTATTTTTTTCTGCACAGTAATTTCTATTCTCGGTGTTGAACCGAGCATTGAGAATCTAACTTATCTAACAGAGTGTCAAAAAAAAACAAACTGTTCGATTTTCAACTCTCTGTGCTTAGAAGTGCATTGAAGAGCCAGTGCGCAAAACATCTTGCCGTAAAATTTAAGCCTTGTACAATGTGTAGCATAGATGTGACGCATTATGGTCAAACAACGTATAGTAAGTAAGCTAATTTTTTTTTAAGTCTTTGAGTAAAAGTTCAAAAGTAAATCCATTGTAGGTACGCACGGCCACAGGTCAAGCTATACATTTCCAATATAAGCTGACCTCTCACTGTACGAAAAGCCTATACAATGCGAGATGTGCTAAAACTGGACTTGATGGGTAGTCGTGTGTTCAGTCTATTTTTAATTTTAATTTTTAAGCAACGTAAATGCCAATAAGGTGTTTTATAGCTATTTCATACAACTGTCAAAGAATGACATTTAAGAATGACATTTAAGAATTGATTAAACATACAATTATTTAAGTTAGCCGTCCATGTGCTAAATGCGCGCTGGAAACAATAATTCTGTGAACAACCATGTCATAGTGTTGTAATGGACGCGTCATATTATTAAGTAATATGAATCCAATGTGCAAAATTCCTACACTTTGGTTTACAGCTTTATAACTTCTCGCGACTAAGTTTTACATACTTAAGTAATATTAAGTACTTATTTACACTGTTCTTACAAACGGGACTTTGAAAAACTGACTAAAATAAGCTATAACATAGCTAAATTATATTTTTTCCGCGCATTGAATTTTCAACCTAGTACTCAGTGCCGAAAGTGGAAATTTCAACAGTCGAGTTTTTTTACGAGCTTTAATGTGCTCTGTTGGATTCTCATCGCTCGGCTCAATACAGAAAGTTGAAAATCCATTGAGGCAGAAAAAATATTCGCGTTAAAAAATCGCCTGCAGACGCGTTTAGCGCCGTATCGCGCCCATGTGGAAACGTCATAAGGCTTTCACGGCGCAGCGCGACCACCAGCGTGGCTTACAGCATTCCCTAACACTGCCGGCCAAATATAGTAAGCCACCGTTTTTACTTCGATACCAGTATTTAGAGCTTGAGCTGGGCTGATTTCTTTGGTAGAAGTGTAGGGCAGACTGGTTTAATTACGTTTTAAATCATGGCAGAGGTGTTGACTCAATATTTAGTGGTTTTGAGGAGATAGAGTAGGAAAATATTTTAATTAATGGAAAAAGTAAAAAATACGTAGTCATTTCTAAAACAAAATATAACTTGCTTTCGACTGGTCTACAAATATACAAGAGAATCCTAATAAGCATTTAATAGCTATAACAGCTATTTTATAACCTTTAAAAAAACCATAAAATTACCAATAACCACATTACAAGCAAAGCATTACCTTAACCATTCACTCGACAACACCATTAAACTAATTCCTTGCAAAAAAACCTGTCACTCCGACCAACCACGAGTAACAATATAATAACCATTTAAAGTGATAGTATGTTGTACTTTCAACTGTAATTCCATTTGTAGACAACACGCGAGCAGAATAAATCAATTACGATAACCGTTTGACATTGTACGGGTTAAGTTTTATTGAAAATAGGTACTCTGCATTTGCGGTTTAGGGTTAACGAAACTAAGTAGCGCACCTATGCCAAAAAAAACATTTGAATTTTGAAAAGAGAACTATTTTTTTTTTGTTAGCTGCCAGTATTTTGACAAGGAGTCGTAGTAATTCTTTATTAATAAATTTCCGATGCATTCTCGGTCCTTTGCTGAAAAAACTGGCCAAGTGCGAGTCGGACTCGCGCACCGAGGGTTCCGTACAAACCTGTAGGTATCCTCGGTTTATGTGAAAGGTTATGCTCATGAAATTATTTTTTTTTTTAATTTTTATATTTGAGTTGATTGAATGTAAGGTAAATTGCGGTTTACGATTTATGACGTATTAAAAAAAAACTACTTACTAGATCTCGTTCAAACCAATTTTCGGTGGAAGTTTACATGGTTATGTAGGTACATCATATATTTTTTTGAGTTTAATCATTCTCTTATTTTAGAAGTTACGGGGGTGGGGGGGGGGGGGACACATTTTACCACTTTGGAAGCGTCTCTCGCGCAAACTATTCAGTTTAGAAAAAAATGATATTAAAAACCTCGATACCATTTTTGAAGACCTATTCATAGATACCCTACACGTATGGGTGTGATGAAAAAATTTTTTTTGAGTTTCAGTTCTAAGTATGGAGAACCCCAAAATTTATTGTTTTATTTCTATTTTAGTATAAAAATCTTGATGCGGTTCACAGAATACATCTACTTACCAAGTTTCAAAAGCGTAGCTCTTATAGTTTCGGAGAAAAGTGGCTGTGACATACGGACGGACGGACAGACAGACATGACGAATCTATAAGGGTTCCGTTTCTTGCCATTTGGCAACGGAACCCTAAAAAATTCTAATTCCAAAATTCGTAAATGCTACCTAGCTTCGTAAACGCAAGTTCCGTACAAGGGGAATAGGTAAGTAGCCGCGACGCGTTTGCGCGTTGTCAAATGTTTAAAAAGAAAAAGGTTGAATGAAGTGCTCCTTTGCTTGGTTTTATTTCTGCGTTTATAATTTTGATTTACGCGTGATTCAACTGTCATATCAATTGATGAATTTGAAATTAGAACAATGTGAATTGAAAATGCTTTGAGGCAACCATTGAACAATGATCTCATCAGTTAGATTATTACGAACATGTTAAATAGACATTACATGAACCACATAGGTTAAATACACACTAGATAATTCTAATCAAATCAATTCATAATAAACGGCTTTATTTGCGCGCCTGCAACGGCGTGTAAAATTGTACCAGTACCAGCTCATGTACGGTTTCCAACGATACACCAATAAAAACAGGAGAAAACTCAATATTATGCAATGATAACGCGTTTCTGCGTAATATCCATATTGAAAACCGTCTGTAGTGAGAACTTGTCTTACAAATAATTGCTGTCAATATTCATTAGTGCTGGCAACACCGTCGTTTATGTAGTGCTAAAGTGGGAACGTTTTTTTTACACTTAACGCTCCGTGTGGCAACATTGTTTTGTGTTGTTTTTTTTTTCTATCTTATCGCCTTTACGGGATTTTACACGTAAATTAGTTCCGGAAAAAAATGTGCTGTTAAAATGTTTAGATAGCGTGGAAGAATTCTCCCAACTAAAAAAAAAATGATTTAAAAAATATAGGTGAATAGTTCCGTTTGCTTATCGTTTATTTGAAATAAGAATGCGCAGTTTACCCGCGCTTATGTAAGTAATTTTAAGTAAGAATAAAATTAATGGCGGCCCTATGTTAAAGTTGTATGCCTGCTATTTTACTTAATAGGCTATTGTTAGCATATCTTAGGCTCGTTATAATGCACAGATAATAGCAATTTGTTAGCCTATCACCTTCTGGTGACATTTTAATTAATTTCTTTTAGCGGTTTCTTGTAATTAGCTTTAATTTTAATATTAGTTAGGAACACCAGTGGTAGTGATAGAAATTCATGCAGTTTTTTTTTTAATCTGTATATAGGTACATATCTTGAGTAGGTACCTGTTGACCGCTTGATACAAACCGATAGATGAGGTCTACGATAGAATAAACTTGACCAGAAAATGCCTGATTACTCTTTGCTAGTTCAAATCAATGATAACCTTTTTTTTGGATGGGAAATCATCAAATGACTTCTCCCGCTCTGGGCGGAGCGGGAGGGCGTGTCAGACTTTTACTGACTAAAACCCACCCGTGTTCCTTCAGTAGCCCATGTGCCAGGGTCACGGTGTCTCTTTCGAACAATATCGCGACCTTGGCAGATCAATGATAACCTTGAAATCATTATTATTTACTAACTAATAGTAGTGCTAGCCTCGTCTTGCAGACTTTATTGTCACTTCTATACAATTCTGGGCTGGTAACTACGATTGTCTCTGAAACTTAAAAGCTCCCGCAGACAGGCGCGATGCGTTTGTGGTAGAACAGATTCACGTCATACCTGTCTGCAGAAGCCTTTACTTGTCTACAACAATGATCAATGTGTGAAGTGAGGACACACAATCCAAAATTTAAATAATATTCGATAGAACCCTCTTGTCCCTTTACAATTAATACAGGAATCTATTTAATTTCGAAGGTTCGAGATATATCCGAGAATCAATTACATTTAATATGATTATTCGCATTTAAATTCCCCGTTGGCACAGATAAGTTAAACGGCGAAGTTTCTGCCCCACGCCCCGGACTCTTTGCAGGGACCAAGCTGCAAGGACTTTGAAGGACATTTCTCCAAGCGTTGCGCATGATGCATTCTCTTTGTGGTCTCTCTACAATAGTATTTCTTCTGGATACTTTCAGTCGGCCCCGTCAAACTATCCCATATTTTAGTCCACCGAAATCAACTAGTGGGACAATAAAGAAAAAATGTGAACAATCTATCTCATTGGTGGGACAGATTGTTGAGGCAATGTGGAATAATATTTTTTCAAAATCGGTCACAAACTTTTGGTGGATACCTTGTGTTGAAAGATAGGTACCTTAAAGAGTAGGAAAAGCGTGCACCTGCAATGAAGCTAAAATAGAGTTACTTTCTATTAACATGATTTATGTGCTCTTTATTTTTCAAAAATGAAATATATAAATACTTAACATTTCTCAGCTGACTAGCAAAATAAATCTAATTTGTAAATATTGTAAAATTCAATTAAATGCCCTGAAAATTCTATTACATACTAATTTTCGATTGAAAACAAGTATTTCAAGACCAAAAATAATTCATGTTAATTTAGAAGGTAAAAAATTTTATCGTAAAAAAATGTTAATTTGTTACTTCCTGTCCATAAATCTCCGTAGCACGTGGTCCCTCTACTCACCAGAGAGGGAACCCAAACCGCGATTAGGGGACGCGCTGATACCAAGCCTCTTCTCTTAATTACAGACTCGGAAATACCTACTTTAATAGATATTTAACTCACAACGTCACCGAATTTGGTGGTAATTAAATTACTAGGTCTTAAACGTTTATTAATAGTTTTGGAATAAATATTTAATAGTAGAGGAGGAAGCCCCCAAATTGGGGGAGGCCTAAGTCCAGCAGTGGACGTCTTGCGGCTGATTGATGTGTAAAAGTGTTTGTGCAAACCTTACATACATAAAATCATTTGACATAAATGTGCTTGTGATTTAGAAATAAATACTTAGATTCAGATTAGTTTATTTTTTATCGTAGTTTAAAATAATAAAATATTTTTTTGGATTGAAATGCTAACAGTCTTAAAATAATAACATGTCGGTACTTAATACCTATACAAAAAAAAAAAAAACACGGAGCATCAAAAAATTCGTCCGCATTGTTGTCAACGGAAAAGTGCCCAAAAGGTTGGCACGTTGGCATTGCCACGTTCTATGGCGATGCTGATTGTTCGGTGAAAAAGTAGACCAACACTGATCACGCTGTAGATATTGCTAAAAATTTTATAGTAACAAAAATGTAGGTATAGCAAATAAAGTTTACAACAAAAAAAAAAATATAGCAACACTAACTTCTGCCCGCGACTTCGTACGCGTTAAATTTCTTGTTCCCCCGAACGTTCCCGTCGCGTCGAATCGCCTACCCGTGCGATTTTCCCCGTTTTTGCAACATTTTTCATTACTGCTCCGCTCTTCTTGGTTATAGCGTGATGTTATATAGCCTATAGCCTTCCTCGATAAATAGGCTACCCTCGACAAAAATAATTTTTCAATTCGGACCAGTAGTTCCTGAGATTAGCGCGTTCAATCAAACAAACATACAAGCAAACAAACAAACAAACTTTTCAGCTTTATAATATTAGTATAGAATAAAGGTATCTGGAAAGATCATAATGTCAACTCTTTTGGTTTCATTTACCACGATTACATAAATAAAACACTTACCTAAGTACAAACTCTTTGTTTTTCTTCAAAGTTATACTAAAATTACACAATACAATGGACGTTTTAATTGAAATTCGTTGTGAGTAATGTGTTTTTAAGGATTCCCATTACTAGCGCTTCCAAAAAACATCTTCGTTTTTTTTTTTCAAGTCAAGTTAAAGTCGCTTTAACCAAACTTGGCAATCAAACCTCGAACTAGATTATCGAGCATAAACAAAAGCCAAATTAAAAAAAACCAAAACTAAATAACTGATTGAAAAAAAAGGCGTTGCGTGCTCTTTGAGGTATTTTAGTTGGTATCAAGGACCCAAGATTTTTTTTTTTTCAATTATTTTCTTTTTCGTTTGGTTTTCTATGGAAGCGTGTTTTTATAGTTTTTAAACTATTATTTCATTTTTACTTTTTTAGTTCGGCTTGCCACAAAAAAGTGTTTTATAGTTTTTTTTCCTGGTAACCCTGGCAAGGATAATGGCACAAATTTATGAAGCTATTGTATTGTCATCGGTCTTCAATAAGTCTACAAATTTTAAATGAAATCTGACCGTTTGAAGTGGGTCAAATTCGAGTCCAAAGGAGTCGGTTACAAACGTGGTTACACACTTACAAACAAACATACTGCACGCGTAGCATGACCACCATAGAAATAACTTTGTCTATTCTTAGTAGAATAGAGATAGAACTGTCACGCTACGCCAGCATAAAACGGTACAAATCTTTCTACAATCTTTAATTCTGTCTTTAATCTTTCTACAATTTGTAATTTTGTCTATTCTTTTGTCGACAAAACCCCTTTCTACAGTGGTCATGCTACGCATGCAGGTGAAGCTAATAAAAGCGTGTTAAACAAAAACCCTAACAAGACCTCTCACGGTCGCCGCCGCCGCCAAGCATCGAATGCCAAAGCATTTGAGACACGACTCAAGATCTTAAAGATTTCGTTCGTTAATTACACTTCTTACTTACGTATCACTTACTTTTAAGTTGAGGCTCCAAGTTCTTAACTTATTTGTTACTTTGTTGTTGTGATTAAGCGAAGTCACAGCAAATGCAGAAGCTGCGGGCAAGCGATGGAAGTTGGGTGATGAAAACTTCACGGGTTCTTTTTTATTTCGTTATATGGTTCTGTGTGACGCGAATCTGTTTTACCAGAAACGTTCCACGACGTCTTTCCTTGTCTGCTGCGGTAGCTTTTAAGTTTCAGAGACAATTGTAGGTACCAGCCTATAATTGTATAGAAGTGACACCAATGAAGTGTGTCAGAGGACGCTGGCACTATTATTAATATGAAAAGAATAGTAATTTTCGTGTGGTGCCGGACGTAAAGAATAGCACCACCCCATTTCTTCCCGTGGGTGTCGTAAGAGGCGACTAAGGGACTTACTAGAGAATGGGCACGACGTTCTCTATGCATTTTACTAACATACTGCGAACACCAACCTGCTGGCCAAGCGTGGCGGTTAAGACAAAACCCCCCAAATTGGGGGAGACCTATGTCCAACAATGGACCGTCTTTCGGCTGAAATGATGATGATTGATGATGATGATGATATGCAGGAGAATAGCTTGTGTTGTTGTGTGCAAGAGTAATGGTGGCCCAATGAAAATTTGGCTTGTATTGGGTAGAGATGAATTATCTCTTTGTATATATAAGGTGTATCTATTCATACACGAAATATTTTAAGGGGTACACCTGTAGGTGGTAAAGAAGCTATTGAATCAAAAAGATTTTTTTTATCTAAGCGCTTTTGAATTTTCGTAATTATTATAATTTAAAAACTACTTGAGACGTTTTGCATAAAACCTTTACTCCAAATTCTATGAATGGCCCCCCTGACGCTGCGAGGGCCATGACCGGACGGCACGAGCATGGCCGCGGTGTCTCGGGCCGTAAAAAATAAGGAGCCAGTATTTCTTATGTGCGTCTAATAATTCATAAATATTTAATTTAAAAAAAAAACCTTTAGAAAATTTTTTTTCGTTGCTATAGCTTCTTTACCACCACAGGTGTACCTACTGCTAGTATTCTATGTGCAGTATCCTATGTGTTAATCCAGGTTATTAACCATCTGCATACCAATTTTGAACCAAATCCATTCAGCGGTTTTTGCGTAATTGACTAACAAACATAGCAACAAACTTTCATATTAAGTAGGATCGCTATGTATCTTTTGCATCGCACGTGTGGTCTCATTCCAAAGTCTTGAACTTGAACTTAACAATCGCTTAAAGCGTAAACCGCGATTAAGCCCAGCACAAAGCGCTGTAAAATATTTTTTAAGTGTGGCAATATTAGTAGATTAGTAAATTTTATACTCGGTAGTAAAGTAACTTGAGTTACTTCTAAATATAGTTTTTTCGTAGTATTTGCTACTTTACTGCGAAATCATTTACCTGATGGAGGTATCCTAGTTGAAACACGAAGAGTTAAGTTGGTACTGTCGGCAAAAAATCTGGCTTCTATTCATCATCATCATCATCATTTCAGCCGCAAGACGTCCACTGCTGGACTTAGGCCTCCCCCAATTTGGGGGGCTTTGCCATAATCGCCACGCTTGGCAGGCGGGTTGGCGATCGCAGTATGGTGGTAAAATGCATAGAGAACGCTGCTGCCCATTCTCTAGTAAGTCCCTTAGTCGCCTTTTACGACACCCACGGGAAGAAATGGGGTGGTGTTATTCTTTACGTCCGGCACCACACGGTACCGGCTTCTAATACTGTCTGACTTCCATCATTCTCCTGCCCTCATCCCAATTTATTTGAGTAGAATAGCGAAATATAGGAGAAAAAGACATGTTATCTTTTTCTCCCATACTTTTCCATTAGTCGTTATCTCGGCAGTCACCTCCTTTATACCAACTTTCATACAGTCCACTCATCGCCAAGTATTTTATTTATTTTTCTTGGAATTTCTAAAATTCAAGAATAAATAACGGACCATTTTCTCATTTCGCGAAGAAGGCTTTGAAAATATCATATTTTCTTTTTTTTACATTGATTAATTTAGCGTTATCTACAACTACAATGCTACATGCGAACTACGTATCAGACTCAGATCAGACACGTCACGCAGAATCCTACATCGCGCAAGCACAGTTTTCCGCGCAACTAGCTTATATACAACGTCCAGACATCAATCGTGGGGCAGTAGCCCACCAGACACAACAACCGTCTGATCGGAGGTGTCTCCCTTTTCTATAGAGGATGAGTGAAGTTCACACCCTGTTCCTCATACCTCTAGTGCGTCTGACACCGTTGACTGTACCATCTTTACGGCAACTTTTAAAGCAATACAAGTTTTCAAGCCAATATTGTTTTGACGACTTCTCTGTACTTAGTAAGATTAATGCCCACACATTTGCGTAAATCAGTAGCCTTAAAATGCCTAATCAGTATCCTTAGCCATAGACGTCAATAATATTTATTATTGAGTTTGTAATCGTAGTTTTACCACAGTGTAACTAATTGCAGTAGAACATCAGTCATACAACGTTGCAAGGTTCTACAGGCGCTTTGCCAAAATCCTGCATCATCATTCATTATTTCAGCCGACAGACGTCCACTGCTGGGCATAAGCGTCCACCAATTTGGAGGTGTTTGTCATAATCGCCTCGCTTGGCAGGCGGGTTGGCGATCGCAGTATGGTTGTAAAATGCACAGAGAACACAGCAGTGTTCAGCATGGTCAGCAGACCATTCTCTAGTAAGTCCCTTAGTCGCCGCTTACGACACCCACGGGAAGTATTGGGATTGTGCTATTCTTTAGATGTACCCACAACGAGGTTGCAGGAGAGGTGGCCCAGTAGAAACCACCGCGACTTACGATTTGCAGGACGTAGGCTCGAACCCAGACAAACGCTTTACTTTGAGTAAATTATTTCATAACCACAGCTCTCAAAACGGTGAAGGAAAATATTGTGAGAAAGCCGCCATGTCGTAGAAACAAAATTCGAAGACATGTGACTACTACCAACCTTCACTGGGCCCGCGTAGGGGAATACCGCCACTCCCTCTGCTGTACTAAGAACGCCCCCTGTCTGTGTCATTCAGTTGCCAAAAAATTAGTAGCTCTATACATTTGGCAGAACAGGTTCTGTCAATATACTGTCAATATTTTTGACATATCTCAGGTGACCTGTCACCTGTCACGTTGTGTAAGTTACTACAAAAAACTACTTAAGTTCATGGTTATGAAAACTTGTATAGACCTTTTATCGTGGCTTGCTCCTGTTTTAAATAATGTATTATTTTTCTGTAGGCGACTCGCACGAATGTTATTTCTGAGCAAATGGACAGCTCCAGAACGTAATAAAGTTATCGAAGAAGGTCACTGCATATACATACATGAAATAAAGCGCATATAAAGTGACCTTATTAGAGATGTTGTTCATAAAGACCAGGAGCGTAGTACTTACCTACAACCGGCGTGCGTGTATGACCAGATGTATCAACATAAAACGAGACAAAAAGAGCACCAGGTGGATTGGAAAAAGCCGTGAGTTTACGTTTTATGTATGTAAAGTGACTAAGAAAAGACTATTTTTTGTTAAAGTGTAGTTTCGCCCGAATTGGGCGAGTCTACTAATATTCGTGCTAATAAGCCGTCTTCGTCTGCTAAAAAAGTGTGAAACACGTGACAATAAACAGCTGAAGTTATATATATTTACGACATATCGCGAGTCAAATTGTTGTCCAATCGCCTTTAATTTATTGTGCAAATGGATTTATCTCCGCTCCCCTTGTGAAATGATACATATAACCTTGAGAGGTCATTGACTTGTGGAATTGTATGTGACACACTGATCTTGTAAACTGAATAACAGATTTGAATTGACGGCTGATGCATTTATCAGAATGGTTATGCATTATTTCTATATTTTTTCTGAGTAGCTTCTGCGCGCGACTTCGTCCGCGTCAAATTTTTGCTTCCCTGACCCTTCCCGTTGCATCGAATTGCCTGCCACTTTTCGTCCATTTTTCGTTGCTGCTCCGCTCCTTTTTATCGTAGCATGATGTTATATAGCCTAATAGCCTTCCTTCTCAATAAATAGGCTACCCAATACAAAAAGATTTTTTCGATTCGGACCTGAAATTACCACGTTCAACCAAACATACAAAAAAACTCTTCAGCTTTTTAATATTATAGTGTAGATAAAACTATCGGATGTAGAGTTAGAAAAAGATTTGAAATATACTGGGTGGTAGACACATTGATGCTTAACTTATTACCATGGATTCAGTTCAAGATTCTAGTACTAAGTGGTTCCAAAATCTTGTAGTGAATCAGTTGAAATTTTTCGTGGGCTTAAAAAAAACAGCCTTTTCATAGCAAAGTGCCTACGCGCTCAAAATGAATGGAACAGCGAAAAAAAAAAGCGTAAACAGTATAATAACACGTATGTAAATATTATTATTTCCAACAGGTGGTTATAGAAAAAGGTGCCACATTCTGTAAAAAACATTTAAAATGCTGTGAAAACTACGATTTAGTAGAATGATGAAGATAAATAATATTAATAGCGTAATGGCTCCGACAGACAGGCGGGACGCGACAGCGTGTTGCAACTCTGATGGAACAATTTCTAAGAAAACTTCAAGAACATGATTCTACTGAAGTCACGTTGCACCGCGCCGTTGCGTCGCACCTGTTGGCGGGAACCTTAACATACTGACAGTAGGAATGTTTTTAATTTTGACAGTTCAACAACATACATTGCGTTTTTCACGTTGTTGAGCTGAAAATTTTTTCAAACATATGAAGCAATGGATGGGTAATCAGAATCTGAATCATTTTAATATCCTTTAAAATGATTCAGATTCTGATTAATATTTAGGGTGCCGAATATTGAGCAGTTTTACCATCAAATAATTAATATTTAATGTGTCTTGACACAGCGGGCGGGGCGCGGCAGGACGTGACGGCGACGCGCCGCCTTCATACAGAACCGTCGCGCCACGCCGCGTCGCGCCGAGCGCTCTGTGTGAAGGCGTCCGTAATATCTAGTACATTACAACTACTCAGCGTCGCGTCGCCGTCACGTCACGCCGCGCCCCGCCCGCTGTGTGAAGACACCTTTAGGGTGCCTGAGTAGCTTTCCCACCAAAAAATTACTCCCTAACGACTATTTTTCTAGATTCTTTATCATTCAAAACTAAATAAGAAATCTTCTAGGCAGTTTTCTTAGAGTGTAGGTCTTCTTACATAGAACCAAATAAATAAATCAAAAAAGTTGTTCCCTATATAATACGTAAATAAAAATTCATGGCCCTCCTTAGTTTTTGCCCAGAATCTCCTGCTTTGGTGCCATAGTTAAAAACATTAAGTTTTATTGCTATCGTTAAGACTCCAATAGTTTATTTGATCTGTTAGTATTGCCACAGTATAAAATGATCAGAAGGCTCATTTGTAACAACAATCCTGCATGGTATAGGTACTACGAACTAGATTTAAAAAAAACTTTGCTGTTTTGCTGCACTGTTTGGAAAATACTGTGGCTTTATCTAAAATGATTTTACAGTTTTGTAATTAGAAAAAAAAAATCTTTACGCATGTGAATGGCGATTTTTGCCCGGTGGCCTGCCCGTGTAGAGAAAGACAAGGCAGACACCTTGAGGAAGGACTAATAAAAGACAGAAATACGAACTAAGCAAATAGATGCATTAAATAGTCAAAACTGTAATCAGTCATATTTCTATCGTTTTGATTAGTTTTGCTCTAAAGCTACAGGATTAACAGGATATAATAAGTACCCAATCCAGTGTTTTCTTCATCGGAACTTCGGTCATTCCTCTGTTTAGTGACTCATACTTTATTATACTTTAATACCTCTTCAACCCGCGGCGCCGCCTGCCTTTACTATTTAGACAAATGATTATTGCTTATAATTAGGAACTTGAATCATTTAATTTAAATCATTGTATAGCACTACAGTTGGCCATAAACGGTTAAAGCATAAACAATACTGCTACAGAGATCTTTTGGCGCCTCGAAGTTGACGTAGGGGCGCTGTAGTCAACATTAATTGTGAAATGTATTGAAAAAACAAAATGGCGGCGTTCGTTTCGATTTTGGCCGCGCGCCAAAAGATTATTGTACGGATTTGCTTGTTTTTATTTCTTGAATTTCACACATTAGTTCAGTCAACGAATTGCCCGAAACAAGGTGTAGAGTACATGAGCAGGGACCTTAGCGAATCCTTCAGAAACTCATTTAGGGTGCTTAGGGAGTGAACGTTCTAAAAGTACTGACGTGTAGGAGCAGGCACAAAGATCCTACTTTTGGGTTTTTCATTTATATCTCAAAAATGGTAATTTGTAGGGAAAATGTTCATACACCAAATGAAACCTCATAAAATTCTCTAAACTTTTGATCTGTACATTTATCCGAAATGTCATCCGTTTCGAGCTACACGCTTCGGAAAACTGTTTTTTTTTTTTTTTTTTCAAAAAAAAGATTTTGTTTTTCGTTTTTACTTTCAGACTTTTCCAAAAAAGGCTTGACAGAATTGTATGAAATTTGGAACAGCAATAGAATAGATCCCTGATTAGTAGCTAAGCACTGGTTTGACTAATTGCAGATTTCTTTATCCGGGGCTTGCTAGGTACCATAAAGACCATTTCTTTTATTTTTTATTTTTCGGGCAGTTATGATGCAGTGGTGTTAATCCGTAACTAACTAAAGGGCTTTCATTTTGACAGTTCAACAACATACATTGCGTTATTTACTTTGCTGAGTAGACAAATTTTTCGAACATATGGAGCAATGGATTAGCAATATTCATCAGATTCTGATTGATAGTGTGTTACGCAATTAAGGTACTGACTCCTTCGATCAAAAATGTACTAGATGCCCGATGAGCGCTTCAAAAACGGCCCGAAAAATAAGAGCACAAATATTTTTGTGCTCTTATTTGAAATTAGTTTGGTCCAACGATAGCCAACGATAAGACGTCCTAAATGCCGGAGCACGCGTTCAAAAATTGTGTAAATAACCACTGTAGCACCAAGTTTTTGGAAGGAATATCTTTTTTCCATAAGTTTAAATCTTTAAGTGTTTTTCATAAAATAAAAACAATCAAATAGTAAATATAAATCATTTAGCAACTACATATTATGATTGTTTGACCAATGTTTGCGACAACGCACCAACTATTGTTACAAACATTGTCTGTTCTGGAACAGAGAATGCATGAAGTAGTATTGTAATTTTATATTTTATTTTTGTTTGTAGATTTCCTAGCGAGCCATTTCGCTGTACAGAATGGGTATCTATTTGTAGCGAAAGAAAGAGGAGAAGAAATATACAAGCCTTATAAAAATTCATATTTGAACTTTAATTTAAATGAAAAAATAATTTGCTTCAATACAAATTTAACTTCTAAATACTGGTACATAAAAGTAGACGCACCCAGTTTTTATACGGGTGGATCACATTGATTTAACCTGCACTTAATTAAATAAAATAACTATTATACGATTTTAGTCCTACTACTTTTTTAAATCGATTAAAAATGTTTGCCGTCATCAAAACGTACCTTCACCTAAAAAATTATATTCTGCAACTCTACGTCTTTCCATACGTACTGTGTTCTGAACATTGAAATGTAATACCAAGAACTACGTCTTGTTCCAAAATAGAGTAAGCACGAAATTGTCAACACATTGTTTTTAACCTTATTGCTTAGACTTTAAGTTTCAGTTAAGAATAAATAATTTTGTACTTATATCAAAATGACTTTTGATTTTTAAGGGACATTTTAAATTTATTGCTCTTTACCTTTCTCCGATGACAAAAGGACTTAAATATGAATATTTTGCAATCGTAATTATGCTTTATGTTTGAGTGTTAAGGATTATAATAAACTGAAGTTGTTATTATTATGAAACGTTTTTCTATATTTCGTAGTAAGAAATATAAATGTGTAAGTGTGTGCAAACGTGGCCACTTGAGCGCCTTATTTTTGTTCCTGATCCTTTATCTAGTGCTATTATTGATCGAAGACTGACTCACGTGAAGTTTAATCCATCCTGGAAGGGCGTCGGGAGTCAATTGCGGACTCCCGGCCACCGTAGGCGCGAGCTTGCGGGCGGCGAGCAATGGGTAGCTCGCCGCCCGGTAAGGACCAAGCTCGGGTCGACGGCGCGTAGTGTTCCACGCGCGCCACAAAGAGATGTCAGCAGCAGTGTAGGGGTCTACTAGGACCGATGCCTGCCGGGGTCGCGTGATTGTTCGAAAGAGATACCGTGGCCCTGGCACATGGGCAACTGATGGAACACGGGTGGGTTTTAGTCAGTAAAAGTCTGACACGCCCTCCCGCTCCACCCAGAGCGGGAGAAGTCATTTGATGATTTCACATCCTGAAAAAATAAAACCCTGGCACATGGGCAACTGATGGAACACGGGTGGGTTTTAGTCAGTAAAATTCTGACACGCCCTCCCGCTCCTCCCAGAGCGGGAGAAGTCATTTGATGTTTTCCGATCCTGAAAAAAAAAACCATCCTGGAAATCTTAGATCTTTTTACGAAGACACCAATTTTTTTCGCAATCTTTTAATTGCTAGTCCCTTTAATAGTGGAATTACTGGTATTCTTTTAAATTCGAAAAAATCATCAAATGACTTCTCCCGCTCTGGGTGGAGCGGGAGGTCCACCCAGAGCGGGAGAAGTCATTTGATGATTTCACATCCTGAAAAAAAAAACCCTGGCACATGGGCAACTGATGGAACACGGGTGGGTTTTAGTCAGTAAAAGTCTGACACGCTCTCCCGCTCCACCCAGAGCGGGAGAAGTCATTTGATGATTTCACATCCTGAAAAAAAAAACCCTGGCACATGGGCAACTGATGGAACACGGGTGCGTTTTAGTCAGTATAAGTCTGACACGCCCTCCCGCTCCGCCCAGAGCGGGAGAAGTCATTTGATGTTTTCCGATCCTGAAAAAAAAAACCATCCTGGAAATCAGTTTACGAAGACACCAATTTTTTTCGCAATCTTTTAATTGCTAGTCCCTTTAATAGTGGAATTACTGGTATTCTTTTAAATTGCGTCGCATGTCGTTGCGGATCTGTCACCATTACTCAGGCCGCCATTGATTGACGGCCCCCTTTAGTTTTACGAGAGAACTAATTAGCCACGAGGATCTATAAAGGTTTTGTGCTAATGGAATCGGCACTAAAATAAAAGATTTTGTTTTTCTTTGACTCGGATAAGGTTGCATACGTGAATTGGGTCCATTTTGTGGTCTATATCAGACAAGGAACTTAATTAAATAGTTATGTTTTCTTTAAGCACATCTAGAATTAGTGCAGGCTTGAGATTTAGCATCTGTGGTTTGACTGTTAAAGTCATCAAACTTTAAAACAATTTGTCAAACTATTAAATGGGACTATCTTTGCTGTGAGCATTTTCTTTGTTTCATTCTTCTTCTTCTTAGCGTGTCGATACCAATCTAAATACAGTTAGCCCAGAATTTGGCTACGAGGTTACCACTTTCAGTAGCGTCCATCAACTCCTGTAATGTGCAATCTGGTCATGCTGGATATTGTTGGTGGGGCAGCACCACATTTACACTCCAAGGCGGATTCATCTGTGGATCTCCACCTGAGCAGGTTTTCTTTACTTCGGCCTACCTGAGTCCGGAGTCTATTTAAAGACTGTTGTTTCATTAAGTTAGCCAAATTAAAATCTCAAGGTCTTACAATCATCCCAGATCTTAAGCGTACGGAAGCTTCATTGCTAAATACCCTCCTCTCAAAAATTACACTGCCAAATTACCCGACAATGCCCAAAAAATTGTAAAGGAGAAGGGAGTTAAGTTGCTCGTTTCCGACGACGGAGTTTGGAACCGAGGGTGGCCGAAATTTGGCCACTTACACCGAAGGGTGCCGATTGACTCCGTAGAGACCTCCTTAACTGTTCCCAACAATTGACAGCTTAAGGGTACATTATCTTTCTGGGAATTGCGGGATATAACATGTAAAACAAGGGTGTAATACCATTAAATGTGTAAACAAAAAATAGAACCGTTGTTCTGCCTAAGGAACCTCTTAGACTGACTCCAGCTCAAACTTGGCCAGTTTCAGAATACAAAAACTCTTTGAACTAAACTAAAAACCTCATATCTCAACGATTTGCTGCTATGACCCTTGGAAACTCGTATAAATTTATCAATGAGCCTCTTTCTACCCTATCGCTCGACCCTAGGTCACAAGAATGAGTCCTTTCATGATCCGCGAAGAAGAATCTTTGTATCCCCTAATCAGAAAAGATAATACCACTTAAAGTGCCATTAAGTTGTATGATTTATTTTATAGATAACAACTGAGTCACAGAACGAATATAATATTTTATCTGTGGCCGTAGTTTTGATGTTTATAGTCTGTGGTGAACTTTGCTCTATTGTCGTTAAGGTATGAAGAGATGGTTGTCTTTGGAACTATGGAAGTTGGGTGTTTAGTTGGGTGTTTAGTTGAGTTAGTAACAACTTAATTATTTGTCAGGGGAAATATATGGTGATAATATCTTATAAACATCAATAAAATTGGACTGTAGTTTATTTATGGATTTCCTTCAGTTTGCTCGGATCTGGAACAAAGCGGTTCATCATATCCTGTTAACCACTAGTGGATCTACTTAACAATCTTAAAATCATTCTAGGTAGACTACGTACAGGCTTAAGTTTGGCAGTTTATGAATTCCTAATATAGCGAAATTAAGCACTAACGATAGATTGTTTTTGAAAAAAGCCCCTTATTATCTACCTAGCCTTTTACCAACTTGTTTTCAGTTGGGTAGGTACCAGTCTAACCGGGATGTACGCTGCCGGCCATAGGCCTCCCCAAGCTTCGTCACTTCGATCGGTTCAGTTCTTCCCGCATTCAACGGATTCCTGCGGCCTTCACAAGGTCATAGGTTCACCTAGTGCGAGGCCTTCCAATTCTACGTCTTCCGGTCGCCACTCCAGAACCTTTTAGCCCCATCGGCCATCTGTTAAATAATATACAGCTGAGTAAGCACCAAAAAAAAAAAACCTAGAAAAATTCGAAGACACGTGACATCTAACAACTCGCACTGGGCTCGCGTGGTGGATTATGGCCCACTTCCTCTCACCGAGAGGTGGCCTGTGTCCCAGCAGTGGTAACATAGGCTGCTGATGATGAACAAGCACCAGTATTTTACATGGATTGCGTCTAACCTTCACAACCCAGTTACTGGGTGTTTCGAAACCTCTTGGTAAGATTGGTTGTCCGCTGTCTGTGTTTCGATTCACGGATGACAGCTGGGATCAACCTCTGCCTAACTCTTTTGGAATAACAAGCGTGATCTTATTTTCTAAATACTCTTTATCCTACTTATATCCTATCCTACTAATATTATAAATGCGAAAGTTTGTATGTATGGATGTGTGGATGTTTGTTACTCTTTCACGCTAAAACTACTGAACGGATTTGGATGAAATTTGGAACACAGTTAGTTTATAACCTAGATTAACACATAGGCTACTTTTTATCCCGGTAGTACGTTCCCGCGGGATATTTTCCGACCACCACGCGGGCGAAGCCGCTGGCAAAAGCTAGTGATATCATAAAATTACCCAAAATAAACCTCCCATGTCACTCACACGTACGTAGTGTGTGGTTGAAATATAAGTATGTTTATCTTATTAACGTTTCTCAGAAACTAAGCTAAGGTCTTGTATTTTAATTAAGAGCTGTTTTAGAGTTTTATGATAAGGACTGACATAGTAGGTAATTTAGTATTTATTTGTTTAGTACCGTTAAATTGTATTTTCAGGGTCATATAATGCTTTTTTGGAGGTGGCTTGTGTCTCAACAACAGTCGCACGGATCGATCAACCAGGTTAAGCTTCGCTTGCCGCGGTTGGTTCGTTGATGGGTGACCATCTTTACATACCAAGACCCATTCGTGCTTCGGAAAGCACTGTAAACCGTTGGTCCCGCCTGCCGTTTATGGATCTTTGACAGTCTTTACGGGTCGTGAGAAGCCCAAAAGCCTGTCAATCAGTTTTACCAAGGGTATCGTATTACTCAGTTACTGGGTTGTGGAGGTCAGATACGCAGTCGCTCAAATACTGGTATGCAGCTGCATCCAGTTAGACTGGAAGCCAACTCCAACATAGTTCGAAAAAGGCTAGGCAGATGATAATGGTTTTTTTTTATAAGGTGATTGTAGTAGAATTTTAAGTGCTAAAATCGCTAAACATTTTTGTCTAATACTTGTCCTGAAAATAACTTATTAAGAAAAAAAAAACGGCCAAGTCAAAATTGGACACCGGCAAATATGTATTTAAAATCTTAGCAAGCAAAATATCATGCACTGATTTACCTATATATATATATATATATATATATATATATATATATATTAAATTAATATTGACCTCAATAGAATCACCTCAAAGGATTTACAAGTTAAATATTATAGCGGCAATAACACTCAAACGATAAATCAATGGGTGTGAATGTTTGTTTATTAAAGAATACTGTCTTGTTGCAACTTGCAAAATCAATAAACTGATCTTTATGTTTTTGACTGAAGTCGTACAATGGATCTTTTGATTTTCAGTACCAATCTTGACCATTTTCACCTTCCTTCGGCTTCCTGATAGATCCTAATACCTTGGTGCTCTTTTTGGCAAGGTAAAAGGTTCTTAAACAAAAGGTTTTTTTTTCTCTGTCCATCTACTGCCGTTATTTCCCGAATCGGCTGGACTGATTTTGACGAATCTTTCACTGGCAGATAGCGGATGCTCTAAGGAGTAACATAGGCTACTAACTAGCATTTTTTTTTCCGGTAGCAAGTTCTCGCGAGCTATTTACCGACAACTACGCACGCGAAGATGCAGAAATAGCTAATTGCAAATATTTTTACTTGTTTGAACACTCTTCCATCTTCAAAAACATCATCCCTTAAAGATTTGTAGCTTAAATTATTACATACCACTTTGCTAAGCCTCTTGCTTACTCCACATCGCTAAAGACCATGAACGTAGCTGTACCCAGGTCTGGCTCAAATAAACACCAGTACGGTACCTAACCTCAGTTGCAATGCAACTGAGTGTGACAGACGTGAGCTGACTGAAGAGTGGGGCAAATAGCTCAGGGTTGGGTGGGTGACGCAATATGTAGATACATAGTACGGATGATGGCAACTCTTAAGATGAATGCGCTAAGGTGGCCCACGAAATTTAAATTTTCTTACATTTTATTAATCATATTTTAATTAACATACCTACAACCTGACCTAAGAAAATTAATTTCCCCATAAGACTGATTAACACGGTGTCATTCAATTGCCTTCCGTGTGTTGCCGGACGTAAAGAATATCACCATTTCATTTCTTACCGTGAGTGTCGCACCGTTCTCTATGCATTTTACCACCATACTACGATCACCAACCCGCCTGCCAAGCGTGGTGATTATGCCTCTCGAATTGAGGGAGGCCTAGGTCCAGCAGTGGTCGTCTTTCGGTTGAAATGATGATGATTAAATTGCCCGACCATAACTTGAAGCTACAATAAAAATTGCATCGTCTAAACAGTGTTAAGACGATGCCAGTCACTTGTTGCTTCAATTTTACATGCCAAGAGGCATGAAACTTGCATCGTGTAGCCCCCACACTTTAAGGAGCTTAAATATAAAGAAGAAAAAAGAAGTTACTAAGGATCGACTTTCTGACGAAAAGGTATTTCAGCTGCTCGAAATAAATAGTTGACGAAAGACAACCGACTTCAAATTGGAAGTCATATTTAACCTCTAAGTCCATGAGATACCACATTTGGTATAGACACAATCGTTTTTTAATTGTGTCTCTAATTACGGTAATAGACTGGTTGAATCAGAAAAGTTATCATTCCGAATAGTTTGAATTTTGTAGAGTTAGCTTCATCAAAAATTTCTTTGCTAGTAGGTACCATTATGTTCATAAAACTCAAATTCGCATACTTACACATACATAAACTCTCGCTTTCTTTCCATGATAGACAGAAACTGCTGAGCGTGGCCTGCTACACTACTTTTGCCTCGTTTATAGATATGATCATACACTCGTATTCTCACATATATCTTTCCAATACCCACTAGTAAAATATTTAAGAAATTGCAAAAAGGTAACATCACCCAACTGCGACGAATGTGGAATAGTCGAAGATGTACAACATGTTTTGATGGAGTGTGTACGGAATGAGGCTTTGCGGTTTAATTTACTTGGTCCGAGAAATAAGTACAATGTTGAAGAGTGTAATGCTGTCCTGGCTTGTCCTGTATCGAAACAAGCTAGGATACTGTATAAACTGGCATTTTTTGTTTTAAAATAAGTGCTTACTGTGTTAGGTTAAGTTGATTGTTAGTAGCTAGCTCATGTTACAGGGCGGCGTTATCGATCAGCTATAAAGCCCTTTAAATAAAGAATTTAAAAAAAATGCAAGACTCGATTGAAATAGCACTAAACTAGGTAATTGTTTGTCATCAATTGAGACTTCTAGTTTATTTTTGGATACGAAGATTATCAATTATGCTTCAATTACGTCCATTCCTGTTTACTTAGTATCTATTTTTGGAACCACTGACTCAACGGAGCCAGTTTAGTACTACTATATGCATCATCATCATAATAAGCCTTTATTGTTCCCACTGCTAGGACCAGGCCTCCTGTAGGTGGGAGGGAGTGGGTCGTAATCTACCACGTGGGCTCAGTGCAGGTTGGTAGATGTCACATGTCTTCGAATTTTTGGTTCTACGACATGCCGGTTTCCTCACGATGTTTTTCTTCACTGTTTTTGAGAGCGGTGGTGATGAAATTATTTACACAATGTAAACCGTCTTCCTGGGTTTTGAACCCACGACCTAAAACTCGTAAGTCGGGGCCGATACCACTGGGCCACTACTGCCCATATGCATAAGCAGGGCAAATTATGGTTTTCATAAATAAGAATTTAGTATGGTAAAAAATATCATCCTGACACTCAATCAGTACTATGCTAAACAAATTTAAAACGTGCACCACATCAAATACAAACACGAAACTTTGAAACGCCATCCATAATTTATCACCATCTTCAACACCGAATTTACTTCTATCAGTCACAGAAACACCAGACAACTAGTCTCCAAGAACTAATAACAATTGCTAATAACGAGGAAGGCCAAATAAACCGACAAATTATACAGTCTGACCACGCAAATCCGCGAATCGGGCGATGTCCGAAATAACCGGGTGAGATGTACGAGGCGTCGATTGAGGGACATTAGGTAGTCGTGATAAGAATTTGTTTAGAACAATTGTGCCGACCCGGATGTGACTTGTCGTGAAGATGTATGGTATTTTGTTGATGCTAATAAATTGTTAAAAGTAATGGTAAGCTTTTAAGAAGGTACCGGTATCTGTCACTAAGCGTTCACGGACACAAATCTGTTAATTAAAACACTACTGTTCAACAGATTTTGGATAAACTGAAAACCATCCAACAGCGTCTTAATTTAGCAGGGAATAATATTGGATGACGGTTAAAACAAAACTAAAGAAGTATAGGACCCAATATCGACCCTTGGGGCAGCCATCCTTATAAACCTCATTTAAAAAAAGTAGCTCAACAAAAACTTTGTTCGTGACAAATAAATAGTTACCAGTTACGTCCCCTATAACATTAGAACTAACCAGTGTTGCTATTGGCTAAAACAGCCCCTTGCCTATCCGAAAAAAGAATCAACTAGCACTCAAAAGCTTACGCGCATACTTTTCATATTTTTAACACAATTAAATAAATTAAAAACTTAACCATGCGCCCTTATAAACGGTGCATATTAAGTAGCATAAAAAACATATAAAAAAACGGAAAGACAACTCGATGCAAATGTAGCACATTTGAAATGCATATGAGTTTTTATTGTGAGAAAAAATTGTCTTTTCAGCCTATTTAGAAGTAAATTTATGTATGTATATTTTTCTTGGCCGTATCTAGGAAACGGGTAGACTGATTTCGATGCGGCAGTTGCGTTACCAGGGATTTGTATTAGTAATTTTAATTGAGTTTTTATGCTGATCTAGGAATTGCAAAACAAACTTGATAGCAGTTTCTTAAATGTTTTTATGGAATGCATCTTCGGATCCGATGATGTCCCAGGAATCCGCTGGATGCTAGAAGCACAGAGCCGGTCGAAGTGGTGGTGCTTGGGGGAAGCCTATCTATGTCCAGCAGTGGACGTCTTTCTGTTGAAGTGATGATGATGCAGCAAAGTGGATTAGGAATCATTCAATCACATATCAGATACTTGAATTCCTGGTCATTCTGACACTGAGATGTATGATAACCTAGCGCTATTTCTGAGATAGCAAATCCACATTCAGAATTAAGAAAAAATAACATTCAACTTGCACAAAAAAATTTCAAGTTCTATTTCTGTACCTACACAAAAATCTGAACTGAAACCTTTTTGATTATGATATAGAAGATTTTGTGAAAACAGTCTTAGTTATCTTTAAAATGACAAGACGTCTAACAAACATGACAATGTCACAACCTACACTGCAGTGGCGAGGTGTAAATTTTTCTAAAAGAGAAGACGAAGCGGAGTCGGCTTTAACTTACTAACTCATCAACAAAGAATACTTACTATCATTCTAAAATTAATATAGGAATGTAATGAATTAAATGCAATTAAATTGAACAGCTGAAAACCGAATAAAATATGCAATATTCCTCTATCTCGTTCTCGCTGACGCATTTTTCTATACCTGTCTCTGTCATAACCCGTTGTACAGCGGCTTGCTCTCGTACATATCAAGCGGTGCCACGTGACCTAAAGTGACATCATTACGAGATCGCTGTTGTATGAATTTTTAGTTCTCGATTATGACGTTTTGGCGCCGGGTTAATTTAGAACATTTCTCTTTTGTTGTAATAAAAAGCTATAAATAACCTTTTTTGTTGTTTGAATGTTATGGTGAATTAAATACCCGTAGTGTAACTATATTTATTGACAATAGTAGCCACTATTTACATACTATTGTATTTTTAATAGTGATAGAGTTACCAATGCGAATCCCCGAAGGCAAGCCGGTAGGAATCGTGTTATATGGTGCTTTCGCCACTGCTACACTGTAGGAATTAAATTTAAAAAAGAGCATCAACATTTAATGTCATCACTAAACAAATCATTGACATCGCGTGCATATAACCTGCAAATAATATACCTACGTTCGGCGCCAAATTTTGAGTGCCAATTCGTTGTTAGACGCCACTTCTAAAGTTGAAGACTATTTGTCTTTTATGTCGTGCACATAATTTTTTGAAGGTTGCTTTGTATTTCTGAAGGGCGAGTTATTCATCGATTGAAATGACGTTTCAAATTGTTTGGTATTGTGGCAATATGGATTCATTAACTGGACATACATTATATTGTATGCATATAGAAGGTTACTGGTAAATAATAGAAAAGAGATAAGGCTAGCCATATTGCAAGTTTCATATTTATGGAAGACCAAAGCGTAGCAATAAAAATGTAAATAAAGATGCTATTACTGAAATATGAAAGCCATCAGCGGCTGATCAACAATTTTAATAGCGATCTTTTGTATCACATTGTGTTATACTACCTAAGAGTACAGTCGAACCAGTAAGATTACCATAAATAAATAACGTACAGTCATCACCCAGATCTCGCAAAATTTCCATCTTCACCTCATGTGACAAGATTACATTAGTACATTTATGCGTATTTTTCTCATACACTACCTGGTCTATTGGTATTCAGGTCTATTACCCCAGTTTCCCATCTTCAAGGATTACGCAGAATGAACGGAGATTTTAAGAAACGGAACCGCGTTTAAAAATCAGCAGAAACTCAAGGATTTCTAGAAAAACAAAAGCGGAATGATTTAATTGTGTTTTTTTATCGGCGTTATATTTATTGTCTGTGGTAAACTCGATTCGGAATACAGAATTAGTAATCATTTGAATAGACATTGAGGATAGGTCGTATTTGGGTAACATATCGTGTTTTACTATGTTTGGTAAAGGATTAAAATTAAAAAGACATTTGTTGGCCTGATCATAATGTTGGTGTATTCTTCAAACACTCATTTTATTGACTTATTTGGAAGTACAATTAAACACCAAAATAAAATGCCATAATGTCAAGAACATCAGGTGCGCCGGATTGTAAAAATATCAGCCATCACTCGCGGAGGCTCTTGTCTATAAGAATTCTACTATCCGACTTATTTCTGTCCTACAAATCATACACATTCACTACAAATCATTGACAGGCCTGTTGGTCTAGTGGTTAGTGACCCTGACTGCTATGCCAGAGGTTGTGGGTTCGATTCCCATCCAGGACAAATGTTTGTGTGATAAGCACGATCATTTGTTCTGTGTCTGGGTGTAATTTATCTATAATATGTATGTATTTAGAAATATATAAGTATGTTTATCAGTTTTCTAGTACCCATAACACAAGCTCTGCTTAGCTTGGGACTAGATGGCGTTGTGTGATAGTTGTGGTATATTATTATTATTATACTAATACTATAAATGTCAAAGTTCATACATTTGGATGATTTTTACTCGATCACGCAAAGACAGCTGAACGAATTGGCACACAGACAGTTTATATATTTATTCTTTTTATCCCGGTAGTATGTTCCAGAGGGAAGCCGCTGGCAAAAGCTAGTTTACAATAAAACGCAATGAAAGTCCTGCCAAATGCATATATCATACTGGCTATGCGCAAACTTCGTGCGATGCAACTTCATGCAGTGTACTCACCAAATCTTGTCTCCTTAAAACGCCAGGCCCGAAAGGCGCGTATTTGTTCTCAAAGCTAATTTTCCGCGTTCGGCGCGCTACAAAAAGTCGCAGCGACTGTAGCTCATAAGTTCATGTCGCGCCGCGTTCTTTCTCAGTTCGATCCTCCACTATCTGGACCATAGAGGATGGTTACGAATGTGGAGGGAGTTTAAATTAAAGAAAAAGTTTTAGTTGCAGAGTTCTTTTGAAGTTTCCGTGTGTTATTTGGTATAGTAATCGATTGGGTTTGATGATATATGGACAAATTGAAATCTGCGAAGTCATGGTTTTGTTTCGTTTTAAATATTCCTTGAAACATTTTCAATATTTTGACGTTACAATAACGGTCCTTTTTGCGATTTAAAAAAAATAGGCACTGGATAAAATTCTCCCCAAACTGTTGCAGTTTTTTTTTCATGTCTGTGTTGTCTTTCTTTCGTGCATCTCTCTCCTTTTATTGCCCTCTCACATGCATTATTGTTGAACCCCAAACAACATCAGCCTGTATTCGCGCCGGGCTGGATGGCGCCGTCGAAAATTCTCTGACAGTCCCGATCCCGCGATACGGTCCCTACATGTATTATGTATAACAAATGGGAGACATCCAAAATAAAGCATATAGAACGGGAGCGTTTACATTCGGCCCTGAATTCGGCTCCACGTGGACACATTCCCGACATTTCGTCGTAAGCAAGCCGCCATCTTAGGTTTTATTTCTTTTTTCGGTTGTGGCTCGCGCGACGAAGGTTTTCTTTTTTTAATTTTGCGCTAATTCCACGGAACTAGGATGTTTGAGTTTTTTTAACGCATTCAAAAATTAGTTTCATAATGTTGATAAGTATGAGTTTTTAGTGATGTAGTGATTTCGTTTTGCCGTTATTGTTTTTCGATTATTTAATCTTCAATCATTCATTTCTTGAAAGTTATACTTAGTCGAGACTAGAATGTTGTAGTCCCATAGTTTCTCACACACTGTGGGAATTTGCATTCAAATTTTAGACAGCAGTAACATGAATGTGCTACATACATTACATAACAATTTGGACAAAGTATCCACCTGTTAAACGAAAACAAAATCCGTTTCAACCGAGTCATCGTCCCCACAGCCATAACGTAAAACCATAGACATCCAATTTGCATTTTTAACATAACCACAAATCACAACGTACTCTAATAATGTCAGGATGTTCCATATGAAATGGTACATGTGTCAGATTTGTAATCCTGTCACGTCTCTCCTTGGTTCTCACCATACGTTTTATAAGTAACCGAATCACGTAAATAGATCGTAGAATGTGTCACTTTGGCTAATTGGCTACTTCTAATTAATTGACAAATAATCGTTACGTTCTTGTGTTAGTGTTGTGCGTGATTCTGTTTAGACGATTCGATTCGAAAGTTAGTCGATTATTTGAATGAGTTCGTTACGCTAATATGTTTTTTGGTAATTTCATCACGTTTTTTTGTTTAGTGGTTGGACTATTAGTGAGTTTTCTTTTTTCAATGTATTGGTTTGAGAGTCTTTGAAAGTAGCTTAGTGAGATTAGTTAATCTAAGCAACTTTCAAAGACTTCTTTAAGGATTTTTTGAAGAATCTTTTTTGGAGTATTTTTTCTTTGGAGTCTTTGAACGTAGCTTTAGTAAGATCAATTATTTTTGAAATCCTAAAAATAATTGATTATTATTTCTGTAATGCTCATCTTTAAAACAAAACTGAAACAATAGAAAAGATTTTAACATAACTTCTTAGCACTTATCATTTCACTTATCAGTATCATTACTTTCAAAACAAATAACCACAATATTATCCTAAAATGTTATCACAACTAACTAATAGATATCATAAACCATAACCATTTTGAAGGGACGATTATGGCGTTTCAAGAATATCATTACTCATCTCTTATCAACCATCTAACGAAAACGCCTTCGCGACAGTGCGACATGACAGCGACATCGACATCTTTTTGTCGCTGCGACTAATCGTCACTTGTCGAGGCGCGGATCAAAAGTCCCGCATTTTGTTTCTCTCGACTTTTTTGTCGACACAAAAAATCGGTGACGCGTTATTATTGATGTTTTAAATCGGGATCTTGTTTGTTTGTATGTTTTTTGGTTGCCTGTTCAGTATTATCACGGTTGTCGGTTTGAGTGTAAGCAGATATTTAATCAGGCGTGAGAAATTGATTAAGCCGTTTTGTATGGCGATTTAGTTACAAGAAAGTAAATAAATGCAGTCCCAGTAAGAGGCGACTAAGGGACTTACTAGAGAATGGGCAGCAGCGTTCTCTATGCATTTTACTACCAAACTGCAGTTGCCAACCTGCTTGCCAAGCGTGGCGATTATGGCAGGCCCGTCCAAATTGAGGGAGGCCTATGTCCAGAAGTGGACGTCTTTCGGTTGAAATAATGGATTGAATACATTTCAACGAATTCACATTAAAACACCTGCATGGTTCTGAATAGGCGAATTTTTGTGTCAGTCGCGGCAAATCATTTGAATGCTTAAAAATAACTTTTCCAATCATTGCTCCAGTGGCAGTGATCCTACTGTAACATAAAGTGATAGATCACAAACAGTACATTATCTCCTTTCCCTAACTATGTTCGGGTCGGCTTCCAGTCTAACCGGATGCAGCTGTAGGACTGCCTATCTGACCTCCTCGACCCAGTTACTGGGTAACACGATACCCCTTGGTAAGACTGATTGTCAGACTTTCTGGCTTCTGACGACCCGTAACGACTGTCAAAGATACACAAATGACAGCCGGGACCAACGGCTTAACGTGCTTTTCGAGGCACGGAGGGGTCTTGGTATGTAAAAATGCTACAAACAGTTCAAGCACGGAAAAAAAAAAAACAAAAATATTTATTTGTAAATTATTTTCAATTCAACTTTTAAATGAAAATTATTACATAATAGTCCCACCAACGTTGGGCCAAGGTCGACCAACATCCAACATTGAGTGCAGGTGCAAATGTTTTTTGTACGCCACTCCGTCCGGTGCGTTGTCCGCCGCTCATATTAATTAAGCTCTGGTAATTAAAAGCCTCACTTTTGCTGTAATTTTCGAGTACAGTGTGAGTTGAATTTAAGAGGATAGAGAAAAATTGCTACTGGGGGTAGCGCAGTTTTTAAAGTATTTTTATAGTGTTTCAAAATAATGATACACCTAGCTTCTGGCGATTCTTATGTACGTAGTTTACGTGAAAAAATAAAGATATTTTGCATTTCGAAATTCATATCTCACGGTGCAGCTCTATTAGGTATATCTCATATTTATATTTTTGAACATCGAAAGTTAACTAAACTAAACTACCAGACTACTACTAGAAATCAAGTATCATACTCTATCAGAAAAATCCGTTGCCTGAGTATGAAAGACTTCCATTAGTTAGAATATTATACGCGAACAGATTTCGAAGTTACCGGTCTTGTTATTATCTAACTACTTGTACAATATGTATTATAACTATACGCGTTTATAACCACAAGGAAATATCATGCCAGAAATCAACATAATACTGTGACTCGATCTCCAATACCAACTCACAAAACGTAACTTTTTCGACCAAAGTAAAAGTTACTACTGGAATTTTAACTCCCAAAATGAGATAGGGAATCAAGTTAAGGCTCATTATTAGATACATGTTTAAGTAACGTGCCGGCCCACCCCGGCATGGCGCCGTACGAAACTTACAAGCCTTTATCTACCATCTTGGAGGCATGGAGTCGATTCGTTGTGGTTTTATTTTTGAAAGAAAAGAAAGGTGAACGTTTTGTTCGAAATTCGAACGTATTGTGAAAATCGAATTCGATATTTTTTTAAATATTGTTTGTTTTTAAAAATGGAATTCTTTTTGAATTATGCACAGTAAGCTTGACCAGGTTCAATAATTTTAGTGTTTCTTTTTTAATTTTTACTTGTTTAAGAAAATGTCATTAAATACAACTAAACAAAACTTTTAAGTGTACATTAACCTATCTTGTAACACTTATTTTGCATGGAATAAAGGCATTTTTAATTTTATTATTTACTAGTTCAAGTTAAACTGTTTAAATTAAAAATGGCCTCTTCACTAGGCAAATATTCACATGAAAATTAAAATAACTGTAGAGAAAAAAGAACCAACAAAACATCTCCACACCTCTCGTTTGGTCATCAAAGCTACCGTCTCGGGCCCTCGGATAAGGGAAACGAGATGACAACGCTTTTGTTAACCATTATTTATAGCGTTTTTTATCCACGACTTACGCCGACATTTTGTCTTAAATCACATGGCCATCAAATGTCCTTTAAATCTACAATATAATACACGCCGTTGGATGTATGGGGCGCTTGCCTTTGCCTTGAAATAATTTACGCGTTGATTTTATGGTGTTTCGTAAACTTTATTAGGTCAAATAACTTGAGGGTTCCTTTGATTTTCTAGACTTATTAAAAATATTTAGAAGGTTACTAACATTTTAAAAGAAGTATTCTTAATCCTACTCTCATGGTCTAAGGCATAATATTTCTCCAATGAAACTGAACTAGATCAGTCCATTTAAAGCGCAGGCTACACTGAAAACGAAGCTAAGTTCGTTGAACTTCGCACATGTAGCTACCGCGTATTTGCATACTTCAGCGCACACCGCGAACTATAAACCGTAGTACGAAATACGGTTGCTGAGCTGTCAATGTTATCATTGTTGTCAAATATTAACATTGACAGCTCTTGAAAGTTATTTTAAGCGTTCAGTTTTCTTTGTGTAATGCATCAAGTTTTCTCACTTGTTGATCACGTGACGTGACGTTACATAGTAATGTCTTAGGTGATCTCTTTACTAGAATAGTGATAAGCTACCAAAGTCCCAATGACGACTAATTTTATATGCCATGCGTTTACACTTTTATCTAAAAATAAAATTGTTTACCTACTTCTAAAACCAGAGGTGTTATTCCCATATCGTGAACAAACTACGTGATAACACAAAACATTAATACTTTCATGAGCAGTTGCCTCGCTGTGTAACTAACGTATGTTCGGCTTATAAATTCCTTAATTATTTTTTTTATTAATTAGTCAGATGGTGTTCGGTAGCGGAATTCGGCTTATCTTTATAGTCGATCGAGGTACTACGTTAGACGTAGGATGTGCCCCACATGACGTTAAAGTGAAGCTAGAAGTGACATAGAGCGTAGTGTTTTAGTTTTTTTTTTTTTAATATAAATAAATATTCAATTAGAAAATTTTGTTCTATTTTAAGACTAACTTAATATTTTTGACTAAGAGCACGTTTGCACGGACGTAAACCAATTTTGATGGTATTTTATCGGACACTGGGTGTTTCAACTCTCGCTGGTGAATCTAGAATTGAGAATCCAACAGAGGGCTTCCGAGCGCGTCGAAAAAACCACACTGTTCGATTTTGAACTCTCAGCGCTTAACTGTGCGTTGAAAATCCAGTGCGCGATAAAATCTCGTCGTGATATTATTGACATGTCCTTGCGAACGTGTACTTAAAGCCTTAATAAAGTAAATTGAATCAAATTCTAAATCAAAAAGAATTTTGACGTACTTAAATGTATGTCATTTCTTTTAACCATTTCTATACAGTCTAAATCTATGGCCCAACCTACATTGTTATAATAACAGTTCACAATATAAATAGCTCAGGAATTTTAATTCGGCCACAAAATTTTATAACAACATTTAAAATATTATGTAGTGCGATTAACGTGTTAGAACTTGGCTCTACACTACACCTTGTATGTTAATAATTTAGCGCCATTTTCTTTAACGACAGCTGTTTAAATTTAGTATAATGACTAGTTTTTGCGTCGTGTTTTGCTTGTGTAAATGATGTTCTACTATAATAATAAATATCTAGAATAAGTGATGATATCTGTGATCAAAAAACAGTTTTATACTTTTTATGTGAATTGCAATTTGTCGGTGATTCGTATAAGGGTATTTGTGAGCTGTAAATGTAAAATGCAATGTAACTTGGCAATTTTTTTGTCTTGGAGTAGGTTCAGAATTGAGTAATAAATAATGTGTCTGGTTAAATTGATTGGCAATTAACAATTAATAAAATAAGAGAATAATGTCGCAAAAAATTACTTTTCTCAAATAAAAACTGAATTTCTCACTACAAGGTTGAAAGTCAGTACTTCAGGCTGCTCAGTTAATAATATTGTGACTAAGTGCTATTTTCATCTCTTTATTATAATATTACCTATATAAAATGATTAAAAAATAAACTCATCACTAGCGTCATAGTGTAATTAAAAAGTCTAAAATAAAAAAAATAGTGCCTACGTCATGTCACTTAAGTCGTGGAATACGTAAAATCTAATTAAATGTCTGTTATCGTAATAAATCATATTGATTTATGTCAGTCAGGTTTATTGTTGCAGGCAAGCTTACCACAATTATTATTGTTTAAACATTGTTTAACAGGAAAATAAATAGATTTCAGTATCTATTTATATAAATTGTTTTTTTTTTTTTTCAATCAAATAAAACGAAAACAGTGCTGTACCTATTTATTTGCAAGAAAAACAGTTTTTTTTTTTACTATATGGTATTTCACAGCCAAAATCAGTCTACCTAGGCTTTCCCGAACTATGTTGGGATTTCATCCTAATCGAATACACCTGAATTTTATATGGAACGACTGTTTGTCTGATGTCCACAACCCAGTTACTGATTACTCGGATTTGATTTCACACCCATTATCGTATATCGTAACAAACGATACACTTTTCTAAGTTTATACTAAAACACTTTATTTTTTGATACTCGATGTAGTCTATGTGTTATATGCTCTAAGAGACAATAGTTTAGTGACAGAAAATAACGTACAAAAAAAAAAACCTGCGGGCATGAATGGCCAGCAACGTTCTCTATGCATTTTACCACGATATATTCCGTTTATACGCCACCATTAATTATACCGTGGCGATTATAGAAACCCCCCTTATTTGGGGAGGCCTATGTCCAGCAGTGGACGTCTTTCGGCTGTAATCATGATGATGATAATCTCAAAAACACTAATCTCCCCCCAAAACGCATAGTATCATCTTCTGTAACGCGAAATATCTTACGATATGCGAACTTTCCTTGTCAGTTTTGGTGTCAATAGGCGCCATTGATTTAGTTATACGTGTGTATAGTGTGCGGCGTCGTGTCGTTGCAAGATAAGGTGGAGTGACCAGCTGACGGCACCGTGTGCCGTTAAGTACAGGTTAAACTAAGATTTAAGGCAAAAAAAATGAAATGTGGGTATACTAGGTGTAGGTGCACCTCTGCCTAAACCTTCCGGGAATACAGGCGTGATGTTATGTGAGGAGTGAATTGCTGGCTTTGCTGCTGTAAGTCTTTACTTACTAAAGCTAGGACCAAAGGACCAAAACCTTTGTTTTGGTCCTTTGGTCCTAGCTTTATTTCAGTTAAAAACATGCACACCTAAATAAATTCATGCCTTTTTCCCATACGGGTTGAAAGAAACTACAGAACGCCTTCTATTACGATCCTTTAATACTTTTTTTGCCTCTTTTATTTTTGTGTCACATGTCATTTATTGACTCCGCAAAAGGTCGTGCCAATGCTCGCTGTGGTCTTCCGATTCTAGATTTGTTCTCGACTAACTTCTTTAGCCTTTCTTTACTCATAGAACTTACACCAGTAACAAACACAAGTAATTTTTCTCTAACCATCGGACTTAACCGTAGTTAAGGCGGTGGAGCCCACCATACTCGAACGAAGCCGCAAGAATGCGTCAATGTGCAGAACACACCCCCACAACCCTGCACTTAAAAAAAAGCGAAAATTTTCACTACTACACCAATTATCGCGCTCTCCGTAATTGAAAGAGGGATTTTTAATTAATCACCTTATAAAGGCGCCATTTTGACATGTGTCAAAAATGATAAATTTATGGTCGGGTCGTTTTTTTTTTATTTTTATTGACTCGTAAACTGAGGTAATGGATCGTTTTAGTAAAAACTGTTCTGTAATAAGTTGTAAAATTGCAGTTTTGTTGTAATTGGTATGTTGGCACGTAAAAATTGATGGTGTGTCATTGGATAATGTTGTACTTTGTGTTTAAAAATGTCTGACCTTGGAAGGTCGTATGTGACAGCTGCCATGAGTTTGCTAGTTGACTCCAAGGCTGCTAACAAATGGTCCTGTTAATTCATTCATGACGTCGTTAAACTTACAAAGAAAACGGCACAAAAAATACTTAATAGTCTGAATTCGCCAACACGTAGTACGCACGGCCACAAATCAAGGTTTACATTCCCAGTATAAGCTGACCGCTCATTGTATGAAAATCCAATGCAATGCGAGGTCATTTAAAACTGGAAATGTACAGCTTGATATTTAGTCGTGTGCACCTACTTATCTAGCCGAGCGTAGTGACAGTCATTCCTTCATTTGGCTCTTGTAATACAGGAATTCCTAGTACAAGAGCCAGGGGTACAATGATGTCTGTAACCTGAAGTGAACAATAAATAACTTAATTTCTATCCCGTACAGTTGGACAATATCACTAATTACGGCATAATCCGCCTGTGATATTCCCACTGCTGAGACAGGCCTCCTCTCTGTGAGAAGGAGTGGGCCATAATCAACCCCAGGCCCAGTTAAGGTTGGTAGAGTCAGTTAATAACAAGATAAAAACCGTTTTTTTTTTTGGAATTTTTCTGAGCCGGTTAAAGGCTAGAATGCTACTAGACCAGTATGACTGAATTGATCACCCCACCCTGGTGACATCATGTCCAGTCCAACGTTACTGACTGACTGAGCAACGCAATGATGTGTAAAGACTTTGCATTCCTGCAGTAGGGTTGGTTAGGTGTTTGTCGTATTTAAAGTTCAATGCCTCCATTAGAGCAGTTGGGGCCCCGACCCCACTGTACTTCAGGTAAATAATTTCATCACCACTGCTCTCAAAACGGTGAAGGAAAACATCGTGAGGAAGCCGGCATGTCTTAGAACCAAAACTTCGAAAGACATGTGACATGCCAACCCATACTTGGCCCGCGTAGTAGGTTCAAGCTTAATCCCTCTACAAGAGGGGTTTCTAATCCCAGCAGTGGGAACATCAAGTTGAGCTACTCTTGCCGGAGTTGCGTCATGGATGGGTGGCTATCTTTACATACCGAGACACCTCCGTGCCTCGAAATTAATTCCGGCTGTCATTCGTCTATTTTTGACAGTCATCGTAATGGGTCCTCAGTCAACCCGAAAGTCTGACAAACTGGGTTGCGGAGGTCATATAGGCAGTCGCTTCATGTTAAAAACTGATATACTCAGTAACATCCGATTTGACAGGAAGCCGACCCATACCTATTTGGGAAAATTCAAGGTAGATAGCCTCCTGAGACCCCGTGTGATTTTTTTAGAACAAAATCACTATGTCGGATAGGCCCAGGCTTTATTTATTTTTTACTGAACTATGTTTCCGCGTACTAGTATTAGGACAAATAATTCGAACTAAGATAATAGTTTCAAACACACCCTTAAAACATACAGAAGAAATACCCAACAGTAAAGAAAATATCGAAATTTTTGTCTATGGGTCTATCCGGTATAGTCTAGTTTGTGATACTATTAGTACTTTGGGTCACTCTTCAGTCGGCCCGAAAAATATCTGGGTCTCAGGAGGACAGAACAAAATACCACACAAATTCCACAATAAATCGAATCACAAATCAATCATTAATGAATCAATAGCTCCCTTTTTCATTTATCTTTTATTTAAAAGATAAAATTCTCGGCAAAGAATTGTTTCTTTGACGTGCGAACGAGCTACTGTTTGACATTTGACTGACACTCGCTATAATTTTGCACCGTTTCAATGTTGTGTTGTGACTGGTTTCGTAATGATAGCCTTGCCTTATCAATACTGTGACGTCAGTGAGGGGAAGGGGGCAGTTTTTAGAATTTATTAGTTGGAAATGCATGATTGTAGGTAGGTACCTGTGGTTATGATTCTTGGGTAAAAATGAACCATTATATCTTTCTATTATAGTTCTTATAACAATGCGATTGAGTATGGGGTGGAGACTATGGAGTGTTTTTTTTTTTAATCTTTTACTTAAAGGTGTGGTACACATGGCTACACATCAAGCAATATATTTCCAGTTTAAGCTTACCTCTCATTATACGGAAATCCCATACAATTTAAGATCAGTTTATACTGGAAATGCATACCTTGATATGTAGCCGTCTGCACCTACTCTGGGCTTAAAATTGGTATATAACCTTCACGAGCTAAGTAAATAACAGTGGCTGAAATGTATTATGACATCATCATCATAAACTAAGTGGAAATAAAAATATGTATTATTGAAGCTAACTCAAAAACCAATAATCAGAATTTGACCTTTGTATGGGACCTCTCGATAAGTAAACCCTTTCAAACAAAAGAAGATATCTCAAATCCGTTCATAAATAACAGAATTCTGAGGTAGCAAACATAAACAAAAAAAAATATAGCACTGTTAGTACACCACTCTTTAGCGGCTGAAAACGGTGCTCTTTCTGAGTATCCATGATTTTATTCCAAAAAAAATATTTATTAAGGAATAAATCAGTTTAAAGATTAAAAGAGAAATTGTATTTTTAGAACCTTTTTTTTCATATCGAATTTTAAAAGGTTAATTCGCTATTTTCAATCCTCAATTGAACACCAAAAGTTGAAATCAAGTGCACGAAAAAATTCCGTAGCGATTTTATTACGTCCGTGTGTACGCACGGCGACAAATCAAGCTATACATTTCCAGCATAAGCTGACCTCTCATTGTACCAAAAGCCTATACTGTGCGAAGTCAGCTAAAACTGGGAATGAACAGCTTGATATGTAGCTGTGTTTTCGTCAACTTAGTCTTCTACTTACGACTCGGGTTAAGTTACGTGCGGTTGCAAGCGACAACGTTTGTATTAAGTTACAACTTATAACTTTATAACTATCTGCTTTTATTATATGGAGACGTTTTGCTAACGGGTTCTTAGTTCAGTGAATTAATTTGTCATTTTTGCTCATTTATTTTCCTTGTTGACCTAGTGGCCGTAAGCGCTACTGCTAAGCATGAAGTCTTGGGTTTTATTCCCAGGTCGGGCAAAGTGTTATTAAGTTTTTCAATCCGGAATTTGTCCAGTAGCATTCCGGTGTAACAAAATATAGCCTCACTCACAGAAATAACGCGTATCGTATCCATCACATAATTTCTCAAAAGTATAAACGTTGATGATATTATCAAAAATTCCTTTCACCTTTTCAGTAAGCTTACCCCGTACTTAAAATATATTCTTTCCACGGTCTGTACAATAAACTAAAGACATCAAACCTACTTACTGCAACATATAAAAATAAACATATGATCAAACAGCTGATATCGACGTTTATTCTCGTCGACACGTCAAAGAAACCATAAATTATATTTTTATTGACAGACCTGCTCCCATAAATAATACCTGTCTATTTGATGTCGCTACGTTAACGAGAGCTATGAAATATCGCAAAAAAAATTACGAATTAATTATGTATGGATTCTAATTTGATTAGCTTAGGTATAAACATTTGATTAGACGAAGAAATTTATGTTAATCGGTTGGTTAAACCGTTATTTAAGTACTGTTGATAAGTTATGTCCTTGGGCACATAGAGCATTCTAATTTGAACCTTGTGATATTGCAATACAAGTCACGTGATGGGACATCATTAAACCATAATCTCAAACATGACACATTTATACGTTATACAGGGAGGTACTATAGAATCGTCAAACGAAATAAAGCAGTCGTCCAAATAGAGTCATTTATACGTAATAAGATAAAAAGCTTTAATCATATGGAGAAGTAAAGGATATAAACGACTCGAGGTCGAGTAACAGTACAGAAAACTAAAAAACCAATTACTTGTAAAAAAAAAAACACCGTAAGCGGATGTACTAGTACAAGATTTCAAAATTCACACAGTGTTCAAAATTAGATGCTAAAAGATAGCTGATAAAACGGTGAAAACATTCGCCTCTTTATCTTCATTAGTACTCAAGAAAGAGATGTAGATACTCAAAGCGTTGTTGTAAAATTTGTATTCAAAAGACACGTTTATAAGGCACGACATCTATCAAGTTGTCGACGAAACATTGCGGTGTTCATCACGTAAAGTCTATAAATAAGAGGCTAATGAGCTGACCAGCCTCTGATTATCCTTATTCGATAAGCTCTGCGCTTCCTGGATGCACATTTGACGATGATGTCAACGTTGCAAGTAGGAGATCACAATGAGATCTGTAATAGCGATGGCGACATAGTTATTGTGATGCAATTCACGAAATGATGTCAATCAAGACGATCAATTAAAAAGTGATAGTGACTTAGAACTATCACTTCTGTTGCTTTTGGCAGTCGTGTCTTATATTGTGCTTTGTCACGTTTATATCACACCACACACTAAATATATTTTCTGCTTCTGTAAGGCAAAGGTAGCGAGCGACAACGATTTCTAATTATTATACATAGATATAAGTTGTTTGTATATATTTTTTTACAGCAAACTCCCTTACCAAAACCCCCACAAGTATGTTATACAGCAAACCTTCCAATTTGCAGACAAATGTTCCCACAAATGAAGTTCCGCGTCTCAGGACTAGACGCGAAGGCCAAATACATCCTCCTCCTGGACATCGTCGCAGCTGACGACTACAGATATAAGTTCCACAACAGGTAGACCCACATTCATTGCCTGCTGGACTACATCACCATCCTCGTCTTCACGTGTCTGCTTCTCAATGTACATCGACCGAGAGTTTGGCGTCAGCCTGACGCCAGATTGTCGGCTTCACGTTTATAGATATCACCGTTGATTGGAGATGCTCATTCCATTTTAACAGCGTTCCGTTACACGCTTGTTTTCATTTAGCTTGTGATTCTCCCCACGCAATGCACTAGTTCCCATCACGAAACGATTCCGATGCGTTCGTTAATTGCGCCCAGACAATTTGTACGAAACACGCTTAATTTAAGGGCAACGACATCGCACGACAACTGGACACCGCCAGGATCCGACGATTAAGGATTCAACTCGCATCCAATGGGTAATATCATTAAAATATCTTTGTCTCAAACGCCGCAGCGGTAATGTAAAAAGCCGCGCCGACACCAGAGGTGAGAAATACCGACGCGACTCGTACTGTTCTCCCAAATTAACCAAAATTGGAGCTGAACTCGCGGCGACAATCTCCCTGGGAGATCTCGGGGACAAAAAACACAACGAGTCTTCCGGGTGTTGTGAACATCCCTCAGAGCTGCATCTGAAATCGATAATCATCGTCTTTGATCGTACATTGTTTGATTCCTGATGACAAGCCGCGATAAGGTTCGTTCCTCCGCTTTCCGTCCGATCGACGTCGGGTATCAAACCGCCGCAGGTTTGGCAACATCGAGATGCGGCCGATAAACTTCGATTTAATATCCGTTAATTAATACGACCCGAGCATTCCGGTCCAAAATGCGACTGTGAGTCAGCCGTAAACCGATACAGACGCCGACAAAGGCGGCCGCCTAGCGCCGTTAATATGGTAATTAATTATTACAAATCTTTCGTACATAAATTACTTACCAATTACGAGATGGGATTCTAAACGAGGTCCAGACGGTTTTTTCTTGTACGCTTGTATCGTTGAAGTATTCGTGTAAGTTGGTGTAACACAGCATTTGATCACGTGCGTTGGTCACGATTTCGCGACAGCGCAAAATCGCACAATGGAGGCGCGCCTCGCCATTTTTGGTCCTTCGTGGAGGAAACATGGGCTTTTTGCCTGTCGCAAATGCTTTATAACACCTCGTCGTGTCTCACTGATTAGACGAAAAACAACGCGAAACGCGAGCGCTCTAACGGATAATCCGGTCGCCAATAGTCTGTCGGTCACTAGATTATATGGGCGACATAAAACGAATAAAATCTAATTAACACGGCGTAAGATCACAAGCTAAACACGCGGTTTCTAAGTACGTGAACATAAAAAGTGAAACTAGTTCAGCAACATGTCTCACAATCGACGTGATGTCAAATCGTTGTCGCAAAAGAACAAGTCCCAACCTATGTTTTTCTCTCGATTGCTTGCAGACGTATGTTTCCTGCCTACAAACTCCGCGTTTCTGGTCTTGATAAAAAAGCAAAATACATTTTGCTAATGGACATCGTAGCTGCCGACGATTGCAGATACAAATTCCACAACAGGTATAAATAAAGAGATGGAATTAAATTAAAATAAGTAGATGACGGGGCTAAGATAGTTGATCTTATTTTAATGTAATTCGTTGACATAAACGAGAGGCAAGAAGCATGCGTATTGTTGCAATTATGATATGTGATATTAGAGATCTGCGTTCAGAACGTTAGGACCCCAGGACATTCAACAATCATTTTTACTGTTTACATTCTTTTTCGAGTACCATTTTGCGACGAGATTCCATCGTTGGGGATTCAAGTCCATTTTTAAGACCACATTATCATATTCTGTTACAATTTACATACATTTTCTTTTGACATCGCACATTTCGGTTCGAATAATCGTTGCACGCAGATCTTTCATTCACATTGTTTCTTATGCACTGTTGTCTGTAGAACTTAATAGCTTATTTGTCTTACAGCATGTTGTTCATCTTCATTAGTATCATAGTGCATGTCTAACGCTTTAGAAACGAGGACATAGAGATTGCTTCAATGAAATACATTATTTCGCCAAATTCAAAATTTATTTCTTAAAATGCCAATAATCAATCAAAACAATGTTGATACACAGTTTTCTACTAATGAACTATTAAAAAAATCATGTCAATCGGTCAATACTTTCATACAATTATGGGAAGAATTTTTTGATTGATTTAATTGGTTTATTAGGTAAGTCAATTAGAGGGTTTTTTATTATTTGGTGTTCTTGACTTTGTCCGTTTGTTTTCGGAGTCGGTGGATGGTTGCCGGGAAGGCGGACCCTGAAATGCCGAAGCGGATGTACATTCACCCCGACTCGCCCTCGACGGGCGAGCAGTGGATGCAGAAGGTGGTTTCCTTCCACAAACTCAAACTGACGAACAACATAAGCGACAAGCACGGTTTCGTGAGTACCGACTTTTTTTTTAGCTGCGGAATTGTGGAGGAAAGGAGCTGAACCATTTTATATTAATGTGTTTTTAATTTTGTGTTGTGAAATAGTTGCCGGGTTCGACTCCTGGGACCAATATGGCGGGAAAATAAGTGAATGCAAACTGAACTAAAATAGCTGCGATGCAACAGAGACCTTTTCAAAATCTAAGGGTAATACTTATTTGATAAACGAAATTTAAAAGAAGCCACTTCAAATATTGTTGAAAACAGACATCGCATCGCATCAGCTCCTTTACCTAACCTTCACGGTTCCAAAGCCTAATACTTTCCACTTCATGCTCCTTTTGATCACGAATGAACAATTATACACAAAAATTGTTACCAACAATAGCATTATACCGCATCCGAAAAGTAGCAGTCCGTTTCTTTTTTGTAAGTTTTTCAACAAAAAGTTTATAATGTGGGTGATATTATAATTAAAACGAGGTTGGGTAGGACCCCTGGAGTTGTCTGCGGGGTCCCTTTGTGTCTGTTACGGCTATTACTGATATTTACATTGGGTGCCCATCATCTTGCTTTAGTTCAATAGATTATCGCCATGTTAAGCGCACTTCAGATGTTTAAAGTTTTTTTTATAGCGTGTTGATAGGGAGTTTTATGTTTGTGTGACAGGTTTTAATTTTGGATCATTTTGTTGTTATTTATGCGTTATGAGTTGCGGATGTGCTGACATATTGTCAGTTTTTATATATTTTCGATTGACGTACACGTTTCTTGATAATTAGGTAAAAAACGTAGGTAGATTACTAAGGTCTGTCATCTTTGACAAGAAGTTTGGTGCCAAAATTTTTCATCTGCCAGATTGAGGACGTCAGTGCTGTCAGTGTCTAGAATTAGATTTCGGGATGTAAAGGACATTCAAAATAGAAACCACCCAAAATCTGATTAAGAATTTAGAAAAAAAATTGCGCAGTCCATTTTCAAAAAACTAAAAGAGGCTACTGTAAAGTAAAAGGCGGGATCTTTTAGTAACTTACACTTGACCGTTTACACGACCGCGATCCAATCATAGATAACACAGTTGTTTTTTTAATTCGCTCGATGGGCGCTTGGAGTTTTTTGTTTCGTTTTTTTTTTTTTTCTGGATGTCAGGCCTTTTGTCTTTGACGAGGGGCGAAGGTAATTGAAATAACGACGGTCGCGGAGAGGTATGCGTAGAATTTTGACAACAGCTGACTACCTCGACGCGAGTGATTTTTCGTATTTTTCATCTGTCGCTTATGAATGTACTGCAGATGTGGTTCCGTTTGTTTAATGTCTAAATTAAATAAAAAAAAGGCTTATCAGCAAACTTTTCTAGATTTAAGGTATTTCTTAATCATACCTACATGCAATGGTGGCTAGGACCGGACGAGACTACCGAGATGCCAACTAATAGAAGTACTTAATATGGAAGAAAAAGACATGTGGCGCCAACCCCAAATAGCAATAAGGGCAGGAGAATCAAAAAAGTTTATTAATATTTTCCATCTTAGTGAAAACACGAAAAAAAATTCACTTTTAACTGGAGTTTTAAGATACTGTTTTTTGTAATTAACATAAATCGGACTTTTTCAATCAAACCCTATAATTAAAAGACGGTCCCATTGTTTTCTATCGCCAAGAGTTGCGCCTTCAGTAAAAAAAAAAACGGTAAAACAGCTTGACAAGATAGATGTGTTCTGTTTTTAAAATTTTTTGTCCCATGCTCTGACGAACATGCCGATTTTCGGACAACCATCGATATTTCATACCGATATTATCGAAACAATCGTTAGTAACGATTAATTTGAAATATTAAGCGGTTTATGTTTTGGGCTGTGCTTAAAAAATATTCTGTTTTGAACTAAAAGCATTTCTGGCGCGGTTTTGAAAAAAAAACTGTTCGTTGCACACAAATAATGCTACCACTGCAACTATCAGTTTTTTTTTTACTAAACATACTACCCCATAATATCAAGCAAACATTTTATAACATTTTCAACCGACGAACAAAAACGGAGGAGGTTATCAATTCGACGCGTATATTTTTTTTTTTTTTTTTTTATGTATGACCACGCATAACTTTTTACATAGTGGTCCGATTGTGACAATTCTTCTTCTATTGGAAAGGGTATACTTCCAAGGTGGTCCCATATATATTTGGAAAACAAAATCGAACCCTAAGGGTCGGAAAACAGGGGATGATTGATTGTTCACTCACTGATTGTAAGGTGTAAACACGCATAACTTTATACAGAGTAGTCCGATTTTGATCATTCTTTTTGTGTTGGATAGGGTATACCTTGCCAAGTATTATTAATACAGACGCCACCAGGTCAAACTACCCAAAACTGTCAATTTTTCCCAATGAACCTTGAACCTAATGCTTTAGAAATAAAGTCGAAAATCTATCAAAGAAATCTGACAGATTGTAGTAGCTTGATGTGTTGGCGTCTGTACATTAAAGCCACAAAAAAATATAAAATAAAAACTTTTTAACAAAAAATAAAACCGCCGAAAAACTGAAAAGCATAAAATAATAAACCTTAAAATTATGATGCTTTTCAGTTTTTCGGCGGTTTAATTTTTTGTTAAAAAGTTTTTTACCAATATAAAATCTATCAATTCGCGACAAATTATTCGGTACGAAAAGCTATAAGCAATATAGGTACATAAATATAGAGATCCTGTACATATTTATGGCTAAACTAAGCCAATAAAATACAGGGCGAAACTCTAAAATACAGGCTTCGTAATATACTTTGATAACTTAATAATTTTCAATTATCTATGAAGTGTATGCGAAGTAATTGGTCTAGATGTAATTTTGTAAAGCGATCGCCGCCTGTAGTTGAACTTGTTTTTAATGACCGTAGAAAACTAGTGACAATCCAGACTTCGTCCAGTCTTGTTTTTAGCATTAATTGTCGGTACAAGGGATGGGCAAAAGTTACCGACAAAAAAAAACTTATATATCGCTTTCAGCCAAGTGTGAACAAGGCATTAGTCAGAAGTTAGTAATTATTTTTAAGGATGACCTCTATTGAAAAAGGGCTTCAGGCTTTAGTTAGATATTCTATTAACAAACCATTTCGAGTCTTGGCATTATCCATAAATAATTTGAATTTTCACAAGAAAAAACGTGAAGTAAGTATCTACCCTCTTTTTCGGGCAGTCGGTTAAAGATACCTCCAAAGAATCTCACTCATAAGCATAACCCATTAGCTGATTCACGAACTAATTAAGTACCTACCATTTGACAGATCGTATCTCTAGTCGCCAATAAAAATTTAAAAACAAACGCTCGGGACCTCTGTCGTGAATCAAGCCGTGGATATATTGACGGCAATCCTGGTTATTTACAACGCCCTTAATTTTATGGCCGAGGCAGGCAACGCGGGCTAAAAGCCGACAGAATTGGGTACTGGCGATTTGTTTAGTAATTTTTGACGTCCGAGTGGCGGTTTTTCTTTTAATTTGATGATGTAGAAATGCTACTAAAACATGTGGAGTTACCACCTGTTACCTGTTGTGGAAATTTTGATACTTTTGATTAGTAATCATTTTGAGTAGTGTCGATTTTTAAGTTATAAGGAGGGTAGAGAGCTCGAATATGGTTAAGAAAGGACTCAGTGACGTTGGTACTAAAAAAAATACTATTTTTGAAACGATTTTTATGTGATATTTGAGAAGACGCTTGCATTGGCATATAAATAAGTAAAAGCTTACGTAGTTAATATTGTGAGATGACAAAACTATATTATAGTATCGTATAAAACCGCGCCGCGACCTTTGTGACTGTGCCCTTACAGTCTGCGGCGCTTTTATTGTAGTGCTAACAACCGAGATTGGCGTGGCGACTTTTAGACTTAAAAGTCGCAAAAAGCGTTTAATTGTATTATTGTCAATGCCTTTTATCAATCATTGTGGTTTAATGTGTACCCCATTAATTATACGTATAAATATTTCAATCGTAAAGGCACTTATAAGGTACAACCTATATTGTATAGTTTTTCTTTGTGGTTTAACTTAGGGTTATTTTAAGTGGTGTATGAGCAAATAAAATTAGTCTACGCTTTGCATTCATTGGCGCCTACCATTACCTACCTACTGTCCTACCTACCATGCATATAATTATATTATATTTTTACTTGGCTCTTGTCTTATAATCTAGATCAAAATCAGTCTAGATTCTAAGAGCGTCTCTGAACAATTCTCGCCATCCAAAATTATACTAGTTGGGAGTTTTCTGTAATTGCGAAATTATCATTATTCTTTAACTATCTCCATCGGTCTTGTACCACTCAAAAAGACAGCTCAATATAAATATCATCAAAACATCTTGATTCTACTACAAAAGAGATACAAGTATCAAGTCTATTCAGTCTCACTAATCGGGGGTCTATTCTCAAAAGTTTTTGCGAAAAACATCTTGAGCATTGAGGTTATTTTTAATGCGTGCTGAGGTAGCTTTAATACGTCGATGTGGGGTATTAATTGTCTATGGCTTAATGTTTTCGTGCGTTAAATTCTTTTCAAGTAGCGCTTTGTTCGGTTGAACATCTGTATCGTGAAAAAAATTGGTAATAGAGATTTTTGTCTGTTGGTTGAAATTCGTGTATAAACTGGATTTTGATGTTCACCTCAGTAAAAGATTTGACGCTGAATTTAAGTATGTACAAAATAGTATGAAACGTTTCCAAATGCCTATTTTCTTAGTTCCAAGAAAAAAATTGTTAAAGTCAAAGTAAAAACTGTAAAAAAATATTGCGCTGTAGAACTTTTAAACATCGCAAATGAGCTTATGAACTTAAAACTTTGACAAACCATTATATAACACAAGGAGCTGAAAACTTCCCAAAATTTCTTAAAAACTTTTTTCAAACATGCTACTTAACCAATTCCTCAATTACAACCAAAAGAATGTATCGGTAAACTCTAAGGTTTCTTATTTTTCAACTTTCTACTATTTCTTTAACTGTAACTTACGCAAGCAAACTTTACGTTCATATAAACAGGAATATATACAAATAGGGCTACAAAGGCTGGGCCGTTGCTCGCTCAAGCAGGGAAGGGCCATATGCTCCGTAATTTATATACAGTTATTGATCAAAAGGTGATGTCCTTTGGTAGCCATTCAAGCGATATGCACAGCCCCACCGAATTGTTCTCTATTAAGGGCGATAAAATCTTGCGAAGGGGCTATCGTCTTAACGGTTCGATAGTGTTCCACTGGATTAATTATCGAGCGGTGCGGTTCGCGGTTTTGAGAATAGGTATCTTGTAATAATGGCTTGTTTTGCGAATGTGTGCGTGAAAAGATCCCCTAAAATAAATTTAACGTAAGTAAATAGGTACTAGAGAGTTTTCAAACTTAATAATTAATTTATGGTCACAATATCGTTGAATTTTCGACAAAGTGCATCTTGTTATTTGATTATCTTCATCAAAGGACTTCCGCAACAGGTATATCTATATTATAGGTATAACAAAGATGTTTTTTTTTACGAAAAAAGAGATGTAGGTAGGTACCCACTTAATCAAAAAAAATATCAAGACATCTTAATCCAAGTAGCGCAAACTTCAACCCTTTCTTCGAGACTTATTTGCCATTATCTAAAAACCCTTGGTTGTAGTACAATGGTACCTACTTATCGAAGGTACATTTTACCTTATTTTTGCCCATACAAAGTATTTGCTCATGTGAATACTGTAATCCCTTGCAAAAACCCGCTTTTCGGTACACCTTGATTACCGCTGGCGCCAGTTCGGTTTTCAAATAATTTTAAGTTGATTAAAAATCATAAAAGTTGATACTGGCCAGTGATAAAACGGCGCTTTCGGATTTCGAGTTGATTGGACGCTTTTATTATTTTGTTTATTAAATTGTAGTAGGTTCTCGAACAAATTTTTTTGAGGATTTTTCTTGGGTTTAGAGTTTTTCTAGTTACCAGTACATCTTAATCAATGCTTATTCGATTTTCTTGCCAGTGCCCAATGGCAGCCGGGCATTCCTTTCGGTAAGAGTCCATCTTCGTCGTGGTCTACCGGGATATCGTCTAGAAATTAATGAGACCAATTCACTTATTATGAGGTTATGGGCAGACGTAATATGTGGTAAAGAGAAAAGAAGGTTGTGCCCAGCAGTGGGACATTACGGGCTATTAGATAGCTTTTTGGGCACTTTTCCCATTGAGAGCGAAGCGTACTATTTATTTGCTAAATTATGTAAACGTTATTTATTACAGACCTTGTTTATAATTTTTAGTGTTTATCGGTGGAAATCTGCGGCCTATGGAAACACTGCTTAAGTTAACTGTAAGTTTCCCGAATACAATCAAATAAACATTTCTCTCGTAACATAACCGACCAACAGACGGGTAAATAATGTCAATTTAATACGCCCTTGCCAGTAGAGAAAACAAAACAGCACTTAATTCTTATTGCCCTATAACTTAACTGACCTATCAAACAGTTTCTTGTTGACACGAATAGATACAAAATAGTATCGGGATAGCGTTACTAGTTGTCCATTTGTCATCTGACCCAAGCTGGGGTCATACGCGCATATAGTGTAAACACAGCCGTTTTTCAAACATCAGCGTGTACACACGCCCTTATATTTTACTACTTGTTCGGGTTTGTAGGGCTGTCAAAGAATAAAAAGTTTTATTTTTAAATAAAGTTTTTGCTTAAGAAAAAGGCACCCAGTTTTACGGCTCGATAGGCTTAGTTTATACGAGTACCTAGTTGGGTACTAGACAAAAAAATCTAACAAATTATTCGAAACTTAATTAAGTACTTACCTACTGTATTGTTACCATACTAAGGCTAATATACCTCTAGAAATTCAAAATATCTTTAGTTTTTTACAATTTGCAGGTAAGTGTCAGTTTATATTTCGATGATCACATTTATGATTCGTGGCCGTAACTTAGCTTTACAGAGTTATAATCATTCAAATCACAAAAACGAATCTAGTTAATTTTATTATTTGACTATTTCATGAAAAAAAATATTCACCAAATTCACGACCTTCCCTGACGATTCTACCTTAAAAAGATTTAAATTGTCATCATTTCAGCTGTAAGACCTCCACTGCGGGACATAGGCCTCCTTCAATTTACGGGGACTTGCCATATTCGCCACGCTTGGTAGGCGGGTTGGCGATCGCAATATGGATGTAAAATGCATAGAAAACGCTGCTGCCCATTCTCTAGTGAGTCCCTTAAACGCCTCTTACGACACAGCATTTTTTTTTTCTGGATGGGAAATCATCAAATGACTTCTCCCGCTGTGGGCGGAGCGGGAGGGCGTGTCAGACTTTTACTGACTAAAACCCACCCGTGTTCCTTCAGTTGCCCATGTGCCGGGGCCACGGTATCTCTTTCGAACAATAACGCGACTCCGGCAGGGCGACACAGCATTACACGGAATTCAGAAGTTTGTAGTGTTTAAGATTAATTTTGCCTTCTTCGCCATTTTTAATAACACAGTCTAACTCCATACAGTATATCAAGACGAAGGCCTCGCGGCGAGATTGTCACGGCTAATGTCCCAAGCTGCCTTTTAAACCTATCAATGTCAAAGACGATGAACCACTGCATGGCAATAAATAGTTACTCTGTGTTGATTCTCCAAGCGGGTTTGAATACCGCTCTAAATTACCTGTCGCCGTTTATTCCATACTTGGTTATGGCTTTAGTAAGTACTAATCGTAACTTTGTAACTCGTCAGGGTTCAAAGGTGTAATTAGAATTCATTTATGAATGCGACAGACAGGATATATTAAAGGAGTATCGTTATTTGTTCGTGGTTTATAGCTGTAATTTGTATAACCATGTGGCAAATGCAACGTTAGATTTTTTTCTGTAAGCACCATTTCCAGGCATCGTCCATTTTCCCAACTCCCTTGTAATGCTTTCCCTGCTTCATCATTATCATCGTTTCAACCGAAGTCTAAAAATTTGGGGGGAGGGGTTGCCATAATCGCCACGCGTTGCAGGCAGGTTAGCGATTGCAGAATGGCGGTACAATGCATAGAGAACGCTGCTGCCCATTCTCTAGTAAGTCCCTTAGTCGCCTCTTTGACCACCCACGGGAAGAAATGTCTTTGCCTGCTTAAATTTACAGAATATGTTGTCATAAATTTACGCACTGCAACGCATCTCCAAATTACTTTTTTCTCTTGTGGCAACCCTTAATAGTTCTCGTCTCGGATTAGGGCTTCGGTGACGTAATCGATAGGCTAGTGCCGTAATCCGGGCGCGACACGCTGCGGTCATATCTATACGTGTGCAAGTGTGGACGGCACTAGTTTAAAAAACAATAACTCGTTTGTTTCCGCGTGTCTATGGTTCGCGGAGTTTTTGATAGACATGTAAATCATGTGAGGCTTATTTTCTTTTTTATGCGGTGTGGAGTAACTTTTGTTTGATAGTGAAAGTGATGATATAGGTAGGTATGCAATATTGTAGTTTGTAATGCTATTTTCTGTTGTGTAGTTTTATTTTTTGGTGATTTGTGGCTAAGTAATAACAGCAGCACGTTTCGATTGATCAGGCTAAACTACGCTTTCCGCGGTTGGTCCGTAAATGGGAACCAGCATGACATTCGGGACCTGCGACTTCCGTGGCTTGGTATGTAAAGATGGTCACATACCAAGCCTCGGAAGTCGCAGGTCCCGACTGTCATGCTGATTCAAACTGACATAAAGGCGGACACACACTTTCTCATTATAAAACAATAATAAGGATGGATGCAAGCAGACTTTTCATGCCAGTCACGTTTTATAAGGAATTCGCCTAGGGATAGTCGCAGTCATTTGAAGCTATTTGAAAGGCTATTTAATTTCAATAATATGCTGGGCTCGGTGATGGTTAGCCAGCCAATCGGTGACTGTTATAAGTTTTTAATATTCTACAGTAAACCGTTATGAGTAGGAGTCTATTGAAATTAGGTAGTTATAGGTTATTATGTGATAGTGGAATAAGTACTTTTTTAGCTTTTTAAAGCTTAGACTGGTTTTAGCAGTTTATGAGACAAAAATTAGTAAATACTGAGTATGATTATTGTTTTTGGGTGCTTCAGGAAAACCCGCGATTTTTTTTTAAATTGTTCTTTTTCTTGAAGTCTTCATTCAATGAGATTAAATGAAATTAGAAAATTTTAACGTTGGGTCTTCAGAATCAAGATCACCGATTTCCCTGAGAATTACAAAAAATATGTTAGAACAAACACTATTTACCTTTTTCTTTCTTTCTTCTTTAACTTTCAGATTTTTTTTTAAGAATTCAAGTGTATCTCGCTTCGTTTCGTTCACCATCGAGACGGAAAATTATTTCACAATATTCAAAAGTATTGTTCAAAGAAAGAAAAGAAAAAAAATGTGTGTTAGTGCATGTGCAGTTCCCACAACACGCGATACTTTGCAAATGTTTGCGCGCCCGAGTTGGATCAAATATTTATCTTGGATCAAGTTGGGATCAAATACATTGATTTGGCACTTCACTACCAATGTCTCTACTATTGGAAACTCACTTCCCATTGTCAATTGTTTTAATAAAACATAGTTATGAATGAAGGAGATGATTTTACGCAAAAAAGCTACCTACCTAGGAAATTATGTTGTATGTTGAAAATATAAATCATTTTATTTTGATGAAAAATGAGCAAAATGGTCCCTGAAAGTAGAGATTTTAGAAAACTAAGAAGTCCTGCAAACAAGTTTAATTTATCTTCGCGAACAAGCGATTTTGCGTAAGAAGTCACTAAACTTAGGGCCTATGCACACCACGTTTTTTAAACGCGCCGTCGACGCGCGTTTGTAGCGATACAGACGCGATACGCACGCAATTCAGACGCAGCCTGTAGACCTTTGCACACCTGTATAAATACAGACGCGCTGCAAACGCGCGTGTGTATCGATACAAACGCGCTGGCATTTTGCGGCAATCGTGAAATCCACAATATTGGTCGGTTTTGAATTTCAGTTATGAAGTTTTCTGTGTCGAAAGGCTCCATTTTTTTGTTCCAAAGACGTGCGGTGCACCAAATCGCTCGATTGCTACTAGCGTAGATTCACACTTCCCTTTCCCTCGTTACGGGGGAAACACCGTCCGTAGGGAAGGCGCGCGCGCTAGACGCGCCGGTGCCGCGCGTTTGTATCTATACAAACGACAACAAACTGCTCTGCAGGATAAAAACGCGCCGGCGACGCGTGTTTTGGGAACGCGCGTCGACGGCGCGTTTAAAAAACGTGGTGTGCATAGGCCCTTAAAAGTTCGTTCTTTAACCCAGATAGTGATTTGACAGGTATAGGTAATTTTAAACTCCTATGCTAAATAAAAAGCAAACACACAAAGAATAGAAAATGTCAGATTACTATCTGGATTAAAATACAAACTTATTCGCTCTTTCCATTCCACCAGCCTATCACTTTAGATTTTACAATTTAAATTATTTTTATTAATAAGTACTCACTATCCACTCGATAGTAACAACATTTTATTCTCACTTTCTGTAATCGAGAACCCATCGTAAACACAGCTAATCTATTTGCCGGCCAGTATTGACCAAGCTCCCTCACTACATGTAAAAAGTGTCAAATGTTGTGCACCTCTGTTTTGACCAAACTTTTGCTACAAATATTTGAGTTTCGCACTTGACGGATTCTGATCCGTAGGGGACCAGATTTCCGATCGAATCGATAGGAAAGGGGAAGTAAGTAAAGTAGGGATGTTAGAAGTGCTTTAGTTTGGTTAGCTTAAAATAGTTTAAAAAAACTAAAAAAACACGCTTCCATAGAAAATCAAACTAATAAGTAGAAAATAATGGAAAAAAGCGTGGGGTGCGTTTTTAAGGTATTTTTTATTGATCAGGCACCCCACGCTTTTTTCCATTATTTTCTACTTTTTAGTTTGATTTTCTATGGAAGCGTGTTTTTTTTTGTTTTTTTAACTATTATTTATTTTCTATTTTTAGGGTGTTTCGAATTTTGAGACGTATGTCAGCGTAGTTTGTGACGTATGTCAGCGTAGTTTTAGAAGACAGTTTTTTTGCTGTCCTGGTAACCCTGGCAAGGATAGTGGCACTTTATGAAATTATTGCATTGTCATCGGTCTTTGATAGGTGTGAAAAGTTTGAATGAAATCTGCTCGTTTAAAGTGGGTCAAAATCGCGCTATAAGGAGTCGGTTACAAACAAACAAACTAACATACAAGTGGAGCTAATATAAAGCGTGTAAAATAGGAGAGATACTAGGGAAGTAGCAGTGGTGGCCCAGTGCACGGCCCTGACATACAAGTTGCAGCTCGTGTGTTCGAACCTAGGCAGGCGATTTTCTTGTGCCTATAATTTCGTCAGCACTGCACTCATACGATGAAGGAAAACTTCGTGAGGAAATTGTAGATCATAGCCCACTCCCTCTCAAAGAGGTACTAGGATTGTCGAAAGACAAAGAATTATGGATTACAATCCATAATTCTTTGTCTTTCCCCTCAAATCCATTCTTCCATGTATCCATTCTTTTTCCTGGCCCTATTTTCGCTACAGCGAAAATAGGGCCAGGAAAAAGAATGGATACTGGATGATTTTCACACCTTCGCCAGCTTAAATTAAAAGAAAGCTCGCAATATTCACGACATAAAACACTGCGCAGAACACACATTATAACAAATCAAAATACAATTTAAAACAGCGACAAAAAGTCATATCGAACATTTTTCTCCGAACAATTACCGTCGTCGAAGTTGTCCCGACAATATTTCTCTTTAATAAAAACTTTTTAACAAAAAATTAAACCGCCGAAAAAACTGAAAAGCGTAAAATAATAAACCTTAAAATTATGAGTCGACGCTTTGAGTGATCTTTGTTCATTGATTTTTCAGCGCCGACTCAAAATTTTAAGGTTTATTATTTTATGCTTTTCAGTTTTTTCGGCGGTTTAATTTTTTGTTAAAAAGTTTTTATTTTATAATTTTTTGTGACTTTAATGTACTAATAATAATTGGCAAGGTATACCCTATCCAACAAAGAAAGAATTATCAAAATCGGACTACTCTGTATAAAGTTATGCCTGGTTATACATTACAATCAGTGAGTGAACAATAAATCATCCCCTGTTTTCCGACCCTTAGGGTTCGATTTAGTTTTCCAAATTTATATGGGACCACCTTGGGAGTATACCCTTTCCAATAAAAAAAGAATTGTCACAATCGGACTACCATGTACAAAGTTATGCGTGATCATACATTAAAAAAAAAAAAAATATACGCGTCGTATTGATAACCTCCTCCCTTTTTTTTTTCGTCGGTTAAAAACATTCACACCGAAAATCGTAACACCACTCGCATCCGGAATTTCAATGTCGTGTACCATAGTGTCGGACAAAGATACTAACAATTTTTATTGGCGGCATCACAGGTATTGAAAACAAATAAATAATTCAACAAAGCTGAAAGGGAATGCTGGCGTATCGTATCGCGTGAGGGCCGTGCGTGTCGACGCGCCGGCAGCCATTTTGTAACCCAAAAATTGGCGGGAAAATTGAGAAAACGACACTTCTATGTACCACAAAGTCTAATAAAACTCACACGTAATTTATGCAAACGACCAAACGCCCCGGATTGCTGCGGAAGCATTAAAAAATAAAACAACGAAATTATTCGGAATTATTCTCTGAAATATTCCGAATGATTCTCGGAGCGAAGTTCGTAATAAGGAGATTTTATTGCGAGACCCAAAGTTTTCATTTTGATGTGTCTATTAAATTCTTTGCGGTTATCGGGTAGGATATATTTCGGAGGTTCTGTCGGATTCTTTCAGTTTTCGGCGCAAGAATAGTTGCGGAAGAATTTTATACTTAGACAAAAATTCTTTGGGTATGACTATGCCAAACTATCACTGGCAGGCTCTATCTAAAAAAATATCTAAAACGTCTAGGAAATAAGTATCTAACCTTTAGGTTAGCATTTAGAAAGAGGAATAACTAAAATTGGTACCTACTCTTGAAAATTCTCACTCAATTAGTTTTATTTCCACAACATAAAAAATTCTACCTATATCCAAACAATTTGTCTTAGAATTCAAATCAAAATAAACAAATTATTCTTACAGGCAACCTACATACCAGCCGTAAATTTTACATACCTATCGGGGCAATCGCTTTCCCTACAAATTCATTGAAACATTCTTACACTCACACCTCAGCAGTAAATAAGAGCCGAAATAAAAAAAAACCGCAGAACTTAGAAACACTCAAAGTTCACTTTTATTTTACGTTCAGTGCCTATAAAAACGTCAGTGAGAACATACTTCCTAAAATTCGAGGTTCACAACTCACGGAAAAGTAGCAGCGTGTGACAATAAAATGTCCAATACAAGTGGCATTAGACTGAAACCTCCAAGATGGCTCGGAAGCACGCATCCACGCCAAATCACCAGGCTAGAAAGACCTGCCCCACCTTGAACATTCTCCTTCGAAATTCCCGAAAGTTTCCCAGATTTTTCGCCACGTAGAGGTCTCGATACTCTGGTCATAATATGGTAGTCGGTGTCTATATGTGGGCGAAAGGGAGGCCAAATCACCTATTATTAAGGGGGGTGCCAAACTAACGGCTTTACGTGTTGTTCCTTTTTATGTGTTCCGTTTGAACAGCACGCTTGATGGTGTAATTTAGGTGTAAAAGTGTACACAGTTTATATAGTTAAGTGGATATTTTTGATGGAATAATGACGGAAATGATCCTAGGAGAGGCGCCCATTAAACATTACGAAATGTTGTAAACTCAACGACTTTACTTAACCAGTCATAATTAAGTATCGTTATTATTACGAACATGGAATTAAGAACATATTTTCATCATTCCAAACACGTTAGAATCTAGAAAATTATTTGATTTGATGGAGTAATAAAACGATTAAACATTAATTACTAAAGACAGGCTTTTTAAAAGGAGTAGCGTTATATAACGAGGTAATAAATCCAAAAATTGCTATAAATACGAAATAAGAATCTTTCAGCCATATATTTTTTACAAACAAAATAGCGAAACAGGTAAATTCAACGTAAATGTAGGTACGAGTGTGCAGAATATGTTTTGCGTCAAGTTCCGACATAAATATTGTAACAAAGCTATCACAGGGGACCGTACGGAGAGCCGGCAGGGAAATGATACAGAAACTAGGCATGCCTCTCGAATATTCCAAATTGTTCTGGAATCCTATGAATTTTGTAACATCTGAAAGTAGTTTTGGCGATTTGGACAAGGTATGTAAAGATCATTGGTTCCCCTTCGAAATGCTTGTTTGGGAATTGGAACAAATTCAAGATGGCTGTCATCCCCAGAGTGAGAGACGTTTTTTTTTTTTGTTTTGAGCATAAAAGATAGGTACTTATTCGTTACTGTGACCTCGTCGTGTCTTCTTCTTGCTTATTTTTATTTTCGCGATAAAGAGTTTCAGATTGAATGGCAACTAAGTAAAACGGTTATGATCTATAATTTCCACATTATCAAAGGTTGCATTTGTTATATTAAGCAGTATATAACTATAAGTGTGTATATATATACTAATTATCAAGCTTTGAATGTCAGAATGGTAACGGCTTATTTACTGTGTATACGAAAGGGTTTCAATAAGTAAAGCACAGAAAGACAAGACTAGACATTTATTTCAATTAGGCTTGTCAGCAATTAATCAGAAAGCTAGTCGTCCGTTCCAAAACTAGGTTTTCATGGAGAAGAAGGACAAGAAACTCCATGGAAACAGTATTATAACAACACATTTCTTACATTGCCAATATTGCCATACATTATCATTATCTTAAATACATTTATTCTATCTCTTTTACCGTTGTACAGAGAACTCAGAATAATATCAATATAATCAAAATATAACAATAATATATAGGAAAAGAATATAAATATTCCATTTATATGATTTAAAACATTAGCAATATTGGCAACACTATAAACAGTACAACGAAATTGTCACAATAGGCAATAATTAGGATATAATATCAATTACTTAACTTAGGTGACCTCTGGTCGATCCTTTCCACACAACAACAGCACTAGAACTAACCAACTGAAAATTCAACAAGCAACTGACTGTTTCACTGTCGCTCCGGCCTTTTATACCCGTTAACAAACAACTATGATTCAAAAGTGACAGCTGAGTCAAATCAGTGTTTGACATATATACAAAAATAAGTTTATAGTAAAAATCATTTACAAAATTCCATAATTCAATATTAAACACATCATAATTACATATATCACATTCATATATGGATCTCACAACACGGAATCCTAGGGGTCCAGGAATTCAATCGATTTGAATGTAAACGTGTCTAAATAAATTTATTCTTTATTCTGTCTTACATTAGTTTCAGTTCATTTATAAATGTTATGGTAGATTTTTGCCTGTTTGCTCATTTTGAATAAAGAAATTTTTATCGAAAATAAAAAATATACCTAATATAACTAATGTTCCTAGCCTTGCTACTGCCATTAGATTACTTAAACCCAATGCTGTGCGATCCTTCATTTTATTGTTTCTTATCAACTTTATCTTATTTTACCTGCCCCTCCAAAAAACGACATCAAACTGCATGAAATATGACATAAAGACTCTGACCATTCATTCTGCTACAATTTGCATAGAAAAATCGTAAAAATGTCGTGTTTGACACACGGAGCGCGTCATTTGACGGCCATGACACATCCCTTATGTCACATTGACATCGGACGCGTTCGTCGATGGTACCAAGGTTATATTTAATGATACTCATTAATTATAGAAAAATGACAATGAATTTGTTAGCTTTGTCGTTTATTTACGTAAATGTTGTTAGGGAAAATAATGATGTCATTTAGGAAAAAAGGGAGGCATTTCCACAATGATGTTTTAAGTTATTTGTGGTGTTTTGTTACTGTGGAAATTATTTGGCTAAACGTGACGTTATATGAAGGCGAAAACTTTTTTACTATGTAAAGACAAGACTCTTCTTTTATTAATAAGTTTAATAAATAGGTCTGAATGACTCCATAACACAATTAACACTTCATTCATTTATTTTTTTAACTTTTTCAAGAACTTCGATCGACACATTTTTCACACAATAAGATTAAAAAAGGGGATAACAAAATACATTCAAATTTGGAACAATATTAGCATTTGGGAACAAAATCAAAGCGAAAATATATAATAAATTATGAGACAGTTGAAAACCGTTTGTTTAAAAACACGTGGCTTATGAAATTCGAACTCGCGATTCAGTAATACCATAAAATACGATTGAAAAGCTTTCATGTCATGATATCGGTAACACCCGAGCAAATGTTCCAAGTTTAAATTTTAAAATTCGTTGACACTTCACGTCATTATTGTCATTGTTTTTTTTTTTTTTTACTTTTTAAACGATTCAGGAACGCGATGTGAATTACAGTTACCGGTAGGAATCGTGTTATATGGTGCCTTCGCCACTGTTACAGTATTCGTTCATAGTTGAATAGCGTGTGATGCAATATTTCGACTTTTTAAAAAGTTTCCTGTTTTACTACTAAAACGAATGACGCTATTTAGTTAATGTATTTAGTTGTGTTCTTTGATATATGCAAATTAAATATAGACGTCCATTCTTAGAAAAGGGCAATAATGACTACAGTCATTCAAATATTTCTAATTTTCTAAGACGTCACTGTTTTCTTCGACCTCTTGTTGTCATTTTAAAATTCAGCTACACTGCCAAACAAAAATATTTACACACCCAGAAAATCTTCGTTCACAAATATTACTTTACCAGCCCCAATAAGTGCCCCTCTAGTTTGGTAACAGCGATTCCGTTATTGCCTGTCGTCGTGTGAGGAATTGAGGAATGTCTGGTTGTTTCAACATTTCTATTACACTGTGTAGCACTCACACCTGTCCCTTGAATCGTGAAAACGTCAATTTTACATTTTCCGCATTCTCTAGTCGCAAGTGTATTTGATATTCACTCTTATTCTTGGTTAGGGCTGTCAAATTGTGTATTTTTATGGAGTTTGGAGAAAATCTTTGTTCCTTTAAACGATGCTGTCAATGTTTTTGCGGGTATTATGAGTAGGTACTTAATTTTCTAAGCTTATTTGTTATTAATTTTATCAAAATGTCTCCCTAGTAATTTTCCCTAATCTAAGTAAGTTAAAAATAAAAATAGTCGTTTGACATTTTGTGTTGAGTTTTGTAGTAGAGTTTCAGTTACAGTGTCTCCAGGCTGTATTACTTTTCAACACACTTTTATTAGCTTCACTTGTTTCTAACAAACAATGTTTAAATCTTAGAAGTCATTTTTAACCTACTTGTGATTGTCGTATCGAAATGAAATATTGTATGTATATGTAGATCGGATGACAAGACTATAATTTGGTATCTTGGAACTGATTTGATGATGGAGCCAGGAGGTGGATACGGGAACTCTTCAGTGGCTACTAGGAAAACTCGAGTTTGGGCTCATATGATTCGTTTTCACCGAGTTCTGATGATGGAGCCAGGAAGTGAATATACGTATATACGTATATACACACGTACACATGTTCGTATATAACGTACGTATATACGTAAAAAATATGCCTACCTATATAGGTAGGCATATTTTTTCCCACTATTTTAAGCATTAAACATGTTTTAATTTTAAATGTCATACTAGTGATAGCCATGATGAACTCATAATACAGAATATTTTACAGTGTTTACTTAACTGTTGGAATGAAATATACGTCATGTCAACCCTACACAGAAATGTGACGCGAACGTCAAAAATAAATACTTTGACGCGCAGCTCGCGTCATAATATGACGGAGCGCGAATATTTTGTATATTTTCACTTTGTTTCTACTATTCACTTTTGATATATACAATTTATTTAATATTTTTTTCATTGTGGAGTGTTTGTTTTAATTTTTTTTCGCACAGTGGCCATTTTGAATCCTACTACTATTCATTCATTACTATAAGTGTAAAAGTGTCTATGTTTGAATGTTTGTTACTCAATCACGTAAAACGGCCCAACGGATTTGGATAAAATTCGGTAAACCTACACGTGGTTTTATAACCTTGATTAACAAAGAGGATACTTTTTATCCCAATAGTACTTTCCCGTGGGAAAATTTTCGACATGCACACGGGCGAAGCCGCTGACAAAATTAGTACATAGAAATATACAAAAAAAAAAACTATTTTTTTTTTTTTTCAGTAGAAACGCCCTAGCACCTTCACGAAACATACTTAATCGTAACGAGTCTTAATTCGCTATCCTCTAATCGGCTCATCAATGCGTCTCTGAAACCCTGACGCTTCCAAATTGATCGTCACATTTGGGCGGGCCTAGGGCGGCGCCCAAACGACGAGCCGTGGGCGGGAGACGGATTGCGGTCGACAGGTCGTTCGCTCATCTGCTAGGTCACCTTTTTATATCAATTTGTTGTTGAGAGCACAAGATAAATAGGTTTTGGCAGTATTTATACACACTTTGACTTTTTAAGATGGCGATTACTTACCTACAAACGCAGAAAACTAGAAAATTTTGAAAATAAGAGTCATTGTGTAGGTCTTAGACATAACAAAAAATGTTAAAATAGAAATAATTCGGTACTTTATTTAATAACTTGTTTTTGCCCGCGGCTTCGCCCGCGTGGATGTCGGAAATTAAAGCAGATAATTTTCTAAAATAAAATATTATTTCTAAAATAAAAGTAGCCTAAGTTACTCCTTATTACATCAGCTACCTGCCAATAAAAGTCCCGTCAAAATCGGTCCAGCCATTTCAGAGATTAGCCGGAACAAACAGACAGACGGACAAAAGTTAAAAAAAATGATTTTTTGGTGTAAGTACCGTATTTACTTTCATATGCATTTAGTGAAAACCTGTTAATTTGAAATTACAAATAGTCACTTCAGTTTTATTTATTTGTATAGATTATGAAAACATTTGTACGACAGTTATCTACTCGAGGCACAAGATCGCAAAATTCCTTGTTTTAATAGCATGAGCTACTTGAATGAAACGCAGATATTCGAATAACATAAAGTTCAAATAATATTGTAATTTTATTGTACAGATACATACATTGAAAATTCCAGCGGCAATGCTGCACGTTTGAAAGAATGCAATGTACTAAAAACATTGTATCGCTATAAATTGTAGCAACAGTAAAATTTATTTTCATTTAAACTTTAACAAAATATTTCTCACACAGCACCAGCTGGTATTTAAGAAAAGAATTCGAAAAAAAAAATATCTCAACAAATTCAGGTGTCTTTGCTTCATTACTAATCAATATGCATCAACTATCAACATTATCGACGAAATTATCGTCAAAGACCGGTAGCTCCTTAATCCGTTTAAGATAACCGTTAAACCGTACCCAAATATAAAAGTCGAGTGACATTCCATGTACCTACATACGCCATAAAGTGATCAAAGTATTGATTTCAATGATGGCGGCTCTTTGGTGGTCCGACGTCATCACATAATTCTTATTTTGAATTTTGATATTTCAATTTGAATGCCGAAGAGTTTCGTTATTGGAATTCGATTTTGTTTGTATGTGGTTTGTTTGAAAATGGAATGCATTTGTTTTTAGGTTCGAATGTAATCAAAGTTATGAACGTGTTTTAATTGTATGTAAAATTTATGTTTGAATTGAACGCAATATTTTACTGTATCTAATTTTTTACCACAAAATGTAGCCTGCCATTTAGTAGATAATTAGAATCTCTACCTATAGTGAAGTTTTCAATTCCAGTTAAACTATTTAAGACGTGTTTTTAACAGATTTTGTAGGAAATGTTCGGAATAATACAAAATCCTAAAGACACAGTCACCAATTAGTTCTAATTGGACTACCCGCCACTAGTTTCAAATGACAAACGAAATCATTCTACAAAAACCCAAAACACCTCAACATTAAGTGATACCAATCGGCAAACAAATTAAACTTCACTTTTGGGAAGCATCCTAAAAATTTCCTTAAGCGCTACCGTCACACTTTTATTATACACCTGAACAAATTATTCAACACCCCTATAAAACAGACATAAGGTTTAAATTCAAATGACAAATGACTGCAACAACCGTAAAGTTAAATTTGTTTTTCTTGAGTGGATGTGTGGGTGTAAATGTGTACAGATAGTTGAAAAAAATAAAAGTAGGTTTGTTTGTGTGGGTGAATGAGCTTCAACCGTTGATAAGGCTCAATAAAAAGTTGGATTTAAGCACGTTATCGGCGTATCGGCGGCCTATTGGTGGTCGGCCGTGTTGGACAAGGAAATGGTTGGAGTAGAATCTTGATATATATTTTTTTAATTTCGTTATATTTTACTTTACCCTACTTAGTCGCAATGCACTACTGCCATTGCCATTGCATTGAATTACTGATACGCATTGACTAACGTCTTTTCTCCGTAAGGTAATGTTTTGCTTAGCAATGTCAGAAGAAAAAGGCGGGACTTAAAGCTGTCAAACTACTCTGTTGCTTACAGGTTAAACTTGATCAGGGGATATAATACAGTGGGGATATTCTATTCCCATCTCTTTCTTGTTCAATTGAAAGAAAAATATAGCAATAGTTTCAGTTACGCACAACAACATGGGGTCACCAATACATACATTCAAATGAATAGAGTCGCTATAAGAATTTTATTAAAAAATATTTCAAATCCCCAAGCCAAGCCTTGCTTGATATTGATTCTCAGTCCCACTCACCAGTACCATACATTAATACTGCCATTTTACTTACTATCAATCGCACGAATTTACTCGTGCGAATTGCCTAATACGTATAAGTTGTCCATTCGCCCACAAATAAATTTTCTTCATGCGAATCGTCCACAGTGAAAATCGCAAACAATATACTATTTAAAAGTGTAAATTCGCCCGTTTCGAGTAAATTCGTGCGAATAAACAAATAAGTCGTTTCGTTAACTCACTCACAATAACTCCAACTCCGCTCCACTCAAAAATAAAAGCTCCAGTGCCACCAAAAACTTAATCTAAAGTACACTTGACCACCTTAGTCCTATCTCACCCATTATGAGCAATAAAAGGAGCCAGGCTATCTTGCTCGCTACCGCGGTCAGATGAAAGGTGGGCGATACGGCTAAAATCGTCATTTGTTTTGTCACCACCGGCTAATGTCGTACGATGTATATGCGGTAGGTAGGCTGAGTTGAGTTATCTTGTGAAGATTTGTGTTGGAACTCGGGAGTGAAGAGGTATTGTGGCTTATTTAGTGAGGGAACATAAATTCGGCAAATTTATTTTTTGTACAAAAAAAGTTTTGATACTTTGATAGTTAGTTGGTTGGACAAGAAACTGATCGCAAAGGTCGGGAAAAAAGTTTAAGTTAGGTGATACCTATTATTCTGACGCTAATTCGACATCGGTTTGTCACTCAAATCATATCGGTGACTTGGAGGACAGTTTCAAATGCCAAATTTCGAAATTTTGAAAATAGAATTTGTCGATTTCGCTGATTAACTTGATTTTACAGACGTGACAGTTAAAATAAAAAAGTAGCTCATTCATTAATCGATCAAAAGTGAAATGATCTTTCATATGGTGACTACCTATAGAAAACTATTTTAAATGTATAAACACGTCTATGAAATCACGCAAATGAGTAAAATCCGAAAAATTTCGTATACCTCCTCTTAATGATCGATTCAGTGGTTTGGGCGTAAAGTATTAATAAACACACAGAAAGACAGAGTTACATTCGTATTAATAATATTAGTAAAGAAGTGTTTATGTGTTTGTCTTCGCCAAAAATCTTTTCCACGGTCTTATGATGGATTTAAAATGAGCCATACAACATCACCATAGAACAAAGTGCCTCAACAAATATAATTAGCATAAATAGCTGCTCATTGCACGCCACTAAAGATTTCACTCATCAGGTAGTACAGACGCGAGCATAAACACACACTTGGCGAAACTCAAAAGCAATTCTCTCTTAAAGCCTAAAGCTTTAATACAGATAATTTATGTAAACAAAGAAACGTCACTGTCAAATCATGACTTCACTTATGATCATCATTATCAACGCTTTTAAGTAGGTACACTGCTAGACGGTGGTTACGAGTTGTCAGAAGCCTGAAAGGTTGACAAGCAGTCTTACCAAGGGGTATCGTATTACCCAGTTTCTGAGATATGGAGGTAAGAAAGGCGACTGCCCCATATAAAGTACAGGTATTCAACTGTCATTTTGCTGGAAAAAGGCTAGGCAGATGATAATGAATTTACGAGAAAATCGTTATTGAATTTCGCTGACTGTGCACATATATTATGGTCGTGACAGTACTCATTAACTAAGTACCTGTTAATTATTTACTGTTAATGTGTTAGTGACACGTGTACACACACTTGACATTATATAAGCAGAGTGTATTGTATTGTATTTGGAGAAACTGATTCCTCATTTCATTTTTAAGTTCGGTAGAAATGTCTCTGAAAAGTTGTGTATTCAAATTGTTTCTTATTTGTCTGCGGTTTCCAAAAAACAGCAAATTATACACCGGATTGTAACAGATTTACACACTATTTTACAGTAACTTACTTAAATAGTATCGAATGTGATCTATGTTCGTTTGTATGTATGGGGGGTAATCTCTGGAAATACCAGTCTCAGTCGGATTTGACAAAATCTTTTTGCAATTACTAACCTAATTTTTGAAGAACGTTATAAGCTGTTTTAGATCACGCTACTATACTACATATGATACTGACAGAACACTGACGATGACATAGACCTTATTGAAACCTTAGCTACATGCGTACCTGCCAGGGTCACGAATTTATTCGAAAGAGTTACCGTAGCCTTGGCACAGGCAACTGAAGGAACACGGGGGGGTTTAAGTTAGTAAAACAGTGATACGCCCTCCCACTCCACCCAGAGCGGGAGACGTCATTTGATGATTGCCCACCCAAATAAAAGCTACATACCTAAAAGTTTTAACTAAGAAAACATGCCACCAGTTCTACAAACAGCCGGCTACTTCCTATGGACGAGGGGTCCTGGTCATAATGCTAATTGCCTTCTCCTAATGAGCGCGACTTCGCTTAAGAACGGCGGAATTCATAATAGGCGTGACGTTAGAGTTAAAATATTAGAAATGCGGGGTCGACAACATTTTTATTGTGAAAATAAGCTCACCAATTTCAGGCATAAAAATGTTTTATTTTTTTACTAGCGACCCACACAGTATGTACAGCTTGACAAAACATAGAGATTTTTTATTATTAGTAAGTTTAATATGTTTGTATTATATCTACGTATAAACATTCCGAAAGAAATTCTCTTAGATGATAGTGAATACCGTATCAAAATACATTGCGTGGTTTAGAAGAAGTAAGCGGCGAAATAGTAAATGCAATAACAAAAAATTGAAGACGTGACAAGTTGTCGATTCGCCCACAAATTAATTAACGTTGTGGGAATCGCCTTACAGAAAATTTCGGGCGAATAAATTCGTGCGATTAAACTGACAAGCTGATGTGAAAAGAAAAATATTTCAAAATTCGAACTTGTGTATTCCATAAAAGTTTAGCAACTCAAAATGCCAAAGAATGAAGAGATAATAATCACCAAGTACATGTTCTTTTTTTAAAAAGGCACAGATTATAACGGTGTTGGTCATCGAAGCGCGAATTTCGGTAGCCGTTTGACGGTATCCATATTGGATTTAAAAATCCTTTTAACTACATAAAAAAGTTTAAATACGATGTGAATTGTAATTTACAGGCATTAATTTTTTTTATTAGACCTTTTGAAACTTTTTAGGGTTCCGTTGCCAAATGGCAAAAAACGGAACCCTTATAGATTCGTCATGTCTGTCTGTCTGTCCGTCTGTCTGTCTGTCTGTCCGTCCGTATGTCACAGCCACTTTTCTCCGAAACTATAAGAGCTATGCTGTTGAAACTTGGTAAGTAGATGTATTCTGTGAACCGCATTAAGATTTTCACACTAAAATAGAAAAAAAAAATTTTTTGGGTTCCCCATACTTAGAACTGACACTGAAAAATTTTTTTTTCGTAAAACCCATACGTGTGGGGTATCTATGAATAGGTCTTCAAAAATGGTGTTGAGGTAGTGAGTGGTAAAATGTGTCCCCCCCCCCCCCCCGTAACTTCTAAAATAAGAGAATGATAAAACTAAAAAAAAATATATGATGTACATAACCATGTAAACTTCCACCGAAAATTGGTTTGAACGAGATCCAGTAAGTAGTTTTTTTCTAATACGTCATAAATCGTAAACCGCAATTTACCTTTCATTCAATCAATTCAAATATAAAAATTAAAAAAAAAACATTTAATTTCATAAACATAAACCTTATTGCATAAACCGAGGATACCTACAGGTTTGTACGGAACCCTCGTTGCGCGAGTCCGACTCGCACTTGCCCTTTTTTTTTGTATTTGTTATCTATTTTTGTAATGAAACACGTGAATAGTTTAGGCCGTATAGCAATAAGGCATCATATCAGCCTGTCGTTGTTCACGTCTGAATAATAGGGAGACTCTTCATTTTGGAAGGCACTTTTAACCCGATTTAAGTGATCATTGCGTAACATACTATCAGTAGGAATGGCTTTCATTCTGGTAGCTCGACATTCAGTGCGTTGATAACGTTGTTGAGCAGACATATTTCAAACATGAAGCAATGGGTTAGCAATATCCATCAAAATCTGAATCAGATTCTTATTGATAGTGTGTTACGCAATTAGGGTGCACTTACGCAGGTAAAAAGACAATTATTTAAGATAATATAGCTAAAGGTGTCGCGTTTTATATTGGTCAATGACCCACCAATATTTTGTAGCATTTTGTATTTCAGAAACTGCAAAAAAAGTCTAACCTCTTGAATCAAAATCTATAGAGATCTTCATCATGTTCCAATAGAAGAAATCCATAGGTTGTGGTTCCTACGGATAGATATTAGGCGGAAGCTAATGAATGACGTGAGTTTCTAATGAACCGTCAGTTTGAGTACTTTATTTTTTACCCATCAATATTTCATCTTAAGCTCCAGATTATATAACAAGCTAGAAATCAAATTAACAATAAATAGTCTTAACTCCTTTGAACTGAAACGCAAATTGTTAAATTTCCTCTTAAACCTAAATTACCCTGATACGGAGGAACTCATCCATTCTACCACCTAACAACTAATGCACCACCATATTTCACTCACGCACGCATGCACACACACACACACACACACACACACACACACACACACACACACACACACACACACACACACACACACACACACACACACACACACTCCTCACTATTAACTCATAAGCCTTTTAGTAAAAATATTCATCAGAATTATTATGCAATTATATATATCTTTGCAAAAATGTGTCAATCCACCTAAAGAACACTGTCCTTCAAGATACAGGACTCTCCTAGTTTGAAGGACAGGGGTCTTATTCATATGCTATAGCCATACTTATCTATGACCGAGATAATACTGATGTTACCTAGGCTAAGTGTTTTTTGTTAAATAAATGATTACTTACTTACTTTTTTTTTTTTAACTTAACTTATTTGGCATACCCAAAAACAGCAATTTGACGTATAAAGGTGTTTGCACAAACCTACTTACAGAAATAAAATAATTTATCATACTTAGTAGATTGTATATCAGTTAATGGGCAATGACCGATTTTGCGATGCTAAAACGTACGAACTATAGAAACGGCAAATGGTTTGGTGTGTACCTATTGTTCTTGCATTGTCCAGTTATTATTTCCTAGATTATTAAGTTACATGGTTCATGTCATGTAAAATCTATCGTGTCTATCATGTCCATTGAAATTGAAAATCAAACTTGTCAACAAAATTAACATTTAATTCGAATAACACGAATAATGTGCCCTAATTTTGACGGCACAGACACAAAATTAGCCCTTTCCTCAGAATGAGACTAGACACAATTCACGAAACTGGTCCCGCGGCGTTCAATAAAGCGACCGAAACCTGAGCGAACATTGTGCAATAATTGAATCGCATAATAACTGCGAAAATAAATTCACATGAGGCGATACAGCCCATAAAGGAGTCTTTATACTAAACAAATCGGCCTCCTTGAGCTTCGGTCTCCTTTGAGCGGCAACGCGCCGAAAGACCGAACGAATGAACGAGAGAACGAATGAACGAGCAGTTTTATTTGTCGTTAGTCAGTTATCGCCAATGAGTTGGACGCAGATGTGCAATTAGTATGATTTCAGAAAGGTGTAAGATGGCGGCCTCTTAGATGTCGAATTGGGGTTTCATAAACTGGCACTTATTCCGTGTAATGATTGTTTATTGTTGTATTTCGGGTTTTAATATAAACTTTCATTTTTCGATCGATTTTTATTGACTCCTTTCGGTCATAACCTGAAATATCAAATAAATTAAGAGCACAATGGTATTATAAAATAAAAGAGAACTTTCGCTTTTGCGAAACCCATGGTAGTAATAAAAATTGAACTAAGTGGACTACGTACACGTAAGGTCAAACCTAGACAGGCGCTTAACTTAGTGTTATTTATTTCATCACCACTGCTCTCAGAAACGGTCGCGAAAATACCATAAGGAAAGAGTCATGTCCTAGAACCAAAAATTCGATGACGTGTGACATCTCCCAACCAGCCAGGGAGTGGGCCGGCCCACTCCCTTTCACAGAGAAGGGGCCTGTATCCCAGCAGTGGGAACTTTATAGGCTGATTATGTTATGTAAGTAGACTACTGCGCTACACCCACGATAAGCCAAGCTTCTGTTAATACTTACCTACTTTGAAAGCAATAAGGACTAAGTTCTAAAGATTTTAAAAAAATCCAGCAAAAACTATGTATAACGCCTTCTTTATATTCACGTCATATAATTCTCGCTTTCGATCAATATCAACAGCTCCTTGTGATAAAAGCTGTCGTGTCTGACACTAATCCCACTTAATCTTTGAAATGAATATAATAATAAAATCAATGAGGAGTTGGCGTCATTTAGCGTGCGCTTGCAGCTTTTATTTCAACGAATCAACGCTCTTTGTCACTGCAGTTCAATACGATAAAGTTAGAGAAATAGTAGTTATAGGCGTAATACGGTAGTTTTAAAATGATTGAGATGATCGTACTAAAATTCTGTACGAACTAAGGTCTTCGGTTGATTGAAAATTCAGTGAAACAATATACCTACCCGATGCATGGGTCACTATCAACTAAGGTAGACATACCACGACGCCTCCGTGCTTCGGAAGTCAAGTCTAAGCAGTCTAAGCAGTTGGTCCCGGCTGTCAGGAAAGTCGCTACGGGTCGTTAAAAGTCCGCAAGTCAGACAACTCGTAATACCCTTACTAAGGGATACCGTATTACCCAGTAACTGGGTTGTAGAAGTCAGATTGGCAGTCGCTCCATGCAAAACTTTTATTTAGTGACCAAACCTGCATCGATGGACCTTAAGGAAAATTAGAAAAAATGTAGAGACACAAGAAAACGAATTGTGGCGTCTCAATATTTGTTCAAAATAGAGTCAAACACGGGGTTAATGTAAAACTAACATTATATTCAGCATCTATAGTACAGTGATAAACATAAGCCATCCACAAAGACTTCCACAACTAGACATTATCATCATTAGAAATCAGCGGGCAATTGCGTAACAGTAACAGTACAAATGGCAGGCATTTTGACAGTCCAGCAACATTCATTGCGTTATTAACGTTGTTGAGCAGATACATTTTTCTAACAAATGAAACAATGGATTAGCTATATCCTTCAAAATGATTCCCATTCAGATTGATAGTTACGCAGTTAGGGTGTAGATTTATCTAACTATATAATTTTCTATGTGTCAGTTTTTTTCTCTTTCCATATAAGTACTTACTTACTTCATCATCTGCATCTAGTAATTCACATAAGCCATCTCCATGGACTTCGACTACTATGTAGACATCATCAACCAAATCATGTTTACCAAGTTTCTTCCCCATTTATCATCATAACAGTCGCAAGACGTCCACTGCTGGACTTAGGCCTCCCCCAATTTGGGGGGCTTTGCCATAATCGCCACGCTTAGCAGGCGGGTTAGCGATCGCAGTATGATAGTAAAATGCATAGAGAACGCTGCTGCCCATTCTCTAGTAAGTCCCTTAGTCGCCTTTTTCGACACCCACGGGAAGAAATGGGGTGATGCTATTCTTTACGTCCGGCACCACACGGGCCCCGTTTATGGCCTTATCTAAAGGCTATGGTTATTAGCATGTTTACAAGTACCTAAGTGCCTATTTGCACATCACCTTTAAACTTTTTATTCTTTGATAGTAATCGAATCGCCCGCATGTTCGATTCGCGCGAATCTCGAGGCCCGCATAATTTTCAATGCCTTTTCTACACTGCACATGCAAAAAACTTGTTTTTAATTACAAAAAAAAAAGGTTCATAGAAATTAACTGCAGGAGTGAACACACGCGATAAATAGACACAGCTTTATAAGGTAGTCATTTCTTTCATTAAGTTTTTTGTTACAAGGGATTTTATAAACGTGGGGGCTTCTTTTAACTTCGTTGATTGACTTTGCAACTTTATCAATAGCAAAGTTTTGAGTGTGAATGTGGCTATCAGAGTAGAGGAAGATCAAAGAAAGTATGGGTGGATTGTGTGAAAGATTATATGTCTAGAAAGGGTGTGACTACCGAGATGACGACTAATAAGAGAAGTTTGTAGAGAAGAAGACTATATTGCATCGTTCGCAAATATATTAAAAAAGGGCAAGAAAGAAAGAATACTGTTTATTTGGACACAGTTCAGAAGCACAAAATGCTAATAACAAAGATAAAAAAAAAAATATTTGACAGCAATGCACAAGAGGCACACACTGCTTGACGGTAGCACCAAAAGGGTCCATTTCAGCATAAATGTCAGACAGGTGCTGTCTGACGCTGGTTTTCTGATGCAACTTTAGGGACAAGTGACGAGAAGTACAAATAGTTTCAACATACCTTTTACATAATTTTGAGAATGAATGTCAATTCGTCAGTACTGCTCCGCGTTTTAGCAACTCTGTCTCCTTCTGTGGCAATAGCAAAATCAGGCGTTCTTTTTACAGCTTCCAAAAAACTAGTAACTCTCTGATCACCAATGCTTTAAGTAGCATTTCTGCTCTCTGAAGTATTTCCAAATGTTTTTCTTATACTCCTTCGTCTGTTTAATAGCTATTTCGCATTCATTTGGTACAAAACGATTTAGGATAATAATAGAGTTAAATTTGTCCTCAGAATGACATTTAGGCGTTATCTTGACCTCTTTGTCCTTATTAGTCATCATCAGTCGTTTTCCTTATTGAGCGTGATCATTTAAAAGGTCTAACACAATTACCTTCTAATTTGCTTAAGTTACGTCTGGTTTAACGTTTTAATCCTCCACGAATTACTTAGCTCTGCAATTCAAGCATTACTATTACAAATGTCTGTATGGCTCTCTTATGGACTAGCCATGTTTAGCCCTCATCTCCGTTGCTGAAAAGTCCTTAATGTGTAACATCTTGTAACCGTCGTTACAGGGAAGACTTCATTGGCCAATTTTGACGTCTATAACTTATCGATACATTTATTAAGAATCCATCATTATTCGTTTTCGAAAACACTAACAAGCGTTCAAGACAGTTATGATTCTTTATGTCTTAGTGGGAATACTGGGAATTGGACAAACCTTGAATTTTTCCAAAACAAGATTAAATTTCTAACTGACCCTTTTCAGCTTCTTCTTTGCCCGAAATACACTCTCTTCTAGCTTGAAATCTCCTTTGTTAAGTCCTAACATACATTTCAATAGCCTCTGAAGAAAAGTCTCCCCCACAATAAGGAACTTACTGTCTTTCCGATAGCAATCGAAGAGTGAGAGAGAGGATATCGAACATTTTAGAATCATGCGAAACAGACCACGGACCACCAGAATCCCCAAAACACTAAACCATAGCCCTAAAACCTCCTTTCATAACACCTCAACTCATTATCTATGGCTACCTACGAGAAGTCATTTAGTAGTGTCCTCTACATAGCTACCTCAGAGTGAGAGAGAACATCGTATATTTTACGGTCATGTGACACGGACCACCAGAATCGAACCTTTATCTATTTAATTGCCAGACTTTAAACACGTTTTATATTTAATTGAGGCGCTTCCGAGTCGGCTTTACGAGATTAGGCGATACACGGGTTAGTGAGGCCGACTGATAAATCTGTTGGCGCATGAGAAAGTTTATTGGACTGGGCTATCTGTTTTATTTTTTTGAAATTTTAGTCTTTGATTTATGTTGTCTTTGGGTTATTAAAGTTTGTTGTGAGGATTTTCGTGTTTTTGGAGATGTTTGAAGTGGTGTTTTTCAACTGTTGTAATTTCTGTTTCTGTAGGAATGAGTGGTGTTTTTCAACTATTGTAATTTCTGTTTCTGTAGGAATGATTTAGATGTATGATTCCGATTCTCATTTAGACTGCATTGGTTAATTGCTCTTCATCTTAATCATCATTTGCAGCCTTGTTTCACTGACTTGTTCCTTCTCCCTTTTTGTGCCAATATACTCGTCAATTGATCCTACTAATATTATAAATGCGAAAGTCTGTATGTATCATCCATACGTACAATGTGGATGTTTGTTACTCTTTCACGCTAAAACTTCGGAACGGATTTGGATGAAATTTGGAACACAGTTAATTTATAACCTGGATTAACACATAGGCTACTTTTTATCCCGGTAGTACGTTCCCGCGGGATATTTTCCGACTTCCACGCGGGCGAATCCGCTAACAAAAGCTAGTATTTCATAAAGTAGTTATTTAATAGTGTTATGTAAACTTAGAGCGTTATATTGATGATTTTAATGATTATAATTCTGTAAATATATTTTTGTTACGGTTGCGAATTATATTTTAATCATTATATAGCCTGACACTGACCTGTTAATTGCAAAATAATAAAAAATAAAAATAATTTCACGGTCTTGAGAGGAAACGCCATTATGGCGTTTTCTCTCTAAAGCTTTACTCAACTATGACTACCGCATTTTTTGGCGTTATTCTAGTTCATTGCCAAACTGTGGTTACCTTATCTGCTCTTACACTGAAGCATTATCTGCAGGCGAAAAATCATTCTACAGTAACAAAAAAAATATCATATATCCACCTTTTAAAATAATAATTTATTGATCAACGCCCAAATATTAAACACCCCCTTTCTCCGCAAATCCCAAGAGACACCAACCAATCTCTCTCCATACTATTACACAACTTTATCCAATTTAATAATACTAACAGGAATATTATTACTAATAATGCGGCGGCCATTACTGCCGTGACGTAATGATGTAAACCTGTTTCAACTAATCCGTTGCATCCATTGTGTCACCACCCTTAGTTTGTCACCCTAGTTTTTAACACCAATTTTTTACAGCTGTCAAAATACTAGTAAGACTCTTAATGTAAGGGATTAAGGTTGAGATTTGAATGTACGTTGAGCTATTTGGCGGTAAAATAAGTTATAGGGAATATGTTGGGGTCATAGACGAATCGTGTTTACGAATGATTTTTTTTTTTAGATGTAATTTTTATGTGGTGTTACGGAATATGTCAGATAAGCTGGGAGTTGAAATTAGATAAAATAAAACTAGAGTGTCTACTGAACGCATTGCGTTGCATAAAATAATACGCCATCTTGGCTGTCTCTGGAACTACTAGTACAAGAGCCAGGGCTATATTGTTGTAAGGGACTTGAAATGAAAAATAAAATCTTCAGGCATGAAAACAGATAACCTGGAACTGCTTCCAGGCTCGTGCATGAAAGCAGTGGTCGCCCTATGGTATCAAACCCAGGCAGGCGCATTACTTTGTGTAAATAATTTCATCACCACTGCTCTCAAAACGGTGAAGGAAAATATCGCAAGGAAACCGGCATTAGTCTGAGAACCAAAAATTGGAAGATTTGTGACATCTACCAACCCGCACTGGACCCGCGTGGTAGATTACGGCCCACTCCCTCTCACCGAGAGGAGGCCTGTGTCCCAGCAGTGGGAACAATATAGGCTGATTATGATACGACTTCTATCCTTAGAAGAATCGTGGATATTTCTTTTCTTTAATTCCAAACAAAAAGCATGTTGACTTTCGCATTGAATTATCCAATCAAATCAAAGAGTTAAATGACCAGCAAGCAGGAAACAGTACAGACATTCTCAGGAATTTGATTAAAGGGAACAATAACAACACTTATTGAGAAAGAAATCAGCACAAATGCCCATTTCACTCCAAATCAAACTTAAGTTACAATCAAGTTAAAGAGAACATCAATGAAGAACTGCCCTGCTCACTTGAAGACCATAACGTCTTTGACTTAAGACTCATATTAGAACCTTCAACTGAAGAGGTAGTCACTACATCTATTTCTCTATTGACAAGAGGGTGACAATCAGATTACCGCGTCGTTCTGATTGGTCGCCAGGTCTGACGTCACGGGTCGTCCGGTCACGCCTACCCACGCTCGAATTACCGGATTAGAATGTCCGGCACTGTCCGGTACTGTGTCGTTGCTAGGATGTTGCCGATTGGCCAACTCGGTACCAACAATCGATTCTAAGAACAATTTGCATACTCGATTATCGTTACTCGTAATCGGTTTCGTTTAAAATGTTGCAGAATGAGACATTTTAGCAATGAAGAAAAGTTTTGTGAATAAATTATTAAATTTCAAGCGGTTTTGTAGGAGAACCTTAAATACTGCTTAAATGGGAAACCTTATCAAAATAACAAAGGCAAAAAACCTGCGAACTCTACAATAGGTTTTTTTCATGATTCTGTTAAGTACTAATAAACTTTCAGCCAACTTCGAAGTAAATTAAACTGAGCAAATTTGTAAGAAAAATGCCTACATTTCGCAACAAGTTACCCATCTTATTAAAAAAACAATGTCTAATTTAATTATTATTTACTAGATTAATCTAAATAGTAATTATGTAATACACTAACAATAGGAATCGAATTATTAATTTTGACAGTTCAACAACATTCATTGTGTTATTAATATTGTTGAGCAGACAATTTTCCAACATTTGATAAGTACAGGTCTGATTGATAGTATTTTACGCAATTAGGCTGCTGTTTTAATACATACAAATTAATACTTACATCTTGATTCTATTAAGTTCCCAATCTCGTTATAAGATTCAACATACGAGTATTTGTGTATATGGCTCCCGTAGGATCGCAACCCGCATGCGCCAGTTCCCTTTTGAAGTTATTTTCTAAGTTAATCCTGAGCCTGTAAATGTTCATCATCATCATCATTTCAACCGAAAGACGTCCCTGCTGGACTTAGGCCTCCCACAATTTGGGGCGTTTGCCATAATCGCCACGCTTGTCAGGCGGGTTGGCGATCGCAGTATGGTGGTAAAATGCATAGAGAACGCTGCTGCCCTCTCTCTAGTAAGTCCTTTAGGCGCCTCTTACGACACCCACGAGAAGAAATGGTTTGTTTTTTTTTTTTTTCAGGATGGGAAATCATTAAATGACTTCTCCCGCTCTGGGCGGAGCGGGAGGGCGTGTCAGACTTTTACTGACTAAAATCCACCCGTGTTCCATCAGTTGCCCATGTGTCACGGTATCTATCTCGAACAATCACGCGACCCCGGCAGAGAAGAAATGGGTTGGTGCTATCCTTTACATCTGGAACCATACAGAACAACGTAAATCATCAGTATAATTCAATTGTAACGTGGAATTCATCATATTCGTATTGTAAGGTCCAGAAAATATAACTTCTTTCAGGCAAATTAAAGTTAAATCAATTCTGCCAAACGAATAAGCAAAATTGTTTATGGAACACCAGTTTGCTTGGCTGATACCATTTTTTTTTCTCAATAGCATCAATCTCTAATAGACTAGAGGTAATTTATGGCTAATCCATAGATAGCTTCATAAATTGATGAAAAAGTTGTCTAATCAACAATGGAAATAACTCAATGAATAAGCAAAGTATAATCAGCCGATATAGTTCCCACTAGTGGCACACAGGCCTCTTCTTGGTGAGAAAGAGTTGGCCATAATTGACCACGCGGGCCCAGTGTGGGTATGTCACATGTCTTAGAACTTTTGGTTCTATGACATGTCGGTTTCCTCACGATATTTTCCTTTACTGATGAAATTAAACGAACAAAATGAAGTGCCTACCGAGATTCGAAATCTCGACCACTAAGTCATAAGTCAAATTACCCCCAAAATTTCAAAAACCACACTTCCATCTTCATCAAAACTTACCGCATCAAACGGCACCAGATTCTGATCCCTCGACTTACAACCGGGAACTATCTCTACAACATTGTCATCTTTTTCCATGTCATTCTGAGAAATTTGGCCAAAGTATTCGTCGAACAATCTAGACAGAAAAAAGCCCTAGCTAGAATACTGTTCGCATTCCGAGCCTCGGTTTGGGCTACAGTGGCCACGTAATTGCGCTGAGCTTGGCGCCGTCTCCTGTCTTGTTCCTTTTTTGACCCCGAGGCCCTTATACTCCTTTTTTATACTCCTTTTTGTTCCCCGTTTGTTGGTTTTGAGAATTAGCATGTCTTATTAACATAACTGTCTGATAAGAGATTGGTGTTTTAACAGCTTGGGAATCAGGGAATCAGGAGTTTGGAGAGTTAAGTTTTGTATGTTATAGGATTTGTATTTTGACGGTAGGCAGTTTTGTGTTTTATGTGGTGTCCCAAAAGTATCTTCAGTTTTATTGCATATCTTGCAAATGCTCTTTACTGCCTAAACAGATAATAACATGTCCCAAAACCACCAATTTGGCCATCGCCATTCACGAAACCAAACTCCACACATAAATCAGCCGTCCAGTTAAAAGTTTTAAACCAACAGATAAAATATGCGTCTGCGTCGGTCACCGAATCGGTAATATTGTTAACAAGGAGTAAAATAACTACAGAGAGGAAACCAAAACGAGAATTATGCATCATCTTGGGAATTTCTCAATAAGAGGTGTACGCGTGGGGCCGAGCACGCCCCGCGGCGCGCCACCGGCGCCTGCGCGGCCGTCCCGCTCGCGCACCCCGCGCCCGCGCCCCCGCTCTCGTCCCGCAGCCGCGCGGGTGGCGGCGCACGCGCCCTCCCCGCCAACCCCCCTTTAAATACAGACCTCGCAACCTATATCATTAATCTATTACCAACTTCATATCGTGCGCTCTTGTATGTGAAGTCAAAAACTCTTTTTTTTTTTCAATAGAATTCGTTGTCGGCCCGGTGAAAGGTAACGATGGTATGAGAACGATATTCGGTTTTATGGCGCTTAATTAGCGTTGATCTTTCGCTCTGTCGGCGTCTCGTCGCGGCGGAGGGCTGCCTTATAAGTCTACGGTTCTCCTTTATTGGCCAATATCTTCGGACGGGATCGTAGATACTTCAACTAGATGTCATGCTGGGTTCGTGAGTGGTTTAAAAACGGTCTATCATTACTTGCGAATAATGTGAGTCCTTTAGTTGACTTTGTAGTGACCTGACGTGGGGTGTCGTGGTGGCGCCCCGGGCGTCCGGTGCGCCTGCGCAGGCTCCATTCATATTTCGTACAACTGCCCGCTAATTACAGCTTACGGAGTTCTCGTGATCGCTGGCTGATTAAGTTTTTGACATAATGTTTTTTTTTTCGTTTAAATATACGTTTATTGTTTATTGCTGACGTTTGTCAACGGTTTGCCAAGTTTCTGTTTTTTTTTTTAAACCCTTTTCTGGCTAATAAACTTAGCTATATCTTACTTAGATACTTTACTTTTATTTACAAAACAGCAGCACTTTAACCAGCAACTAATGAGGCGTATTGAGAGACAAATCCAAGAGAATAACCCTACAAAGTTGCACAGCAAAAAATCTCAATTGATTGGTCTCGTCTAGCCTGCCTTACTGCCTATATCATTCCAATAAACACAGCTCCAGCAACAGTAAATTAAATTCTGATGTCGTAGTATTAAGTTGTAAACAGTGTTTACTCACAATTACTAGTACTGGGCATCTCGACACCGGTGCTGTGGTTTTTGATAATTTACTAGCGGACGCTAGTGTAGTTAGTTGTTACGATGTGATTAATGCTTATGAAATGCTTGTTGATGGTTCCTTCTTGGTTTTATAATTACCTATTGAGTGTTTAGTGTCGTGTTAATCTTTGGGTAGACTGTAATAGACTTGACAACAGTACTTGATTTAAGGGTTTTTTGCATATATTCTATGAAATACAAAGTCTTTACCACCTAATTCAAAAATATCAAAAGTCATTTATACAAATTAGGCTGAAAAACAGCACCTCTCGAACGTCAAACAGCCCCCCAAAATAACAATTATTATTGTTATTATAACAATTACCACAGACAGTCCCCCAAAAATGCCTGCCTTTTACCAAACTTAAGACACTAAACACCCACCCTTCACCAAACTTAGGACATTTAGGTGGATTCTAAACGAAAGACTTGAGACTATCAAACCTACAAAATGTCAAACTCACATGCACTCTAGTATTTAAGTAGTCTTTAAAAAAAACATAGGTATGATCAACAGAACAAGTAGAGTGTAGATTATAGTGAATGTGTATGATAGAGCCAAATACTTCGGATGCCTAAACTGTTTGCCATAAATCTCCTTTGACCAAAGTTCTGGCTGCCCCATACGTATTGATCTGACCTCATCCATACTTTGATAAATAACTTTTCTTCTCTACTTTAAATAGTACATGAGGGTGGCGATTTCCGCCTGACTACTCTATGAAGAAAATCATTGAAATGACCCCCATCAAGACTTGACAGAACTCAAACAAGCGTACAAAGAGCCCATAAAAATAACGATAGTTTCTCTAAAGCTACAAAATATCGCTCATTCCCCGGAGGCTTGAAATAAAAAGCTGCAATTACGTCCGCGTAAAATATTCTAATTTATTCAACATTACTTGTTTATTATTTCGTACTGAGAAACCAGAAATTTCGATACTTTTCGGATTTAGGGAACATGTTAATCTCTGTTTTTGGGTATCAGCTGCGAGAGATCCCATCGGTGTGTGTCCCGGGGCTACGGAGTAACGTGTTGCTTATAATAATACTGCTATCAATATATTACAAGGGGTGTATTTTTCAGTAAATAGAGACGTATATAAGGTGTAGGTATCTATTCATACACGAAATATTTTAAGAGGTACACCTGTAGGTGGTAAAGAAGCTATAGAAGGAAAAATATTTTTTTTTATCTAAGCGTTTTTGAATTTTCGTAATTATTATAATTTTAAAACCGCTTGAGACGTTTTGCATTAAACCTTTACTCCAAATTCTATGAATGGCCCGCCTGGCGCTGCGAGGGCGGCGACCGGACGGCACGAGCATGGCCGTGGTGTCTCGGGCCGTAAAAAATAAGAAGGAGCCAGTATTTCTTATGTGCGTCAAATAATTTATAAATATTAAATTTTGAAAAAAAAATACATTTAGACAATTTTTTTTTCGTTGCTGTTGTACTCTACCACCTACAGATCCTCTTAAAATATTTCGTGTATGAATAGATACACCTTATATATGATTAGGATCTTTGTGTAGGGAGAGTGGTTTTAAAATGGCTGCCTAAAGTATAGGGCCGTACCATAATTCCGTTGTTCCGTGTGATGCCGGACGTGAAGAATAGCACCATTCCATTTCTTCACGTGGGTGTCGTAAGAGGCGACTGAGAGAGTTACTAGAGAATGGGCAGCAGCGTTCTCTATGCATGGTACCACCATACTACAATCGCTAACCCGCCAGCAAAACGTGGCGATTATGACAAATCCTCTGCAAATTGCGGGAGGTCTATGTCCAGCGGTGGACGTCTTCCAGCTGAAATGTTGATGATGATGAAGTATAGGTCTCAAAATAACACACTGGCTGGAATGTCTGTCAACTAAGGTTGGACTTTTAATCCTATTCACTAACTTGACAATTGGAGGGATACCAGGTTTTGACAAAAAAAGGTAGTGAGGTGGTGCAAGAATGAATGAAATTGAATGAACTTGAAATAATGTACTTACATGCAAACTTTGTAATTTAAATTTAATAACTTGTCTTAAAACAAGATGTGTACTATATCGGTATATATGTAGTCTATGGCTGTCAGAGGAAATAAAATGACTATAGTAAAAAAATAAGCAAAATGACATGATTTTTATATTTAGTTTTGTTTCTATCAGAAGAAAATAAAAAAAAGGAAATAGCTGTTATCAAAAATTATTAATTATTCTTATAATCTACACCTAAAAACGATTTTTTAAAGTTTTATTTAATTTAAACCATTGTTATCATTCATTCTTTATGCGAAATCGTTCACTACCCCGACACTATTAGTTTTAGAATGGTATCATTATTTTGCATTGAACTGTCAAGTTAGTGAATAGGATTAAAAGTTCAAACTTAGTAGGTATACTAGGCATATTTTTGACGCATTTCACAGTCACTTTTGAAAGTGGCTGCTATGGGGTGCTATTTAGGGTTAATATTTTGCCAACTGTTGAGTGTTTGCTGCTGATATTGACACATCTGCCTAGCCTTTTTCCACATATTTTGTGGTCGGCTTCCAGTCTAACCGGATGCAGCTGGATACCAGTATTGTACATGAAGCGACTGCCTATCTGACCGCCACAACCCAGTTACTGGGTAATACGATACCCTTGTCCAGAAATTTGGGCTTCTGACGTTCCGTTACAACTGCCAAAGAACGTGCTGTCCGAGGTATGGAGAGGTCATGCTCGTATGTAACCCATCCACGGATCAACCGTGGCAAGTGCAGCTTAACCTAATCGATAGACCCGTGCGGCTTGTATTACTTAGTCAGCCTCTTAATATCTTTTCAACTGTCTGCACTCTAAAATGAAGTGAAAATTGGCAAATCATTCGGTAGTTAAGTTTACAGAAACACAGCTTGTGAGCTACGAAGTTAACTTAGTTATAACTTTCACTCTAAGAAATTGTGAACTACTCACAACTTTATCAGGAAGCACTCTGCTACTATAACAGCGCCTATAGCTTTATACATTATTATAGAAACAGTAAAAATATTTACAGTGTTCTATGAAAAATAAACGACAAAACTACACTCTGATTTTAAATTTGCTAGACTAAAATGACAGCTGTGGTCAACCTTTTTTGTCAACATGACAGCTAAGCGATAATGACAGCTGTGACAGCTGTCATTATCGCTTAGCTGTCATTATTAGGTCTGTCAAATTAAATATCAGAGTAAACTTAGTAGGTACTACTAATAGCTAAGGAAATTACATCTGTTTACCGTTCAAATATGAAATAAAACATCCGATACAATTTAAACAAACAAAAAAATAGTAAAAGGCACGTCCATACATAATAATGACAGCTGTATCAAGAACGAGATAAATATCTGTAAATACGTTATAAGTCTCTTATAAATGCGTTATAAGTCGTATGAGTTACTTCGCATAATGACCGCCCACTCGCACAGACCAGTTAATTTGATTTAGATGCTACGTACAAGTTCAGGGTCTTGTTTATTTATATTTTATTTTATTATGATAAAAATAAACTAATTTATAAAAGACTTAGTGGTTTCTCCAGTTTTAAAGATTCAATCGACCACCTCCTTTTCCATCTCTCTGGTATTATCATAGGAGATGATTTAAATTTTACTCCTTCTGTATAGCCAGAACTCGACTCGACTGGACTTCTGGGTAATTGCTATAAATTATCACAATTATTGACAGTCCATCTACGATCAAATTTATTAAAGCATTCATCAAACCATGCAAAATTTGTTCATAATTATTGATATAATAGGATTTGGTAAAAAGAAAAACAACAGTATTTTGTTTATGATTGACGATTAATCCTCATAAATTCATAATTATTCAAGTGAATCAATACTGTACCTAACTGTGTTATAAAATAATCAATAAAGTCAAATACAATAAAAATATATTTTTAAACAATAGTAATTAACAAAAGAATGACATAATCATCAGACGAAAAAAAAAACAATAAAATTCACAACCATATCCGGCGAAACCGATCAAAATTCAAAAAAACGTTCACAAAAATTGTAAACGTAAATCAGAAAACGACGTCGATGTTCCTTCCACCATAATTAAAGTAATTTAGCACTCTCTGTCTCGAACCTGCTCTGTTCAATGTTTGTTTTGCAGGCGAGAACTGACCATAACCTATTATTACCATCTCGTTATACTTTTTAACGTCCAGGAGTGGTCAACGTTCGGGTTACTAAGAAATATTGTAAAGTTTGGCGTTTCAAAGTGTTTCTTGTTATTTTGTGCACGCTATTCGGTTAAGTTTTTAATATTTTGTTGACAGTTTAATAAGCTTTCTTGGCTACTAGTTTTAGGAAATGTTTTCCTATCCATACTTCCATACTGGATAGTATGGAAGTATGGATAGGAAAACATTTAATCCATACTATCCATACTTTATACTTTATATACTTTATATTTATATTTTATATATTTATTTTTATATAATATTATATTTTTATATATTTATATAATATTATAAATGCAAAAGTAACTCTGTCTGTCTGTCTGTCTGTCTCGCTTTCCTGCTAAAACTACTGAACCGATTTAAAAGAATTTTGGTACACAGATAGTTTAGAGCCTGAGAAAGGACATAGGCTACTTTTTATCCCGGTAGTATGTTCCCGCGGGATAATTTCCGACCTCCACGCGGGCGAAGCCGCTGGCAAAAGCTAGTTTTAATATATTTTTCAAATCAAATCAAAATAATTTTTATTGCACATAAACTTACATGGGCACTTATGAAAGGTCAGAAGCTAGGTGCACGATTCCAAATTGTTGATTCATATGGAGAAGAGCCGACAAAAAACTCCATGGTTACGGTTTTAAAAATAATTGGGTTTTACAATGATTTCAAATTAGAGAACAACATTTTAGAAATTCAGCACAATTTACTATAGTTATCTATGAAACTGTGATTACAAATCGTTTCTAATTAATTCTCAGTCAACAAACAAAGCCATAATGCCTTTCCAATGACTAAATGATCTCATAAGCTCACAATTTATTTCCCCCGTCACACACAACCGCAAGTTTGTGACCTCCTCGAATGTTGGTACATTAAGTTCGATCGCCGGCGGCGCAGGCGCAGCCAGTAAAAACGTGTTGTTATTATTAATAATCTTGTTCATTGAGAATACTCGAGCGTGCTTGTTAAGCTATGAAGAACTTCTTAGAAATGTACCTATAGGTGAGACCCTCCACGTTGACACACCTTAGTTATATTGGCTTCTTTGGTGTTTTCGGCCTAGCGTTGAGTGGGTTCGTCCTTTTTCTTAGGGTAAGTAGACCTTTTTAGGGTATAGTGTTAGAGTGGGCGTGGTCAGTTGTCATCCATTTCATATTATTAACCGACGAAAAATATAGGAGGTTCTTAATTAGACCGTATTACTTAGTTACTCGGGAGGGATGATTTTAACAAACATTAACCAATGGGCAGTTCTGGAAATCTCTTTGATTTGTAATTATTTTGTGAAAAGGGGTGGAGGAGATCAGTAGCGCTAGTGTCAATTATATTTAATAATCTTGTAAATTGTATGATTTTCAGAGTATTTTTTTTTTTCATTTTTTAGTACCGATGGGCGATTAACAGACACATAAATGTGATATCACCCATAACCTTGCTTACTCCCTTAGATAAGGAGTGTATACCCTGTCAGGCGATAAGAGCCTTTATTCTAAACAAACTAAAGTACGTTTTTTCTCCTTTGTAGGAGCTCATCTATTGCCAAAGTCAACGGATGTTGTCGAAACTGCTGTGGCCCAACGCGGGTCCTAGTGCGCCCAGAGAACCCCACTCAGACCATTTGGTTAGTAGACATTTTTTGTTTTATTAAAAAAAAAAATAACATGAACACATATTTTCTCCATATTGGTTGATTAATGCTGAATGACGTGTTCATGAAATTATTGAAAAAAAAAACACCTGAAAAGGTTGGCAAACACTGACGGTAACAGTGACATAACCAAAAAAGGTTTCAATCTCCTGGCTATAATAATGTTGAAAGGTTTTTAACAACTGAAAAAAAAAAACACCACATTCTATAATTTATGTAATGTAGACTGCTAGTTTTTATGAAGATTAATTTCTATATATGTTCGTTCATTCGATTTAAAATTACTTCAATAGGTTTCCCATCGTTTTGTTCCAAGTTTAAATATGTGACTATTGAAAGGGCTTCGAGTTAAAATAACGTTTTTAAATGGCTGACAAGCGATGACGTATGAAGTCATTGTCCAATCACATTTAAGATAAATGGTCAATTTCTTACATGCACGTTTGTGTGTTTCTGGTCGAACAAAAACTTGTTAGTTTTTAATACTTATAACAACTATAGAAACATGAAGAGTTTCATAACTTTTCTGTATAACATTTTTTTTCGATTTCCATTTTTTTCCTCGTCTTATTTAGTGATGCCAACATTCTACTCCTACTAATGTAGGAGTAGAATGTTGGCATCACTATATTATTTTAATAATTTAATATTTATGTAAAGAGAAAAGATGTCCTGAGTAGATATGGGATATAGTAAAAACCTTAAGTATCATAAGTATCACCTGCCTAGATGACACGGGAGCTACAATAAGAAGTTCAAGGAATAAGGAATCAATTGAAATAAACTTGTTGTATTGAGCTGTGTCAGTAACTTTCTTGAAAAGTTTTCATTAATGGTCAGGCCTTACTTTTTTTACAAAATACTGAGAATGGCCCAGAGATCATTCGCAAAATTTTGTCAATTCCCGTCGGAAAACTGAATTTGATAGACACTTCTGTCAGTTTAAACTTTATTTAATTGCCAAAATATGATGTTATTAGATTAAAATAGTGCTTGGAAACGTACATTTCACAGCCCTTGACCCAAATAAACCCTTTTTAAAGCTACATCCTAACTGTTCTTTAAACCCTTTTGTCGAAAATTCACAGAATCACCCGCGTGACGATCATGTATGTTTTCCCGCGTAAAAATTTTACGGAAACCGTGTAAAAGGCCCCAAAAAGGGTCAGACACACCCTCCATAAATAATAGAATCATTAACATCTGCTGTTATGACCGGATCATCAATTTTTTGCCTCCGAAATAGTTATTCGTAACTCAAATAGCTTTGGGCGTTCCTAGACAATATATTTTGACGGTTACTTTTTAATTTTCGAAAAGTGATCAGGGTGATTTAACCTATTTGAATTTTCTTAAAATACTAATGGCTGCCTTCTGGAAGTTTACTTAATTACATCTGTTGCCTTATTTAGAGCAGTGATACCGGACCGGACTTACGATTTGTAAGCGGTATGGGGCCGTCCATTAATCACGTGATGTTTTTTTGACATTTTTGGTGACACATGGTGAGGTTTAAGACTACCCCCTATATCACGTGTATTTTTTAGTACCTACAAAGAATCTATTTTTTTTTTGTATTTTTTTTAAGTACATGTATAAGTATCATCTAATTAAAAAAAGAAAAATATTACACGTGATATATTACTACACCCCCCCCCCCTTTTCGAGCCTCAAGTGATTAATGGACAGCCCCTATGTCCTAGAACTAAAGGTTCGAAGACATATGACATCTACCAGCCCGCACTGGGCCCGCGTGGTAGATAACAGCCCACTCCCTCTCGAAGAGAAGAGGCCTGTGGCCTATGTCCCAGCAGTGGGAACATTATGGGCTGATCAGGGTTGCCTTATTCCTTTTTAACTGATTTATCTATTGAAATTTTAACATACAATTTGATATTAGTTTTACTAATCACAGAACTGATTCAGACGCAATAGCCTCCTCTTTCTCAAAGATGAGATATAAAACGCTGATACGTTTGACGATTTAACCTTTTAACAGTAAGCCGTGGCTAAGTAATAACAGTCGGACAGGTCGATTGGTCACGTTAAGCTACGCATACCGAAGTTCCGTGGCTGGGTGAACATATTTCCACACCGAGACCCCTCCGACGGCCGTCTTACCTCGTGTTATGGGTCATCAGAAGCCTGAAAATTTGACAACCAGTCTTACTAATGGGGAGTCTTCTATTGCCCAGTAACTGAGTTGTGGATGTCATATAGGCAAGCTTCATGTAAAAGACTGACATTCAGCTTCGCCCGATTTTAGATATAAACTTTTGATTCTATAACTAACAATGACCTCTAGCAGTACCATAACCCGAGAAATATGATTAAAATAATTACCGAACTTAGCATAATAATGATTCATACAAAATCTTCCATACACACACCTAACGGCGATGAGCATTTAAGGGTAATTTTCGCCACAGTAATCGTTATTGATGTTAGTAATCACATGCCTTAACTGAGTTAGTAGGGGCGCCATATATAATCTCAATTATTATGGATTTTTTCGTCTCATACAGGTTGTGAGGTCTTTATATGGACTAGTTATACACGTGGCTTTGACTGTCCTCTTTCTTTATACAAGGTGTTCCTTTTGATATCGAATAACTCTATGGTATTAATGAGAGTATGTCAAAGAATCAACTAGCATATGATGTTTTTTTTTTGTCATATTAACTGATTGTTTTTTTTTTTCTTGAATAATTCCTACTGAGGAACACGTTGTATAACTGTTAGTTGACCTATTGGTACGGAGCATTTATCATTTATGTTTAGCGTCCTGAAATGTTCTAGTGGACCGTAGCCCACCATAATTTTTGGAGGCTACTGTCCCTTAAAAATTCTATCTGTCTAGGGTTCCGTATGGTGCCAGTCGAAAAGAATGGCTTCATCCCATTTCTTCCTGTAGGTGTCGTAAAAGGCGACTAAGGGACTCAATAGAAAATGGGCAGCGGCATTCTGTATGCATTATACTATCAGACCGCGATCGCTCACCCGTCTGCCAAGCGTGGCGATTATGGTAAACTCTACGAAATTGTGTGTAAGAGGAAGTTCTAGCAATAAATTTTGATGATGATGATGACCATCCCTCGTGTTTTATATATTAAATCAATATTCTAGCCCATTTTTTAGCAACTTGAATGTGTTGATCACGTTCAATTTCATTGGTGACATTCGCCCAAAGTGGTTCAGTCATCTTTTCCATTTCTCTCTCCATTCCGTCCTCGATTATTTATCATTTTCGTAGACTTAGCATATTTCTAATAGCCAAGTACACACGACTACACATCTCGCTATACATTTCCAGTTTAAGCTGACCTCGCATTGTACAGGCTTTTCGTACAGTGAGAGGTCAGCTTATACTGGAAATGTATAGCTTGATATGTAGCCGTGTGTGCAACACTTTATAATTCTCTCACAGGATGTCATGTAACAACATCCACAGCCATTTCCTTACTTGTCGCTTTTATGACTTCAACTTCATTAACTTCTAAGTAAATATTAGCTGTTTTATTATTTTTCTTCACAATTATGGTAGCGTATCCATTACGTGGCTGTTCACGCATTCTTATGATTTTTTAAATTAGAGTTCTGATAAAATAGCGGAACAATACGAGTCGGACTCATGTGCGAAGGGTTCTGTACCACCATGCAATGTTTGAAATTACAACAAAAAAAAAAATGTGTGGTTTTCAATTTTTTACTAATTTTTAGGTACTACATGCGGTAGTCCTACAGGGGTCCAAAATCCGCCTGTCTAAATGTTTAGTGTCAACCTATTAAGGTTCAAAAGATACAGTCATATACTGGATTACTCTCTGGTTGCCATAGTACAGGCTCTGCCTAGTTTGGGATCAGATAACGTTATGTTGGTAAAAAAAAAAAATCTTACGCCCTATCTTCCGCCAAAACTACGCACAATTTTTTTTTATAAATTACGTGGCGTATACAAAGTAGCCAAAAGTCTTGTATTCAAGCAACAAAAGTTAGTCAATTTTGTCCATTGCTTGTTAATGTGAGTGCTAACTCCAAATATTACCAACCAGTCATAGACTAAAAAAAAAGGTTTCCGTCTCAAAGGACCGAATATAAATCATGAAATCCCGATGCAATAATTCAACATGGTCACTCTACGAGCCGGAGGCGCCAACGATCATCACACCAAGGTGTCTGTAGTCTAATTATATGAACGTGTACTCCTCAACCAACACAAATATTTGTTATACCAACACCTATCAAGGAACATACAACTCTAGCTCAAAAAAATAGAGTCCAAATTCTCTTGACAGTTGTCCACCTCGTTAAAGATACAGCCAAAAAAAAGGTTGGTTCCAAAATTGGCGTAAAAACTTAGTTAATTATAAAATGATTTGGGGTTTGTTTCCCAAAACTAACAGGCGTTTGTTATAGATTAGATAATAAATAGTTATATTGTCGTTAGTTTGTTTGTTTTTGTGAATGACATGTGTTCGTGGAGTCCGTAATTGGGTGTATAATGGTGGAAGTCTATGGTGTACGGTGCTTTTTTAAATTGAGGTGATTAGGAGGCATAGAGAATTGTGTGTCAGCTGTTTGACCTCTATGGTGGACTTGTTAGGGTAACTCAAAATGACATAAACCTACTTAGGTACCTACTAGCTTTAGGTAATATTTAAGCTAATCATGTCGTCTCAACTTGCTGTTAACTTATGTTTGCTTACTGTATTACCTGGATAATAAAATATTTTCTATTCACTCAAAATTTGGTCCTTGTACTTCTTATTACATTTGTAAGCCTAAGTTAGCCTTTTTACCTCTCTCTCTCTCTTGGCTACGCTGTAGCCGATTTTCAATGTAACAAAAAGCGCATATCCGAAGAAATACTCTATTTAATATCAAGTGTATTGAAGTTATTATCTCAGAAGCAAAAATGGACCAAGAGACTCTTTGAATCACCGTGTCGTCTTTACAAAACTAGATATACAATTCCTATGGAAGTACTTAAAATATGCCATTTAAAGGTAATAGTGTAACATACTATTATTCTTGCAATGTCCTTCATTTTTTCAATTCGACAACATTCATTGCGTTATTTACGTTATTAGGCACCCAATTTTTCAAAGACTATGAAGCAATGGATAACAGATTTGTTTACAAAATCTTTTGGATTGTGAAAAGACAGTGTTTAATACAATCGAGGTAGAGTCAACCAAAGTCAAAGCGTTTGTTTCAAATAGGCACATATTTACATTAAATAGAATTCATTCTTGTCGCCCATTCCAAAAGGTAGTTTAATATTGAGAAAAATGGGCAAGAAACTCCACCGTTACTCTTTTAAAAATTAACTCTTATATAACCACAGACAATATTGAAAAGTTATAATTTCTGACTTACCTGAAACTACGATTTTCATTTGTTTTGTTTTTTTTCTTCTAACTCGATATAAAAGCATAGTATTTAGAACCTACAGGGGTTATATTTTCGTGGAACACCTATCGGTTAAAGACTTTCGATAAATCACAGAGCCAATCAATTAGGGGTGGGTTTCGCTACCCTCGCGTAGGGTTAGCAAATTATAGGTTTGAGTCGTGACTGTATTAGAGATTACAGTTTAAGTGGAGCAATCAAAGATTAGTAACATAGTTGTTAGTGTTTGTTTTGACTACTCATTGGTAAAGACTATAAGGACAGAAGCCCGAAAGTCAGATAGCCAGTCTTACCCAGTAACTGGGTTGTGGAGGTCAGAAAGGCAGTCGCTCCATGTAGAATACTTGTGTTCAGCCACATCCAGTTAGACTGGAAGTCGACCCTGACATAGTTTGCAAAAGGTTACGTAGATGACGATGACTATGAAGACCCATACCTAAATACTAAAGGGGGAAGTGCTAATGTAGTCCGGGCTATTACCGGGCTACCTTGACAATTCACCTAATTATACCTTGTACTAGCTTCTGCTCGCGACTTCGTCCGCGTCAAATTTTTGCTCCCCTGACCTTCCCGTCGCATCGAATTGCCTGCCAGTTTTCGTCAATTTTTCATTGCTGCTCCACTCCTTTTGATCCTAGCATGATATTATATATCCTATAGCATTTCTCAATAAATAGGCTACCCAACACAAAAATATTTTTTCAATTTGGACCAGCAGTTCCTGATATTACCGCGTTCAACCAAACAAACAAACAAACAAACTCTTCAGCTTTATAATCTATACTTAATATTATAAAGCTGAAGAGTTTGTTTGTTTGTTTGATTGAACGCGCTAATCTCAGAAACGACTGGTCCGAATTGAAAAATTATTTTTGTGCTGTGTAGCCTATTTATCGAGGAAGGCTATAGGCTATATAATGTGTGATGCGTAGTTTGCATTTGGCGGTATAGATGCCGCTACAGTCTTAGCCTTTCTTGGCCAAAAACTTCGCCACTTTCACGGCATCATCAGTGGCTGCATTTCTTTTTATGGAAACGAGAACATTAATACCTAAGTCAGAGCACGGACAAAGTGACTTAAAGATCTCGGTCACAGCCTTCAAGATGCTGATTAAAACTTTGAAACTTTATCCTCGCAGTTTATAAAGCTTGTTGCCTGTTTCTTTACCTCCGAGATAGTTCCGGGTAACAAAGTTAACACTACCTATCTTCTTGGTTAACTTGTCATACAAATTCTCAGAAGTTCCTACGTATAGGGACTAGTTATGATATCATAGAATCCTATTTTTTTTCTTAATTCAATCATTTCGGAAATCATCCATATTAATCATCTAGTATGTGTAGTCTACGGGACCAGTGCATTACAAAAGGGCAGTCTGGCCTGTCCACAATAACCTATGATCCGCCCTATATTAATAAGAAGTTCTTCATTCCAAATTCTCACATTAGTTTACATAATTATCTGTCTTGGCCTGGTTCATCATCTGCCTAACCTTTTCCCAATTTTGGGGTTGTCTTTCAGTCTAACTGCCTACCAGACGCGACTGCCTATCAGATCTCCACAACCCAGTTACTGGGTATACGATACCTCTTGGTAAGACTGGTTGTCAGACTTTCGGGCTTCTATTGACCCGTAAGAGAATGTCTAAGATCTACGAAATATTGCCGAGACCAACAGCTTAACGTGCTGTCCGAGGCACGGAAGGGTCTTGGTATGTAAAGATGGTCACCCATCCACGGATCAACCGTGACAAGCGTAGCTTAAATGAACGATTGATCCGTGAGGCTGTTTTTACATACCCACAGTGCTGGCTAACTTATCATCTAAATTTTCTTTTAAACATTGTTAATTTATCCCAAAAAAGTCTTATATTCCTAAGAATAATAAATATTTACATTAACAGTAAGTTCTTCAACTATAAGTTCTTCATTCAAAATCTCACAAACCCGAAGACTTTTAAATTTAGAACATAACCGGTTTTTTTTTTTCTTTTTTCTCCCCTGATCCACAACCCTAGCGCCCGTTATATCGCAGTAGCTGGCCCATGGGATTAGCTATGGATCCGTGGAAGTAAGCGTGTCAGCTACCATAAACTAGCCACCGCTATGTATAATGAATATCAGTTACCATTTATGTTATACATATAGCAATATAGAGGTTACTGTTTTAAGTTGCAATTATTTTTTTGGTAAGTTGTGTTAATTTTGCGTCAAAGGACGATTTTACTTATACTTTCCAGATTGACGGGTATTTTACTGTAAATAAAACTAATTTACTAATTTTACTATTTTTTTACTAAATTACTAAAACTACTAATACTTACTAGTAATTACTAATACTTTTTACTTAATTATTAATTTTTTTTTTACTTATTTTTCCATTTTTTTCATTTATTTTTTATTTTTCCATTTCCATCCTACTGCTGGATAAACGCCTCTTCTCATACAGTTAAAGCACGATGATAGATATCCATGTTTGCTCAAGACAATTTGTCGATTTCAGAGCTATATTAAACACTAGCTTCTGCCCGCGATTTTGTTCGCGTGAAGTTTTAGCCATCCACGAGTTACATCTGGGATTTAACGGTTTACCGTGGTTACCGAGGCACGGAACCCCTTCGCGTCTTTTGATTTAAAGATGATCACCCATCCACGGACCAACCGCGGCAAGCATAGCTTAACTTGATCGATTGACCCGGACGGCTGATATTATATAACCACAATCAATCGTAATTACAATAATTACGAAATAAGGAATAAAGAAGACACTAGTCTTCTTTATTTCTATCAAAATACAAAATATTCTTCCTTCAAGGAAAGGTTGCATTAAACATTAATTTAAAAAAAAATATCATCACACACAATTTCTTTGCCTCGAAACAAATCAACCATTTTTTTTCCGTAATTAAAACAGCGACAATTACTAAAAATAACGTCTTCATTGATTTATACCATACTAATTAATTGATTAACCACAAAAGATAATAAAAGATCCGGAAATGAGATAAACACTCGCATTTTCATAATTATTAATTTCGATACACATAGCAAATATTGTTAACAATCAAATTCCAATCTTAACTTAAAAAAAATAAGGTTTAATTTTGTGGAAATGAAGGGCTTTGTAACGATGCGTACACGCTTCGGTCGACATAGTTGTGCGTTTTGGCGGCAGGTGGCGCCTCGCCATTGATCGTATAATTTTATGAGCCCCCAACTCATTTATTATAGTTATAAATATAAAGAAGGTTCGTTTGTTTTGTTCAAGTATTGAATTAGGCTTTGTATTCTGATCGACGGTGTATCAATTTGTTTTTAGTATTTCTTTGTTATTTGGAATATTTTGTTCAGATAATAATATACTTCACTGACTCATACTAGTTTTTTCCAGCGGCTGCGCCCGCGTAGGTGTTATACTTATGAACCTTCCTCTTAAATTACTCTTTCTAATGATGAAAACCGCATTAAAATCCGTTGCGAAGTTTGAAAGACCTAAGCGTACAAACGCAGGAATCGACTTTATTTTATACTAAGTAGAGAAAATTATCTAGAAATCGAAACTCATGCCATTTAATATCTACGCACCCTAGATGTCATGAAGAATTAGCTTACACCGCCATCTATTAGGAATTGAATCACACATTGTCCTATAAAAACATTTAATTTGCAAATATCGAGATCTTTAATTGTGTCTGTGTCCCAGCAGTGGGAAAATTATATGCTGCTGATGAGGTCAATAATTGAGATAAAACTATCCTATCTTTTAAGTTAGACCAAATTAGAACTAATTACATAGTTTGACAACATTCAGTTCAGTAGTTTTTGAGTTTACCCTTAACATACATCGTGACATGAAATTTTTAGTTATATAAGATTTTCAACCTAACATGGGAAGTATTAAACGAGCCTCCACGGGGGGCAGACGATACTTAAGGAAGTAAGGGACTAATTTACTTGGTTCCAGCGAATTTAGCCCATACCTGGGCAGTGAACTCTGCTACGGGGCAATATTCTAGCCCGCCGGAGTTTGCTCGTAAAACATCATTCACCTACTTCGTGGATCCAGAAAAAGCAAATTATTGCTATGATCCGTTGACGCTATTTATATTTGTGATCCTGTCATTTCTACTGAGCATGATAAAGATACAAGTCTTTCAGAAGGTGTTCAGTCATTCGGTCATTCAATCGTTCGGTCAGTCGGTCGGTTTTTTATTTCCTGCAGGACAAATGCTTAAAACACTATTAGTAGAAATCGTCATTTTGACAGATCAATAAAATTCATTGCATTATTAAGTTGTTGAGCAGATAAATGTTTCGTACATACAAAGCAATGGAATAACAACATCTTTCAAAATGATTCAGATTGTGTTTGATAGTGTGTTACGCAATTACAGTGCTGTTAAATACAGATTATTAATACTTCCGTCTTGATTCTATTAGGATCCTCAATGTTAATAGCTGATATAGGTACCTGTTTTTATTACTTTCTTAGTTCCTTAAGGACTATTTCATGTAAATCTTAAAGGTACTTAGAGTACCAGTGCAACCAAGTGTTAAAATTAAATAGAGTATCGCTAGATCTGCAATAAAATCACTAGAAAATCCGCTCGTCTCACAAAAAGACTATAAAAAGATAACATTTACCATCCCATCTTACCTCTAACCGTTCCATTAACGCCTTTTCAGATTCACATTAAAATGTAGAACGTACGCTTGGCGCCTGTCATTATTCTCCACATCAAACTATCCCGCTACCAGTGTAACTTGCTCCTTCTTTCCATCAATTCTGCTTTAAACTGTATCTCTTTTAAAACGGTCGTTTATCCCATCACCGTTAGAGGTAGACCTCTCTTGTTTTGCCCTATCTTTGAAATGAAAGGTCTTTTCAAAATGGTTTTGTGTAGTGATTTTATACTTGAGAAAGGATGCTTTTATAGTTTAATATCTAGTGTTATATATGCGTATATATGTTTAATGATTGGTGTAGTAGTAACAGTACCTTTTACTGTAACAATTTTCTGGATATTGCATATGGAAATGACTTAATGTGTCATATTTCCCGTGTTGTCTTCGGTTTATTATCATTGCTAGGCTGCTTGTTAGTTGCATTCAGTTCCTGTTGTATGACTGTTTTGTTCTCAGTGAATGCTTTAGAATGTTTTTTGGTGATGTTTCTTGTTAGTTTGATACAGCCCGTTCCAAGTTTTAGACTTGAACCAAATTTTAAGTTAGTGGAAACAGGGGCGATGACTGTGGTGGGTCTTTTCTGATTAGTAATTCACGTGAAGGGCTTGTGGCTAAGTAATAATAGCCTCACGGGTTGATCGTTCAGGTTAAGCTACGATGGCCGCGGCTGATCTGTGGATGGGTGACCATCTTTACATACCAAGACCATTCCGTGCCTCGGAAAGCACGTTAAGCCGTTGATCCCGGCTGTCTTTCGTAGATCTTAGACAGTCGTTACGGGTCGTCAGAAGCCCGAAAGTCTAACAACCAGTCTAACCAAGGTATTGTATTACCCAGTAACTGGGTTGTGGAGGTCAGGTAGGCAATCGCTCCATGTAAAATACTAGTACTCAGCTGCATCCGGTTAAACTGGAAGCCGACTCCAGCATAGTTGGGACAAGGCAGGCAGATGGAAGATGTATTACCATTGCGGGCGATTGAAAGGCCTGCTCTTGTCCTGGATTAAGCCTGATGGTATGAATGAGGTCTATGATGGGACGAGCGTGCCTAAAAGATGATTGTTCACTCTTGATTTGAAGGCAGATGGGTTAATTGTGGAAGGGAATACCAACACTGGTAGAGAGTTTCACACTTTGGCTGTATGCATAATAAATGTGTAGGAGAAGCGCTGAGAACGACTGGTTGGGATATAAACCAAGTGCGGATTGTACCCTGTAGTACTCCTGGTGGTCCGGTAGTAGAAGAGCGATGATGAGATCAGAGCTCCATCATGACTAGTCTTAACAATCATAACAATAAGTTGTAATTTTGATGACATTTCATCTAAAATACTCCTTGAAGTTTACTTCTTACCTTTAACATTATCAGCAAAACTTCAACATGCATCCTTAAAGCATTACCACCGTGAATACACCACACTACCATTTAGCCCGAGTCTACACAAATACAGATTACATTCGCCGTTAAAGGGTCTGTACACGCCGCTGTTTGCGCGCCGGCCTGGTCAAACGTTAACACTTCTGGTGCCTACCTTTAAATCCTCAGTATTTTTGATAGTTTAATTTTAGTTGCTGAGTGCTGTGGCTTTTGTAGTTCTGATTTTGATACTTTTCGTATTTTGTTTTTAGTAAGGATTTAGGAATAGTTAACTTTGTCTATTTCAAGAATTGAGCCTAGTTCAAATTAAGAATGTGGGTGGTTGTCAAATTCGCCGACCAAAGCATTGAGATCTAAATGTGTGCCAAGTTCTGTATATAATCCTGAAATGTAATAAGATCATACAATATTCTAAACTAATTTAAACTGTCGAGCTATTTACACAAACCAGAAAACTTAGGTTAAATTGAAGCTCTAGATTTGACTTCTAGACAAGTTTTTCCCAGCACCCCAATTTTTAGAAGAATAAGATGTAAATATATAGACAATATAAAGACAGTAACTTGCATATAACATTAGGGATATAAGTTGATAAGCAAAATAACTTGTTCGTGAAAACTATTAAGGATAGTAGTTGCAAAAGTTTTACTTAAGACATTTCGAACTTTTTATACTCTAGAGCTTCCTAACCAGTCCTTTACATTTTCCGATAAAATGTTAAGATGTTTATGAGTAATATCTAAAGGTATCTCTATCTGTGCATATAAAATTGCAGCCTTCCAATACAATTTCAAGATATTTGCAACTCGTAACATAGACATTTTGAAGGCATATCTGTTTAGTACATGACAACCAACAGGGACGGCTTTTTAGATCTCACATTTCAGCTTTCGAACATCATTAACGACTTCTTGAACCTCGTTATCATCAACACTTACATCCTTACCAGCTTTAGAACCACGCGTATGCAAGGACCAGTTTCCAAACTTCAGAAATGAAGAATCTAGTAGTTTTAAACAACTTCGGACTGTCAACATCCGATAGTTCAGTTATCTGACACCTGTCAAAACCACTTGCTATCAATCCTCATGTCAGTGTAGAGCTATCAGGTGTCTTTAAAACAACAAAGGTATTTAATGGGACCGTCCATAGATCAAATGTTTGCGTAGCGAGCGTGGAGGTTTTAGTTTTGTAGGCTACTTGTGGCTTCCTGTTGGTATTGGTTCATATTGTTGTGTTAAAAGTGGAGTAAGTACTTTAAATATTAACCACTATTATCTAAGTGTAGATGTAGTCTTTAAAACGGAAACCTATACGCACTGAAGAGTTTGAAAAATTAGAGATAAAACTCCATCTGTAAAAATATGAGTTCTTATGTATATTTTACATCTCTGGCATATGTGTAACTTGACCTGAAAGACGAAAAGAAATGGTTCTTACAGCAGAGAGTAACGGGACACCTATATTCATGAACTGCATGAGTAAAACTTCATACTCATGATACCAATATTTCTCCATCAACATCCAATATAAAACTTAACAGACAGTCAAAACCAGCACTTAAACAAGTAAAAGCAATATTCTATTTCTATATATCACTAGATAGGCCACAAATAAAATAATTAGATAATAATTACTAGAAAACCATCTGCCATATACAAGTTAACAGCCGCAATACATAATCGTTAATTTATCAAGATACATATGTAAGTGGTTGATACGTCATAAGAGATGTAACGCGAACGCTGTAAGCGCAGTTCTTAATGATATGCATCAGTGGTACATTAATAGGGTAAGTACGGTTCGCAAGTTAAGTGGTTCACCTTTGCAAACGTATTTAGGGTCATGCATGTCTTTACCGATTGTTTCTTTTTTATTATTGTTTTTGTCCACGTTTTTCTGATTCTCATGATCAGCTCCCTGTCCTCCAAGATCGCCTTAGCAACTGAATTCATCAACGGGATTATCGTGTTGATTCATTTGTACTTTAGTCGCTTCTTCCAAATCTGAAGATGGTATTGTATGATTCTTGGCAGGAATCTGTATCCTGTAGATATTGTGAAAGCGAAGAGGGATCAAGAATATTACGATACTTTCCACTACATTCATAGTTAAAACATACAGCAATCGATGGCTTTCTATGCGTTCATGAAGTGTTTGATTGTGACAATATTATCCCAGCTCTGTCTAATGAAGATATCAATTTTGCAGCTCAGTCATAAATTATTGTCCCACGGTCATTATCACGATGATTAATTCCAACCTAGGTGGCTTTATACGCGAAAATGAAAACGCATCCACCGTTTGCTGTAACTTGTAATAAATTCTGCATTTAACTGCTGTTTCGACGTTTACTGCTTCAAAATAATTAGTTTCCCATATTTTAACTTTACTCTCAACTTAATCAAGAACTAAATAGCTAGTACGGTGAGTACAGTAAGTGGTTGACTGTACGTCTCGGGCGGCACCTGTGTCGGCGCGGATGAAAGCGGCGTCGCTTTGTGGCGAGCCGGCAAATATTTATTTTAATTTAGTGGCCGCCCGCCGATCGCTCGTTAATCGCTAATGGATGCTCCCGCGCATGTGCGATTGTTCTGTGGTGTGCAGCCATGGATTGGGTGAGAGTTTTTGATAAAATTTGCTGGATTATGAATTTTTATGGGAATTTTTTTGGGAGGGAACTTTTTCTATTTTAGGTACTTGATGATAGGGCCCATTTCAGTACAATGACTATTGTTAGCGATGATCAAGACAACATTGAATTAAGTACTGATGTTCTAACTAACTGTTGCATTGATTAATTAGATACTTCTGGCTCTTCACTCTTTGACTGTTTTAAGAAAGATAAACCCGTACAGCCTTTTAAAATCAACTTAAAGGACTTTAATAATCCACAGGTGGCATAATGAAAAACCTTGGTCCTCAGAGACCAAGAATTCGCACTTGACTGTCATCAAATGATTCACAATGCGCCTCTTCGCAAGGCTACCGTAGATAAAGCAGATAAGCACACCGTCAAGATATCGTAAATGGAAGCTGCGCTTACGCAAGATCGTCTAGTTGATGATTAGAACGCAGAGTACTTAGGAACTGATTGTTCGTAACGTTAATGTGATACTCGTAAACTTGGTGCAAATTGCAACTTTGTGCTTAGAAACGCAATAGGGAACATGACAAAACTTGTAAAGGGATATAAATTGTGAAATATATCATCATTATTATCTGACTAGCTTGTTCTTTTGTCAGCTGTGTTGTGGTCGGCTTCCAGTCCACCCAGATGTATTTTTTATGGAGCAACTTTCTATCTGACCTCCACAACCCAGTTATTGGGTTATACGATATCTCTTGGTAAGACTGGTTTTCGGGCTTCTGAAATTCTGAAATCTATTTCGTAAAAAAATATTTATGTTCAGTCACATCCGGTTAGACTGGAACCTGACCGTAATGGTAGAAGCTAGGTAAGCAGAAGATGAGGATGAGATACTAAATAATCTGGGTGCGGTATTCGTCTGCGCTTTGCCTTTGTAAATTGTATGCAGTTCATTAAATAGCATAGCATTACATGCAAGATTACGCCTGCTAAGAGCTTGTATTCTTGTCATGTGTGAACAATGCGCTTCTTAGGACCAGCGGAGTATTGCGTAACATACTAACAGTAGCAATGGCTTTTATTGACAGTTCAACAACATTCATTGAGTCATTTACGTCTTTGAGGAGACAAATTTTTAGAACATACGGAGCAATGGATTAGCAATATGCTTCAAAATTATTCCGATTATGATTTAAAGTGTGTTCTCAATTAAATTAGGGTGCAAGACCTAAATTCTCACCAACACAGATGCTTGATCAGCTTACGTGTTCTTGCTCTGTTTTGGCTAAAGCTGGTCCAGCATTCAAGTAGACAAGGATAATCCCAAATACCTTCTGAAGTTCCGTCACACTCCAATAACTAAAAATCGATATACCACCTTAAAAACTCTAAAATCACAAACAATAACGCGGCAAGCGACTGCCGCATTTGATCCAATATTTGTCAATGCTTTTTGTGGTAAAAAGGGGCAATAGTGAACCCCTTCTGTTGACTCAATGCTAAGACGGTTTGCCTGTCAACTGTTGGCCACAAATATTGGTGGTCGGCTTCTCTGTAGTAATCCGGCGTTTGTTTTAACTTAAGCTTTGAGAAATATGTGGCTACTTTCACGCGTTGAAGTGAGATATGTGGTTTAATTGAGATTTTAGTGGGAATTCATAGGTTTTTCTGCCCTGTGGGATTTGGAACTTGGGATAACGCTTCCCGTTTTATTGAGTTGGATTTGGCAACATATTTGAAAGATGAAAATATGAGTGAATTTTGTTTGCAAAAGACTTATTTGTCGTTGGTTGAATCAAATTGTCCTTTGATTGTTTCCCTGATGGCCTATTCTAAATATATGTTTATAAAAGAAATGTAGGCTACTTTAACATATAATATCTAGTAAATCAAAAGAATACATTTTGTTAAAGATTTATATTATTTTTATTTTATTTGATATTTATTTATTTATTTAATCATAGTATACAGTTTACTTACCTGAAAATCAGGAACTGTGATCGTAAAAATTAAATACTTGTAATTAAAAAGTGGAATGACTGCAAGATGTTCTCCCTAGAAACGAGGAATTTCCAATAAAAACGTACCTATCGAAATTGTGCAAATCTCTACAAATGGACCGATTCCATTTTGATTAGATACAGTTTTGGTCACATTCGAAAATGAAGGCTACAAATCATATCCTACCACTTTCCAACTAAACATGAAGATGCATTATTCGAATTCAATCGATACTGCATAAGCTTTGCCGAAATCCTGTCTTTGCCTCATCGAATTCCGAACATTTGCAATAAAAAAGTTTCTATGGACTCGAATCACGTTTCGATAGCGTTCTGCGAATTAAAATTACAAAAAGCCAGACCGAGACGGCAGTTGCGGTCCGTACGTGGGAGAGAGTAAATGCATCGTCGCATCCACGCCCCTGCAGGAATAAAATTCAAAATAAGATTTCAAAGGAAGTAAAAGGAAAACAAACAAGGCTCGGGTTTCTAGTAGGTTAGAATGAGACGGAGGCATGTTTGTATGCTCCCTCGACGATTGGTTAGTTGATATGAGTTATGGCGCGTATGCTTGCCGCGCGAATTAGCCATTTGGCGCGAATGTGTGGGGCGACGGGCGGCAATGCGTCGCCTAGAATGCGATATGTGTTCTATATTTAATTCTATTTGGTTGGGATAGGTCGTGTTCCAATAATTATTTTTCTTATTGTCGCTACAATCTTATAATGAAAATCTATGTAGTATCTCAATCTATGTAGTACCTAATAATAAATAAATAATTAAAAACTTCGTAAAAATAAAAATTTAAATATGTAATGAAATACAAATTTCATAATTTTATTTTTTTTCTTAACTTTCGCTACAAAGAAAAATAGTGCATAGATAAGAAAAGTTGACATTTTAAAATAACTTGTGGACATGCAGCGCCATCTCGTAGCGAATAGCGCAACTTCGGAACGTGACAATTTTCAAAGACACAGATGCTGACTTTCTGTGAGATTACTCGTCTTATTATCTATAGCAAAGTAATAGACGAAATTAATTACAATAAAACAATTCACATTTTATCAATGTTACGTATATGAATCAAAATATTAATCTCTATGTAATCGTTTGAGATGAATTATCTTAAGATCCATAAAACCATTCACCGATTCTTAACAAGATACCGAATTTATGGTTTCCAGAAAATAGTAAAACCCGCTTTAGGTTTCGGTTTTTTAATAAAATTACGTTATGAGTTGCGCCATAGACAGTTCATCAAAGAACGATCAACAAATTATTGTTTATGATCTGTGAGCGTGGCGAAGCGATTGTAACGGCTAGACTAGTGGCGCCACCCCGCGCTAGTTACTTTGAACTATTAGTTAAGGATTCTGGTTTTATTTTTATGTCGATACGATGTAATTAAATTAATCAAGAAATGTCTAGAATTGTAGCGCGTAGTTTTGATGTTTTTGTGGTTAGTTGATTGAATTGTTTTCTAAAAGCACTATTATTAACTGGAGTACCTATTACAGGAATTGAAATAAATATTGATAGTAACACTAAGTGCCTAGTTTAAATTGAAGTAAACAGCGTAAACGAAAAAATATGAAACAAATAATTGATCAAATTCTTAAAAAAAAACTTCAAATTTCGAACAAGTAACCAGATGTCGTCACATCCTAGAGAGGGGCAATTACTTTTAATCGATACTCGATGCATCACCGGCGCCGGACCACCGCGCCATCGATTTACATATAAATTTGTTGTCCAACCGTAAAATAAAGAAATTGGACGGACCAATAAGAGCCCGGTAATTAAAGCCGACGTAAGGAACAACTATAATTTTATTTTAATGTTATCGTTTTCGGGCTGAATGCAGTCGTTCGTTAGCTTTAAGAAAAAAATAAAGATGTCTTTATGGTGTCGTTTGTTCCTGATGAGATGATCAGCGCGTCAAAATAGATATTTTAAACAGTTATTTGAATGGTGCTGTAAATTTTGATGGAATAATTCGTTAAGACAGAAGATTTCTTTGTCATCTTTCGTTATGGGATGCGATTCATCTTGTTGTGTGATACATTCTTATTGATGGTCTTTATGAGGCAACATTTCTTAAACGTTTCTTGAGAACTTGTACTTTGCGCCAGTGAGTAGTTCTGCCTATATTGTTTATTACACGCTTGGTCTTCTTTGTTTTTGGTCCTTTGATACGAGTCTCTTTCAAATCTTATAGGTACCTGTAAGATTTGAAAGAGACTCGTACCAAAGGTAGTACATATTTCGTAAAAAGATTTCACTACACAAATAAGGTGTAAGACAGTTTGGGCGTAGTTTAAAAAATTAACTGAACAATGTTATCAGCAAAATATGTGCTAAAATTCTTCTAAACATAAACTCATTACCGTTTAGAACACCTATGCATGAGTGGTCAAACTTAAAGAATTTATTTCAATTATTAAGTAAACCACTTGCATGCACTTTTTAATTGCAAAGATTCGGTGACTTAGAAAGTTCAAAATCAAAATAAAAAGTTATTTATTCAAACTAGGCTGAGAGTCAATACTTTTTGAACGGCAAAGTTAAATGAGACAGTTCCCCAAAACGCCCGCCCTTCAAAACTACCTAGTGCTTTAGCTGGGAAGAAGAAGTGACGCAACAAACTCCCCAGCTGTCTGGTAAGTTAGAATAACTTGATTCTATATATAATATGGAAGTAACTAATATTACGAAAACGAAACATAAATTAAATTAGCACATGCCAGTATACCAGCAAAACATTGAAAACTAAACTCACGCTGAAATAAATGATAAAAAACAAAACAGTAAACAGAACTTTAAACCTAAATAAAAGCCTCCAGGCAGTTGAAGTTAGGTGCCCATGCCAAAGCATAGTAGACTCCCGGATATACTCTACACAATTCAGAACACTGAATGAAGCAATTGCTTAAAAAATCTTTCTTGATTAACATTAATTGTATAAATCCACATAGGAAGTGCTTCAATCAAACTGACAGTAAACAAAAATCCGAGTAGTGGCGGATGTTGTCATAATCAATTGGTCAGATCTAATGAGAGCAATTGAATTGAATGGCTCAGCGCTAACTTGTAGGGGACTACAATTAGTCAATTAACAGCGTGTTTTAGTAAAGAAGATACATAAGTTAGTTTGGGATCCAGCCTCATCATCATTTCAGCCGAAAGACGTCCACTGCTGGACATAGGCCTCACCCAATTTGGGGGTTTAGCCATAATCGCCACGCTTGGCAGGCGGGTTGACGATCGCAGAACGGTGGTACAGTGCATAGAGAACGCTGCTGCCTATTCTCTAGTAAGTCCCTTAGTCGCCTTTTACGACACGCCCTAGAAGAAATAGGGATGGTGCTATTCTTTATGTTCGGCGCCACTCGGAATTCGGCCTACATCTACTTAACCCATTCCCTGTAATGAACCACATATGGTTCAGGTTGATTATTTAACTATTGTGTCTACTTTATGGAGAGTGAAAGTGTTAAAAAAAATCTTAAATTCACTTACAGAGGACGGACTGCGTAAACCACTGAGTTTTAGGTCTTAGAAAACGCACGCTTATCCACGCCAAATTAATCCGAATTTTTCCGATTTGGCGGCGAAAAGTGTGCGAGTTTTCATAGGATTTCATACAAGTAATTGTAAAATTCGATTCTTGCCGCTCCCTCGATTCCTTCGGCCCTGAGAAGTGTGCGAATACTTCTAGAAACTTAAATTCTGTTTAGGAGTTCCTGTTAGAACATCGGTAAGCATTTAGGAAGAATTTATGAAACTTCATCCCCTAAAAGGTTAAATAGAGGTAGATAAATTGTATGGAAGTTCATTTTTGTCAATGGGAAATACGGCGTTGTAAAACCTCATACTGACCTGCAAATTGCAAAAACCATAAGGATTCGAATTCCGCGATCTACCATGGCGCAACCTGTAAGATTCATCTTTATAATCGTTTAATCAATTAAACTTTTAAATAATAGGTATATTTTTCTATAGGCGATTTGAACGAAGGGGTACTACCCAGTTACTAGGTTGAGGAGGTCAGATAGGCAATTACTGCATGTAAAATACTGGTACTCAACTGCATCCGGTTAGACTGGAAGCCGACCCCAACATAAATGGGAAAAGACTAGGCAGATATCGGGCGAAATACATTTTTATTTGTATGCAATTGACTACTCCAGAAATACGTATTAGGCAAATTAACTTCGTGCAAGTTGCCCATAGAAAATAATCTAAATCATTTAAAAAAGTCAATTCGCCCGATTCGTGCGAATCGACTAATAAGCCATCAAAACAACGCAAAATAAGTCAGTGCAACAACAACGAAAACGACGATAATGACCACCATGCAACATAAATCACACACATCTCAGATCATGGGAATAAGCTAACTAGCTGACCAAAAAGCGCTATACATTGTCATGAATATTGATAGATCCATCGTGCTGGCCGGTGCACAGCCGGCATTGAATACCAATGTCAGTTTTGCATACAAACACAATTTTTACAATACAACCTAGGGCACAATGGTCGCATATCTAGATGGTATGCGAGCGTCATATGAAATGTGCTAGTTTAAATATCACTTGGACTGTGTATTTGTTAGAAAACTCAAGAGTTATTTGTATAATTTTTAACTTCAGGTTATTGCCTCGTTGGTCTTGTAGTCGCAAACGCTTTTGTTGAGCATGAGGTCCTGGGTTCTACTGCCAAGTCGGGCGGTTTTATTGGGTTTCTCCATTAGGTATTTCTCAGTGACAGCCCGGAGTCTGGATTAGTGGCTGGTTGATGGCAATAGTTTCGCCCGTTATTACATACTAGGACTTCAAAACTGGCGAAATGTGGGTACTGCCCAACCCTTTAGGGTTTATAGGCATTAGGTGTCTTCACACAGCGGGCGGGGCGCGGCGGGACGTGAAGGCGACGCGCCGCCTTCATATTCATACAGAACCGCCGCGCCACGCCGCGTCGCGCCGAGCGCTCTGTGTGAAGGCGTCCGTAATATCTAGTACAACTACTAACGCGTCGCCGTCACGTCACGCCGCGCCCCGCCCGCTGTGTGAAGACACCTTAATAGGCATGATGTTTTCTTATGTTATTATTTGTTATTGGTATGAGGTCATAACCATGGGTTTTTTGTAAGAATCTGGTAAGGTAGGTAACACCAATGAAATTGCCGTAAGTCTATTACTTTTTTATATAACGTACTCTTTATAAAACAATATTACAAAAAAAAAAAAACCTATGTCCGCCTCTACCTAACCCTTCGAAAACAGAAGTTATGTTATGTTATCCTGCCAGGGTCGTGAGATTCGTTCGAAAGAGTTACCGTGGCCCTGGCATATGGGCAACTGAAGGAACACGGGTGGGTTTAGTCAGTAAAAGTCTGAGACGCCCTTCCGCTCCACCCAGAGCGAGAGACGTCATTTGATGATTTCCCATCCAGATTTAAAAAAAAATATGTTATGTGTTAAATCGAACGTTAATCTAAAAATCGGTGCTACAACTTTATCCTTCTCGTATAATTGATTCCAGTTACGAACTTCTAGAAACAGTGTTTCGAAAATCAACACTTCTATAAAAAGATAAATTTTGGTAAAAAAAATACACGACAAATGACCCCTTAAACTCCAGTATCACATTAACTGAACCCATACAAAAATCATAAGTGATACTTACGTGACCATAGAACAGTTAGGGAGACAGTGCGACCACGCTACAGAGGTACAGTGCGACAGCAGTACGTTGTAATTTAGTGGCCGGGGTCGCGCGACCTGTCATTATGTTGAGACAGGGCTGTCGCGAATCAAGCTATAAACGTTTTAAATTAACTGGAAAATGATGCTCGGTTTAGGTGACGTGAGAAAATTTGTATTTCGAATAGCTTGGTTAAAGTGCATTTTTCTATGGGATATAAAAATGTATTAGCATTCAGCAGCATACTTATCTCTTTTCTTTATTAATTGCAAATTGTGTAGAAGGCAAAGATGTATTAGACAAAATGACAAATGCTGATATAATGTCAATTTGACACCTTTGTCAAATTGTTGACGTTTGTAGCATCGTTATCACTGAATAACGATATTGGAAAGCTTAACATTGTATTGAATTAATTTAAGCTACCGAACAGCATATGTCAATATTTGAAGCGATTGGCACTTGTCCAGGTTCTAAGATATTATAAACGATAAATACCATTCTACACATAATCAGCCCATAATCCCACTGTTGGTACACAGGCCACCTCTCTATGAGAAGCAGTGAGCCGTAATCCACCACGCTGGCCCAGTGCGGGTTGGTAGTCGTCAAATGTCTTCGAATTTTTTGTCTTGGGTAATTAATGCCAGTTTCCTCACGATATTTTCCGTCACCGTATTATAGCAGTGGTGATGATATAATATATAAGAATAATTCACACAAAGTAAAGTGCCTGTCTCCGTTTGGACCAAACCGTTCTACACAATCCTACTACCTATCCTACTAAAATATTATAAATGCGAAAGTTTGTATGTATGGATGTATGGATGTGTGGATGTCTGTTGCTCTTTCACGCAAAAACTACTGAACGGAATTGGATGAAATTTGGAACACAGTTAGTTTATAACCTGGATTAACACATAGGCTACTTTTTATCCCGGTAGTACGTTCCCGCGGGATATTTTCCGAACCCCACGCGGGCGAAGCCACTGGCAAAAGCTAGTACAGTAGAACCCGTTTAAGATGATCACGCTTAATACGATTTCTCGCATAATACGCCACTTTCATACATTTCTTAACGCTTAATACAATTCCTATTCCCGTTTAATACGCCCGCGCCCGGCGCTCTAACGCGGCCCCCCGCCCGCGCGCTCTGATTCTTTTGTAATAGTGCATCATTTGTTTGTTACAATATGACTACAATCAAGCGAAAGGCATTGTCACTTCAAAAATTGAGATATTGAAAGTTTTCGATAAAAAATCACAATCAACAAATCAAACTCAGTTAGCTGCTGAGCTTCACTTACCAGTTTCTATGTTACGTACCATTTTAAAGAATAGAGAAGAAATTAAAGAAAAATACAGATTGGGAGGTGTGCAGAGAAAAAAGCAAAAGGTAGGAAAGTTTGATAAATTGGAAAAAGTTTTAGTGGAATGGCTTCATCAAGCACGAGCTTTAAAACTGCCCATAAGTGGCCCCATAATATGCGAGAAAGCGCGTAAAATTGCTGAAGGCTTACAGATCACATATAAATGTATGATTTAATACCTATATATGTCTACCAAAATTAGAACATAATACATAATAATATGTAGTTCTTTTTATTTTCCCTATCCCGCATAATACGCTTTCTCGCTTAAGACGCGTTTTTGGTAGAGTCCCTAAGAAATCGTCTTAAGCGGGTTTTACTGTATTTCATAAAACCAGAACTAGCCTGAAAGGATAATATTCCCATACTTTTTAGTGTTAATCTCCACTACTGCCAGCCCTATCTGTTAAATAATATTTTAACACATAATTCGCGGGCGTAACCGTGTGTTAACATGTGTCTCTGGGTTCACGACGCTTGTCAAACGTATCTAATATTAATCGAAGGCGTGTCCGTCTGTCACGATCTTGTCAACTTTAATATTTCGAAAAAGTTGAAGTGGATTAAATAATATATCTCGTAGTACTGTTAGGTTAAAGTTGAATAAGTTATATTGATTAGAGATTCCGTAAGGCGGACGCAAAGAAAATAGCCCCATTCCATTTCTTCCCATGGGTGTGAGGCGACTAAGGGATTTACTATAGAATAGGCAGCAGCGTTCTCTATATAGGTATTTTACCACCGTACAGCCGTGTACGCACGTACGAACACGAACATAGCGAACACAAACATCGAATCTAAACATTTAGTTTGTACGTATGGATGGCATATTCGAACACGAATGCGAACATAGTTCGAGTCGAGTTCCCGCACAACAGTCGTGAACCTATCTTAATATCCGTGACGGCGCCACACGTCCATTGAAAATTTTCTTCGTCGGCCATGTTTGGGAAACTTATGGATGTTTTTAATAATACTCATAGCACGCGAATAAACTTGACCGCTGCTGGTCGAGAACTTAGGTACGGGTAGGATCTGCTACCTCTGCTGCCCCGCCCGCACCCCGCCAAGATCTATACGCACAGTTTTGTTTCGTAACATTTATTAAAGCTCTTTGAACACCGTCCATACAGAAAATACTAAAAGGATCGCCGCAAACATGTTTGACGAACAGAGTATTCGATGTTCGTTAGTGGTACGCACGTGCGAACCAAGTTGTTGCGTATCATGCAACGCAACAAAGTTGTTCGTACGTGCGTACACGGCTTACTGCGGACGCCAAACCGCCTATCAAGCGTGAAGATTATAAGTAAACCCATCCAAATCGGGAAGACCTATGCTGGACATAATCGCTACGCTTGGCAAACGGCCCCATTCTCTAGTGAGTCCCTTAGTCGCCTCTATTCTTTAAGTCCGGCACCACACGGGAAAGTTCGCTACCAAACGGAACAAAAAAAGTAAGTTATCAATTGTTACAGCTGTAAACCTACTAAAAAGGAATTTTAATTATTTTAAAGAAGAATATCAAAAAAGAAAACATAATTGATTTAACGAAGCTTCAAGAATCTACACCATTTTCCTTACAGGGAAAACTAATTTTCTTTTCGCAAAATTCTTGGGCCTAGCTTAGTACCTAGTAGGATAATCATGCATAAGTACCTTATACTTAATCACCAATTATGTTCCACCCTATTTAATAACAAGCGACATCGCGAGTCACAACTAGTCAATAATAATTCTATTACAAACGCGAGCCAATTCCCATCGATCACACGATTATTGTTGCAATTTAAGGCTAATTTCCCTTGAACGCGATCACGCTAAAAGATCGCGATGTGTTCATGTATCATTCATAGGCGCAGACGATAATGATACTTAATGACATGGGGGTGGAAGCGTCAGTAGAATTTTAAAGATAGGTTATTATTGTAATAGGTTACTGATAGCAGGAACGAGCGAGTTGTTAGACAATTTTTCTTTTATGCTATGTAATTTTTCACATACCTACAATCCTGCTTTGTAAATAAAAAATATAAACAGCTTTTTCCGTATGGTTATGTCTCATCCGCTTATTAGTCGATTCGCACGAATTAATTCACCCGAATCGGATAAATCATCCCTGTTTTAAATAGTTTAATATTTTCTATCAGCGACTCGCACGAAGGTAATTTATTTGTAGAGGAATCGATAATTCCAACAATAAGAATAAGGCAATTGGCACGTTTAGAATAAAACGTTAAGGAAACTACGAAAAGTTAAGGAAAAAGCACACAAACTTTATTGTATAAAATACAAAACGTGCCAATTTCCTACTACGAATTTATGGGATTCACAATTCGCCAACCAATTTTCTATAAGTGCCTCACACGAAACTTATTTATATTTTAGTGTGAGTCACTTGAAGAAAATATTAAATTACGAACAGACGGTTCGCCCGATTCAAGCGATTAAATTCGTGCGAATCGACTAATAAGCCGTCTCATCATCAAACTTCCAAAATGAGCACGGAGTATAAAAGAAAACAGAGTGCTAATTAATGAACATTTTCTTTAAATTTTCAAAATGTGCGATGCGCATTTTTTACAAAGTTTGGAGCAAGTCAACAGCGTTATAAAATAAAAATTATCAATGACCACAGAAAGATCAATCCGAATATTCGCTCTTATAATATATCATCGTATTGTTAATTTGAGGAAACCGGCATGTCTTGAAACAAAAATTAGGAGACTTGTGACATCTACCAACCCGCACTGGGCCTGCGTGGTGGATTATGGCCCACTCCCTCTCACCGAGAGGAGGCCTGTGTCCCAGCAGTGGGAACGTTATAGGCTGCTGATGATTGAGAATTTAATCGGCATATTCAGCCTATAATGTTCCCACTTCTGGGAACAGGCTGCCTTTCGTGAGAGGGAGTGAGCCCAGTGCGGGTTGGTAGATGTCACATCTTCGAATTTTTTGTTCTAAAACATGTTGATTTCCTCATGATGTTTTCCTTCACCGCGAACAGTGGTGATAAAATTTTACACAGCCAGCTTGGCTTTGAACTCACGACCTACAACTTATAAGTCGGAGCCGATACCACTGGTCATTTTCAATACTTCGTGGTTTATTATAAAACAGAACTGCATAGGCCCTTGTCAATCGCTTGTCCAGTAAAGTAATCGTAAATTACAAGTGTTGTAAACTATTGGAATATGTTAGAATATTCGCTTGTTTATATGCCTCATGCGTGTGAGGAGAATGGTGATAAATACACAGCTGTCATGTTTTACATATAGATTATTGGTTTAACATTAGAGCTAATCGTTTGAATACTAACATAAATGATGTAATAGTGTCTATGGTTGAATTTTGTTTATGCTCTTTTCGGATGCAAGTTCTGTTTATAAATAAGCGTTTTTGGCGCCAGTTGGCAGTATGTGAAGAGTTGTCAAAATTGCATTAACGTCATCGGAATTTCATACAGCTTTCGATAAAGAGTTATGGCCTTCAACTGGCAAGAAATTGTTTAATCATATTTCAGCTGCCGTTGTACGGAATCTCTGATCTCTTGAATCACTGGTTTATAATTATTTATTTATTCAGACAAAGTGATCCAATAAGTTAGTAAAAATAATGCTTAAAACTATGTCAGGTTTAACATAAACGTATCCATTTTTTAAAGAGCGGACCGTCATACATGTCCGTAATCATTTATGCGAATTCTGTGCAGTAGAGACGCCGCTTTCTTGCGTAGAATTGCCGCGAAACCCACTATGCGTGCCTTCATGAATATGGTGGACGCGTTACAAAACGGAGGGAGTCTCAGCAGCATCCAGAATGCGTTATTGTGTGACATTTTGACAGCACTCTAATCAAGAAACATAAATACCAGTGTAATATTGTCCCACTGCTGGACAAACGCCTCTTATCATACAGAGAGGGCGCCATACTTGTTCAAGAGGGGTAAAATGAAACGCGTTTGATTAATAACATTCAATTGCCATTTTGACCCCCCAATTGCCAACCAAGCCCACACGTGAGCCTTGCGAGCACTTTCCTAAGCTGTCTAAAGTGTGTTACACAGACGATCCTGAACTCGATGCACAAGTACCAGCCCAGGTTCCACCTGGTGAGGGCCAATGACATCCTGAAGCTGCCTTACTCCACCTTCAGGACTTACGTCTTCAAAGAGACGGAGTTCATCGCGGTTACCGCGTACCAGAATGAAAAGGTGAGTTGTCTACTTTAAATATCTGTTACAAATATGTGTATTATGCAGGTAGTTTGTAATTTAATAGCTATAGGGTAAAGGCACAATATAATAGTACCTACTTCGACAAAAGACTCTTGGAAAAAGAGATAAGGGTCTATACAGTGATTGAACTTGTTTCGATTACAATTTTTCATATATTGAAATAAAAATGGCATCACCAAGTCAGGCCCTTTATCTAACTGATCTAACTATGATTCTTGATAATTTCGATGAAAATTAAAGAGCATGATAGTAATAATATAATAAATAAGTTCTTTATTTTCTCTGCCACAAATAAAACAAGTACAAACTAAATTACAACTATTGAACCATACTAAGGAACCAACTTTGGACATAAGTATTTTTTTTTTGTAGTTCTATTTACACATAAAGGTAAAAATATTTTATTTGTGGGAGACTGGCGCCTAAACTAAGCCAAATAACATTTCCATCCCTCGTAACATTTCCATGCATTTCTGTTTTGAATATGTAATATGAGGAACCAAAATCATTCACTAAAAGTAAATCCGGTTAAGACCTATGTTTCTCAATGAAATGCCTTTCTGAATCCTTTTATGACTAACTACAGCTACCTAGTTTCTAAAGGAAATCGAGTAGATTATTATTTTAACGAGATTAAAATTTTACAACCGTTTTCATTACTTCCCGTATTAGTAATCACAAGTAAATGGAATAGTTTTATTACAAACATATAATTGTATTATATGCAATCATGATTCATGTAGGTAATACAGATCTCGGGTTTCATAACTTAATTGTAAATAAAAAAAATAGTTATAAGCAAGATGGAAATTTGAGTTGAATAGGTAAATTTTCCACTGCATACGGAAATACATAAGTAAAACAAGTAGTGAGTGTTCATGTGAAACAACTATTAAAGTTTTCATTTTCTAGTATAGGGCCACCCTATTCGATGAGTTAAGCAGGGGTTTAAGTAAATGATATTCTCATGTTGAGAACAGAGAATGGCTGAACAACATCCAATCCAGTCTGTTGGCAATTTTTTGACAAGAAAACTACCCTACATTAAAAAAAAACAAATGTCTAATTCATTAAATGTTCACAGATAACACAACTGAAGATCGACAACAATCCGTTCGCGAAAGGCTTCCGGGATACGGGAGCTGGCAAACGAGAGAAGAAGTAAGTACCTAACCCTTGGAACTAATTGGAACTCCCCCACAACACAGTAGCAAGTCAATGGAGGTATCTACCTCGCATCATGTCTGCCGCACATCATGTCGTCAATATTCAATTAGAAATGGGAAATTATAAAGTGTCTTTATACGGTTTCAGCCAATGACAGATATTTTTTGCCACAATGTAGGTAGATAGTTCAACGAATAGTATTTAAAATTGGAATATGATTATGATTACTCCATTTACTGACTACTCCATACCACAACATAAATGCTTTCAATTTTCAAAATCAATCAAAGACAACGCAACCAGCCAGACAACTACGTTTATAAAAAGATCTTATTACTTAACGAGCCCGAAATAAAAATAAACGATCAAAACTATCACTTAATAGTCCCTTTCCTATATTTTAATACTTAATTGCTTAATTTATTACCTTGTAAACCGAACGAATGGAAAAAATGTCTATTAATATAAAACTCCACTTGGTAGGTGGGCTTCAAAAAGACAAATGGCGGCGCAAACTGCCGACTGACTATTTAAGTAAAGTTAAAAGCTAACTAAATTAGCGTGGTATCTGTGAATCTTCAGAATTAATTAGGACAGGGCGTCGTTTCCGAGTCCCGAGCCGTTGAAAATTCAAATTAAACCAATCGGGCGCCTCCTTATTCGTGTTCGGGGTTTAAACACGGCGGGTAACGCTCGAAATGGTGGAGTCATTCGACTTGGCGCTTTTTTCCAGCGTCTTTGGCGTGCAAGGGAGAAAATTGGATTTCCGCGATAAAATCAGCTTTAGTTTTTTTTCTTCGCCGTATAATTTGCTCGGCTGTGGGGATAGGTTGCCGTTCCGCTACCTTATTTGAAATTCGAACAAGAGCTCAATTAGCGGGCGATACCCATCTGTTATGGCGCGCATCGTTAGCTCGGATTAGGATAGCGTTTTGTTAATGCAATTGAAGTTTGCTGGTAAATAGTTTTAATTGTTAACTGTATTAAAAGATTGTGTTAACGAACAAATTTTAATGTTCTGAAACAAAAAACGTTACTAATGTTCAACATGGAGCGAACTCGAGGGCAGTGGATTAACACATTAGCACTTTCAAATAGTTCAATCAAATAATAAGTGTTCTTAACAGCACAATTTTAACACATTTAGCTAACTTCTAAATTACCAATATCCACTAGGGATACCCCCAAACCGCTAAACAACATGAACCGACCACGTCCGGTAGCGGAAGCGTTCCTAAATGCGCTTACACAACGTATTACCGGACGGTAGCCGGACGGCCGCCGTGCCGAACGCTGCGGGCGAATCTTCACAAAATGGCGGCCGGAAGCGCGGGAAACGTGAGCGTTTTGACAAACGCCGCGCTCGGAAAAGCCGGCACCGGGCCACGGACACATGCCGCATAACACATCCGGCTACAGGGCTGCCAGCGTTAAATAATTTATATTGTTGTTTAGTTAAAGTAATGAGGCCGTGGGTAGAGTGAGAAAAAAGGTTGACTTCGTGAAAGGGCTTCCGGATTAGGTGGTGAAATAAACTGATTTAGGAATGAAAATTAACGTGCCTTATCATTTCGGTCAAAGAGAGGTAGTTAGAGGCTAGAAGTGTTAGCTTTCTATCTACATAATATCATGAGTTAAGGCGCTACCCTGACCAAATAACCTTGAGCATTCGTTCCCTCTTTGCCGCACCCCACCGCTATAATACTTCGTAAAGCAGCTAGCGCCATCTAGCGATCATCTTACGAATACAAGTAAAAATCGCAGACCTAAGAATTCACAGACATGGCATTCAATAAAAAACATCTTTTTATGAAATGTTTATTGTTGCGCCAAAATAATGAATTGAATTTGGTCATGATGAATTTAGTGACTATACTTACGTTCATGAATACTTCTAACATTTATTCATATAAAAGTATTAACGATATTCTATAATAAAATAAACATTGTGCGGTGTTTATTTTTTAGACCTGTTATTCAGACCGTGGGTGATTGATAAAAGCAGAAAAATGAAATAACAAAGTCAATTTTATCATCATTTATTATTTTTTAGCAGGTAGCTATAACAGGTATAGGTAGCAGGGTCAAATAAAATTATCTAGGAAACTCTACAGACGTGATATTGACCGCTAGTGCTGTTGTTAATGAATTGAGATTTTTTTGTCGTTTTTATTTATCGATACCCATCATGTCTATGAAGTTTATACAAATAAAAAATTTTGGTTTTAATCTGATATATCACTAATTGTGGTCGATGACCTCACAAAAAATCATCTAATTATGTTCTGGTTCATTTTAGCTTGTTTATACAAGGTGTAAGTAAGGGTATAGCCATATGAAAGTGTGTGCTAGAGACAATCTAACGGAGAACTTTCTCAATGGGAACACCATCGTAATCGTGAAAAAATAATCAACGGCCCCATAATGTATAAGACAACTGATTATTTTTTTACGATGACACCCTTCCATATGACTATACCCTTTTTGTTACACGTTGTATATCGATACTCGTCATATTCGATCATCGATATTACTTTCTACACATTCTGTGTGTTTACATTTCATAAAAATATAAATGTCGACTACATGTAGGCATATTTACATCAGAAGGTTCATCACCTTCACTTCTATCTATATCGGCTGATAACGCAATCTCTTCATTTAATTTATGGTCTACATTTTCTTTCTTTATTTTTTTTGCTTATCAGTGCCTCTTCTATGTATGAAGGATTTCTTATAGCCAAACCTCGAGGATAGCGGGGGTCCACTAATTCTGGCAACAAACAATCTACATAAAATGATGTAAGTTTTTCTTTCATCTTCTCCTTCCAGAATGTATCATCTCTATCGATGTATTCCGTTTTTAGCGGAGAGTTCTCGTTTGACCAGACTGCAAATAAACACTTTGATCTTTTGGTAACGTGTAGTTGCCCCTGCACTTGATAGTACCATTGATGGTTTTTATTAATTTCCAGCCCGTTTTTTGTGGTCTTCCAAAACGTGACTTTCCTTTTTTTTATAGCTTCTTCTAACCCTAATTTGAATGCCGTTATTGGGCATTTAACTTCAATGATTGTGTCATCGCTACACAAATCATCCGGAGTTGCTCCTAAAAATGGCAATTCTTCGTCAATAAATAAACCACAAGGTTCAATTTTAATATGTTCTTGTTTTTCTAATTGCTTGATGGCAATTTTTTCATTGTCCTTGCCATGTTTTATTGACGATACGTGGTCAATGTTAGATTTGTATAACAAGTCCCGAACAAAATTATGACAACTTGTGTCATTTCGCCGCGTACAAACTTTTCCAAAGTTAGAAGCAGTTAATAATGACCTACGCAACTCTAGCCACTCGCCACATTCACTCTGTAAAACGGTTGTCCGTTCGATTACATTTCTTTCCTCATCAGTTTTTCTTAAATTTGCTATAAAATTATCTTTAAGCTTCTTAAAAACGTCTGGTCTAAAATATCTGGCTTAGTGCAGTCTTGACCATAATTGTGGTCCGGTTTTGATTTTTCTAGGTGAAGGCCTCGGTTTTTTGGTTTCCTATTTTCCTTGTTTTTTGCATTTTTATTAATTCTTTTGTTTTCTAGTCGTTTTATTTTGCCTTGTGGACTGTCGCCTTTATTAATCGATTTGTATAGCCGTGAAATTGTTTTCTTTTCATTAAAAGCTACGGCAGCGGCATGACATCTAGTTTGATAGGAATTTTTTAATGAAAAATTTATTCTTTTGCCACCGACCAACTTAGCCACCACACTATGAAATCTTTCTACCACGTTGCTATCAACGTCGTATAATAGACTGCGAGCATGACCTGCAACATTTTGAATAATAAAGCATATTCTTTGCCATAAAGTGCTTAAAAAAAAATCATTTGGCAGGTCCGTTTTGCCGATAGTATCACACATGTATGACTGGCACTTAGTGTGGTCCCCGAAGCCATGAAGGTGGCTGATTAATAAATCGTCAAACAAAAGTTGAACGTCTGAGTTGGTTTTATGTCTTTTAATTATTTTGCAAATTGTAGATCTTGTTCGTAGTATAGCCCTTTTTGTAATAAATTTTCGGTGTTTTATGTTGTATTTAGTGTCTGTGGCGAGTACTTTCTTGTACTTAGGCATTATAACTGTTTACACAACAATAGCGTCCTTTTCGCAAAACTCAATAGTTCTTCATACACACACAAAGCGTTCTTTCGCGGTAAATAAGAATAAATAAATAACTAACATAAAAAACTATCACTAATACTAATGTCAATAACAAAAACACAATAATATAAACTAATATTATTGTAATGTGAGCGAACAAGTGCACGAGTGCCGACGCGGCGCGATGACGAACGACACGTGTTTCACCCTCGAGACCTTGTGGCACACTAACTCTGCGCAAGAGTTACTTATCGAGTACGCTCAGATTTTAGAATAAAATCCTTATAAAATCAAATTTTCGTGTTTTGAAAAAAATAAAACTAGCAAAATGTTCTCTATTAAATTACCTATCCATTAGTCTAGGAAGCAAATCAAAATAATGGTTATTTTAGGAGGAGATGCATGTTAAAAATCATTATTTCTCATTTCTGTGGCTTTTTTGTGGCCCTTTAATTAAATATTACGCCGCTTAAAAAAAAAAAGAAACTACCATTTTGGAGTCAAGATTATGTAGAAATTTAATGTATTTTTTATTAGTTGCTAGTTCTTTTAGATAAAGAGAAGTTGGCTCCCAAAAACAGCCTAAAAAACGGCTACCGCTGTGTTTCGCACGGGAATGCGCCTTAAACTTAACTTTCCCACTTCCTCCCGTGGGTATTGTCAGAGGCGACTAAGGGACTTACGAGACAATAAGCAGCAGCGTTCTCTATACATTTTGCCACCATACTGCGATCGGGAACCAAGCGTGGCGACAACGGAAACGCCCCAAATTGAGGGAGTCTTATGCCCAGCAGTGGGCGTCTTTCAGCTGAAATGATGATGATGATAAAACTTCTCTACCTTCAGTTAACAACACGGTGTTAACTGAAGGTATTGAGGAAATCTCCACACATTCACTTTTTTTTTTAACCGTGAAGTAGGTTTTATAACTTTTTATTAATAATCGTCCAAATAAAACAGCCACTTTATCTCATCTGCATATAATATGGTCTCCTCGAGAATATTTCCCAAGTGCCACCACAACTTTCAGCTCTAATTTTACTTCTCATAATAATCATCAAGTCACACTACCACAGTCCATTGCTGGACAAAAACTTTTCACCTTAGCCTGTTTTCAATCACCACCTAATCCACCATCATCTGCGATTTTATTATGTTCGTGTGGATTTCGACTAAAACATTTCCGGACAACCCTACGTACTTCATTCCTACGAATATCAGCCGGGTTTCCAACATACCCAAGGCATCCACAAGGCTGTACCCCTTTGATATCGCCCACCGTAGTGAGAATGCCCTTTTATGTCGCAGGCTACTAATTAAGACGGGTCCTACGGGTTTGAGGTCACTTTACAGGCTCAAAGGTGTGGGTGATTTCATTATTTTATATTCCAAAGGCGACGGGGAAAAATAGTCTCAAATAATATTTTGTTTATTTATTTATTTAAACTTCTCGCACACAAAAAAGGTACAAAGGCGGACTTAATGCCTTAGGCATTCTCTACCAGCCAACCAAGGGTGGTGAAGAGATTACATGGCAGGTGCTTTGATTGAGAGGAACAGTGGTGGTCTCTAGATCATGAACTGCCTATAATGTTGCCACTGCTGGGATAGATACAGGCATCTTCTCGGTGAGAGGGAGTGGGCCATAATCCACCATGCATTGGCTAGATGTCACATGTCTTGTAATTTTATTCTAAGACATGCTTGTTTCTTCACGATGTTTTCCTTCATCGTTTTGAAAGCTGGCACTTATATTTGTGTTAATTATTTCATCACCTCAGATGAAATAATTAACACAAATATAAGTGCCAGCTTGGGTTCGAACTCACTTAGTGTAAAATTTCGCAGTCGTTACTGAGAATGTCTGCAATTTCAGACTATGTAAGTTCATCTCGGGGATGAAGCTCAGGAAAGCATTCTGCTTATGAATTCGTCGCAGAAACACGTGCATACAAAAAGAATAAAGTCCCATGATTAAGATAAATAACCTACGGAGCCCTGATCTGGTCACTGACCGAATAGAAACACCACGCTGCGCTTCAAAACGGAGATACTAGACGTAGAAAAAGAAAAGGCTCCCGGCTGAAACGGAATTCGGTGGATCACGTCAGCCCCTGTGGTTCCCTGAGTATGAATGGCGCCGCCGAGGACAAGATGGCGAGAAGATCGCAAGGATTGGGTCGAGATGACCCTGGAAATGGATGCCTGAAGGATTTGGAAGACGTCTTTGCACAGTATTAGGAAGATTTAGGTTAATTGTAAAAAAATATATAGTCACGAACACAGAGCAGAAATTGTCGGAAGCTCCACATTTGAGGTCCATTGCTGCAGTCAAACAAAGAAGAATAGAAGAAGAAAAGGTCTTACGGCGACCCCAAGTAACATAGGCAGAAAGATGACGACAACGAACTACTCCAAATAACTTTTGTCTTAGTTCTGCGACCTTCCGTTCTTCTTGGTCTGTCTAGCCAAAAATTCAAGGTAACATTTCCCTCTAAGCCCAATAACACAAGAATCAAAACACCTACTTAATATACTGTGCTTGTCTCCACAAGAACAGCGTGTGGCGCCCCTTGCGGCTTCCGAACTAACCGCGGCGCTTAAAGGGATAAAAATTTGGCAAAATTACAAGGCAGGGCCACCCCTGTGTCGCAAGTTTACATTGTAACGTGGACACCCTAATGTGAACAGTTTAAGTTAGGGATGACAAAAAATGAGTAACATTCTTGACAGTATAATTTTGTGTTTTGTCACGACAACGTAGCTAAGACTGGTTTGTATAGCTAGGATTTATGTTACTTCTCAGAACATAATAAGTATAGTTTTGTTATAACCATTCAAAAAACCAGAATAGTTACTACTTGTTTTCAATTTAATGCTAGCAAAAAAACGACATCAAATAAGTTGACGAATTACTTTCTCTTCTTATTAAAACGCACATTAAATCACGTCTTGGAGGCCATGTCTTATCCCCGAATCTTGAGATCAGGAACCCGTTGAATTTCTCTTTCATTAAATTGACTATTTACTATTTTTTCTCTGGTGGTATAACAGATCCTATGGAAACCAGCAGGCCAATTCTCATTATTCAAAACGTTCAAAGTCTAGTTGCATTCTCACCTCGGTGACAATCAAATGTCAATAACTTTACATAAATGTGGAGAAACTCGAGGTATTTTGACAGATGGAGACTTAGATCAAATTGTAAATGTTCTTAAAATAATGGGAACTGCCCCTCAGATGCCTGCCAGAACTCATCTTGATAAATGCCGAACTGAATGACTCATCTGTCAAAAATTCGCGCCAATTTAAACTAGACTATCTAATATGGCCGCCATCGGCTGTCAAAGAAACCTTGTCCATATAGAAACAGCCCTTTATTTACCTAGTAGAGGTGTTTACAGCATATGTGAGTACCAATACAGACTATTTCTGGGTTAATGGTACAAAAACAACCATAAACTGGTGTCTCTTCTTCAATTGTTCCCTCATTACTGAGGATCCTGGTCACTAGAACCCTTTAAGCAGGCGGTCTGCCTCCATCGACTTTGGTCTAAAGTGCACACCACCTGCTGAAATTAGCTTAAGGACGTAGCTTCATTCACTAGGTCCGACCAAAGTGTTGGCGACCGGCCTCCGTGCACTCTTTCCCTCGGTATTGCCAACAATGACCACCTTTTCAAGACTGTCGTCTCCTCTCGTATTACGCTGTAAGGAAACTGTAGTCAATCGGGTATTGATATCTAGTATTCTTCTTCCCAGCTAAAGCACTAGGAAGAGGTGAAGGGCGGGCGTTTTGGGGGACTGTCTTATGTAACTTTGACGTTCAAAAAGTGCTGACTTATGAATAAATGACTTTTGATTTTGAGTAGAAAAAAGGCATCCTATAAGTGCTTATAAATGATAAAAAATAAAAAACTTCAGTTATTAAAACTTATTCTTAACAATAACTAAACAGCACCAACCCTACACGCCAAGGGGTGGCACAAATTAAATTCTATCAGTCGACAATGAGACGAGTTAATAAAATGAATTCACTACGGAACCCCGAAACCCAAGATGGGACCGTATTTAGGGATCAGTAAAACAATGCAAATGATAAAGAGTTGTTTGTTCAACGGGCGACAGAAGGCAAATAATTGCTTTCGCTTTTGTCTTTTTTGGGGTGAGCTAAACGTTTGGGTCGAATCTTTTTATCTTTTTAGGTACAGTTTCAAAATATTGTACGCATTTAACGCGGGAGGGGAATTGATATGTTATGCTGAACCCTTTTGTGTTAGAATTTGAAAAATTGTTGTTACTAATGTTGTTTTGTTGAACATTTAAAATGAATTTGTAATGAGTTCGAGAGCAGTGGACGACCTACGTGTTAGGTCGTGAGTTCGAGTCCAGGCAAGCAGTTAGTGTTAATTTTTAATTTGTGATGAAATTGCTCACTGCACACTGCTCTCAAAACATCGTGTAGCGTCAAATAATTCATAAATATTAAATTTAAAAAAAAAACCCTTAAAAACATTTTTTTTCGTTGCTATAGCTTCTTTACCACCTTCAGGTGTACCCCTTAAAATATTTCGTGTATGAATAGATACACCTTATATATTGATTATGATTCTCCGGTCACAATGTGAGGTACCATTGTATTCACTCACTTAACTATTTCTCTTACTACTTATAAACAAAAGTGTCATTCACACCGTTCTAGCCACTCAATTTAGCGCCAAAACACTTTTCAAGAAGGCAATCAACGACCACTTTTCGCGGCTTTTCCAAAATTGCTTCCCATTTGAGTACCTCGGCCACCTTTACTAAACTATTAGCTAAAACATCGGAGTAATGGTGTCGCGACGGTGTCTCAAATTTCACTATCATTAGAAGATGGTTAACCTTTGCGCGGCGGTCGGGGGTCGATGCGACCCATTACCTCAAATGTCAAATGATTCACACCCCACGCTGCAAAGACATTTTAGGTTGTTTAAAATTGTTTTTAGTTTTCTGCGTGTTGATTTTTTTTTTAACCTTGGTATGTTTTAGGAAGGAAACTTGGCAAAATAACTTGGCAAATGTCGGACCAGACCTTTATGTTAACTCATACTGTGTTTGTCCATAGACTTAGAGCTGTATAAAAATTAAATATAAGTTTACTTCAATGTGCCCGCTACGGTTGGATCTTTGTAACGCGTAAGACGAAGCCCATTTGACCAAAATTCTCCCATACTTGTGTCTCCTTCAACATTGGACCAATTTTGGTTATCCTATAAATATTATGATTTTGGTCGTTTCCCATGATGTTTTTGACTGTCTCTTTGATGTTTGTGGCTGTCCTATATAATGTTTGTGTTATCCCATATAATGTTTGTGTTTATCCCATATGATGTTTGTGACTATCCCATATGATGATTGTGGCTATATCATATGATATTTCTAGCTGTCCCATATGATGTTATTTAGTTATCCCATGTAACCAGAAGTATAAATAAGTAAATAACACGAGTAGTCTGTCGGTGTACCGCAGGCAGGCGATGCTAACGGCGCGCTCGGACAACCGGGACGATGACGATGAGCGACCGCTCGATGTGGGGGGGCCGTCCAGTCCGCCCCCACCGACGACGTCCACACAGCACAATACCAGCTGTAAGTATCATTGTTTTGTCTTTTATTTTGCAATACTAAGATCCTGTTTCACAATCACCGGATAGGCCATCCGCCAAATGAATGCAAAAATGCATTTATCAGTTGTCTGGTTGCCATAGTACAGGCTCTGCCTAGTTTGAGATCAGATAACGGTGTGTTGGTTGTCCTAAGATATTTATTTTTATTTATTCAATTACGGACACCATTAACGTCCATCTTGTTAGTGAAAAAACACATAACTAATGTTAGTATTAAAAATATATGATATGATTAAATACCATCGATCTTAAATACAAGTTTTTCGGAGGTGGTAAACGTTTGAACAGGTCATGCGTATCTTTCCTTTAGGTCCTGAATGCCTTATCGGTTATAATGCCATGTGCCATCCTTGGTATTTTGCACAACGGCTAACTTGATGTGCATTTTAGAATTAATTAGTTTTTATACACCGAGGGACATCTCTTAAAGGTGATTTTTAACCGACTTCTGTGACATGTGAACCAAGGGTTCTCTCCTCAACTAATCCAAGTTAATATAAAGGCAGTTTTCTTAACGCTGTATATGGAAGTAGCAATTTGAAAATATGTGAGAGCAAGAATTAATGATCATGCAAGCCAGGCACCAACCATACAGCAAGCAAAAACTGATTTCAATATACAAGACTCAACCTCTGTCTTACTGATGTCAAATTCCTAGAATATAAATAATAGCTTTTTATATATGTTATAGTCTACCTATATGTATTTCTTAATATAATGGACCATAATTTATGTAACTGTATCAGTGACGGGTGATTTCCGGACGCTAGCGTTTACAGGGTTGTATAGTTTGATTGATTCGCTGAGTGATTCAGTTCATTCGTTCACTCGTTCGTTCGTATTGCGTCGTGTCGATAATGATGTCGTTCTAATTTCATATTGCTTGTTGTTAGCATGAAATTACGCAGTGTTATTTATGCTACATGGTACGATGAATTGGATGGCAGAATGCGTAACTTGGGGCCAGAATCTTGTACTTATTCATGCAGAAAAATTATTGGAGTAAAACATCTCTTGAAGGTTCCAATGTCATCACATTAGAACACCATCTGCAACCCTTAACTGCATGGCAGAGACTTCGTAGTTCTAACACACCGTTCCCTTACAGCCTGGTTCAGTTCGAGTGGTGGTGGCGGCGACTCGGGCGCGGAGGAGGGCATCGAGGCGGGCTCCGACTCCTCGTGCTCGGCGGGGCGCGCGCCCTCGCCCCCCGCGGGCCCCTCACGCCCCTCGCCGGCCCCCGACGTGTCGCTGGGCCCGCCGGTGCACCCTCCGCTGCTGCCGTACCTGTACCCGCCGTCGCTGTACCCGCCGCCGTTCTTCCCGCCGCATCAAATGCCGCCCGGGTTACTGTTTAACTTGCATCCGTTGCTGCAACAGTACTCGTTGCCGCCGCCGCCGGCGCCGCCCGGTCCTCATGGGACTTCGCTGGGGAAGGCGCATAGGTTTCAGCCGTATGCGTTGCCGGGGCTGGGGTCTGCGTTCGAGCAGGTGGCGCCACGCGCGCGGTCGCTAAGTTCGTCGCCGGCCCGGGCGCGCGGCGGGTCGCCGCCGGCCCGGGCCGCGTCGGCCGACCCGCCGCCCGACGCGCCCAGCTCCACCACGCCGGCCACGCCGCCCGCCTCGGACCTCAAGAGCATCGAGCGCATGGTGAACGGCCTGGACGTGGAGACCACGGACTGATGGCTAGTACTGTACATACCGTGTATTTATATGGTGGGCCCCGGCCGACGTTTTGTATCGTTCCTATTTTGTTTTTTCTTTCGAGTTCTATTCGGGTCGATATTCGTATACTGATTGTAAATAGTTAAGCTTACATTAGGATTCACGATGTAAGGTTCTGTGGACGGACGATGTCGCGATCTGACTCATTCACTTCAAAACTTCAGCAATACCTCAGTGATATATTTCTAAAAAAGAAATATTGCATCAGTGTTCAAATCTTTTTATTAAAAACTCGTTCAAAAATATTTTTATTAAATTCTTGCCTATGTTGCATGTCGTAGTCACTAATTTCGACAAATCCCATAATGCCTAGTCTGTTTGTCCTCGCGACACCGCCCGTCAATCGTAGCAACCCTCACGTTAGCGACACATAGCAACACTGCAATAGCAATAGTTTTAAATTAATACTCTGATTTCGACTGCCCACGGATTGTAGATGTGATGTGCAAATACTAAAAATTACATTTTGAAGAGAAATTCATGTCATCTGCATACAATTGACATGTTATTCGTATGTATTGCATGCAGGTGTATGACTATTTCGAGGATTAGACAAAAATTACACGAAAAAAGAACTTAAAATTTCTCTCATCGCTAGATAATGATGGTAAGCAAAAATCCACGCCTGGTTTTTCCAAAGTGTTGGGCGCTGATGTATCTATAGTACAAGGTGTTGTGTGTATACTACACCAAGTACTATAGTTACTACCTACACTCAACATAATAACTTGTTGGTTACTGTGTTAAAATTATTTGTAAAACATAACACAAATGCGGTGTCTTCTTTTTCAATTCTGCATGATGATTTTGTAATGACTTTTACCTACATAGGATTGTCGCCTAGTCCTATCCTCAGAAACAAACAGGTTAATGACCGTAGGCCATCCAAAGGCTACGTAGAATATTGTAGATTGTTTCGCCATATCTACTTACAAATTAGGTTTTCAAAATAAGAAGTTTTTTATTTATTTTTCTTTTTTGCAATTTTATTTTATTTTTCGTTGATTCGTTTCTTTCTAATTGAAATAAATAAAAAGGAAATTTATTTTTTGTTGATTAAAAAGAAGATTTTTATTTTTTTATTTCAAGTTGATTTTGGTCGATATTTCTACAACGTCACCACTACAAACCGTAATTGTCGAAAGATTAATTTCATTTCCCACTTCGAATAATTAAAACTATAATTATTAATATCGCTTTATTTTGTAAATACATTTTGTAAGGTATATTTACGTGTTTAACTAATAAATAGACATATTTTGAAAATATGTTTTGTCAATTGTGCTGTGAGATGACACGAGTCCGATTGCTGCTTTCGTAACATTAAAAAAACAACCCTTTTTGAATTCGATTTCTACTGCGAAAGTGGTGAAAATTGGGAAGAAATCTAAGAAAAAATGCGTATCGCTCCGTTAGGCAGTGACTTATGTTGAACTATTAAATAACTCACAAATAAAATTCAATTTAAAGCAGGCAACACCTAATATTTATGTGCAATATTCAATAGAATACAAGTTAGATCATTTTCTATTACAAAAAAATTAACCGTCTTCCAAATATAAGAATTAAAATATAGGTAACATAAGACACTGTATGCACGAGGCTTATATAATTTTATACTTATTTATAAATTCTTATCTTCAATTGGAAAAATAAAAAATAAAAAAAAGATTTCCGAAGCAAGCAGCAATTGGACGCGCGCAAAAAAAAAACGATTGATAAAAATCTAACTGTAAGTTAAAGTTTGTAATATATAGTTAATAAATATTGTAGTTAAAAATACAAAATATATAATTATAATAACTATAAAATGAATATAATTTTCCATGGAATTTCATTAAACTTAAGCAGGATAACAACCGTTCTACAATTAATAGAAATAATTGTTTTAGTGTATATTGACCTATTATTATTACGTGCAATACATAAATAATTACTGTAGGTAACATTCAGTTAGATATTCAAGCCCTTATTTAGTTAAATTCCTAGGGACTTAACAAAATGTCATTTAGTCGTTCACTAGGAATTTACCTAAATTATTATCATTTTAGCGTATTTAACTGCGAAATCTTCAAAGAAAGGGAATTCTTTGAAGTAATAAGGCTTTTTCATGTCACCTAATAATAAGTAATTGTCCAGCGCTGGACAATTATTAATTATTACTGTTTGATAATCACCACAAACAAATGCTAGGAATAGTGACTCACAATGCTTAGCAAGAAGTTCGATAAAATAGGTCAATAACTACTAAAGCCATAAAAAACTGTTTATTTTCTTTTTTTATATCTATATTTAATTAAAATTACAACTGTCATGGTAACCAGTGATTTGATTGCAATAAAGAATTGTTCTTTTGCCATTTTTCTACAAAAAAATTTTTAGCTTCGTGAAATGGAAGGAGACTGTAATTTTGCAACAGTTGTAATTAAAAATTATTCATTAAAATATATAGATAAATCTATTGACAAAATGAGAATTGTTTTCTTTCGAAATTTTTGTCTTTACTCCGTTTTAGATCATGACTGCAACACACTATAATTAAGGTACACGCACACTTGTCTACGCCGAATGACAGAAAACCTTCCGAAATCTTCCGATTTCGGAATACGCGCGGGTAAATGTGCGAGGTTTCATAGAATTATTACAAGTAATTCTAAAATACGATTCCTCGATATGGTAAGTGTGCCTTCCTATTATATTTTTTTAATTACTAGCAAGCGAAGTCTTCGACATTCTGCCAATGTCTAAAGTGAATTGGAAAAACGAGTGTGTATTGTTGTAAATAAAACAAGCTGTGCCCGCGGCTTAGCCCGCGTGGATGTCGGAAATTAGCCGGCGAGAATGTGCTACCGGGACAAAGAGCACCATCTGTTACTCCTTATAACATCCACTATCTACCAGTGAAAGTCTTGACAAAATCGGCCCAGCCGTTTCGGAGGTTAGCCGGAACGAACAGATAGATAAAAATGCTGAAGATTGTTTTTTTATAGGTACCGTATGTACTTCCTTAAGCATTTAAAAAAAGCTATTATTTTGACTTTACAGACACTTCAGTTTGATCTATTTATACATATGACCTATTTTACATATTACATATTACCTAGATTAAAAAAAAAAACATAAAAATCTTTTCTGAGTTAAAAGTATATCGTGTGATTCTTCAGGACTCTGTAATACCATGTAATATAGCCATTTTTAAAGCTACAATTTCGCAATATTTCGCTTTCTTTCAATTTTAAATATGTAAGTAGTACTAACTGTTTAACATCTTCCAATCCTATTACTACCAACTTTTGAACTTAACTCAAGTTTAAAAAAAAATGCACCATCAGATAAAAATAGTGAAATAATTTACCAAAGAACATTATATCGCTATGGCCCTGCTCTTGACATTAACCCCATTTTAGATCCATTGAAAATACTTTAAACTAAGCCACAGTATAATTAGGCACCCAGTAAGCTTATACGTTTAAACTAGTGATGTGCTGGATATCCGTAAGCACGGATATCCGAGGGAGAAGAAAGATCCGTATCCGTTACTTTTTTGGCGGATCTTTTACCTTATTAATTTTCAATGAATAGATGAAATTCTATTTATAGGTGACTAGCTTTTGCCAGCGGCTTCGCCCGCGTGGAGGTCAGAAATTATCCCGCGGGAACATACTACCGGGATAAAAAGTAGCCTATGTCCTTTCTCAGGCTCTAAACTATCTGTGTACCAAATATCATTTAAATCGGTTCTGTAGTTTTAGCAGGAAAGCGAGACACAGACAGACAGAGTTACTTTTGCATTTATAATATTAGTGTGGATAGTGTGGATTAGGTAGCAATGAAAGTCTATTAAATTCCATTCAAATTATTTTTTTATTTCATAAAATCATATACAATTTAGTGACTATACTATATAAGGTGTATCTATTCATACACGAAATATTTTAAGAGGTACACCTGTAGGTGGTAAAGAATCTATAGAAGCAAAAATATATTTTTTATCTAAGCGTTTTTGAATTTTCGTAATTATTATAATTTTAAAACTGCTTGACACGTTTCGCAAAAACCTTTACTCCAAATTCTATGAATGGCCCGCCTGACGCTGTGAGGGCGGCGACCGGACGGCACGAGCATGGCCGAGGTGTCTCGGGCCGTAAAAAATAAGAAGGAGCCAGTATTTCTCGTGTGCGTCAAATAACTATAAATATTACATTTTGAAAAAAAATAAATTTAGAAAAAAATATTTTTCGTTGCTATAGCTTCTTTATCACCTACAGGTTTACCTCTTAAAATATTTCGTGTATGAATAGATACACCTTATATGTATACAAAAGTAAGAAACGCAATGCAAGTCGAAACATATCCTGTCAGCGTCGTATTGTTTCAAGAACATGCGCATCGACACCGATTGACTAAGAAAAGAAGAAAGAAAGAAAATTCGTTTATTTGCGGTAAATATGAGGCGAAGAAAAATTTAACACAACAAAAATATACTAAAAGATGGGGAAAATATTTTTCACATCCGCGTAAAACGGCTATCGCTCAGCATAATACTGCGACTCTATGCGAGACAGAGCCCCCAAATACCCGTACCGGGGGGTACGGGTATTTGGGGGCTCTGTCTCGCATTTTAAATATCCGAATTGATTGATTCTAAATATCCGAATCCGCAGATACACATTTTTAACGTCATCACATCACTAGTTTAAACCTTGATATTTCCGATACAAATCAGAATAGAACTTAATCTCCATTGCCTTCACAACATGAATGGACATCAAACCAGCTTCCAATCTCTCTCGTTTATCCGACAAACGCTGACACTGTCCTTACATCCTTATCCTAAGTACATCTCTAGAACGTTTCGCGCTGCACCTCAGCTCGCCAGCTCGCTCGCTCGCCCAGTCATCATAAAACTAGTTTAGCATACAAAACTACTAAGTGGGTGAATAACACGGCGACAATCTGATAGCAAGCGACCAATTACGTACGTGACACCTCGAGATGCCATCGTGTTAGTGTCTGTACTTGGTACCCAATTACGTGTATGTTGTTCATGTATAATGTAATTGTTGGTAAAAAATTTGTTTATGGAATACAATAAAGATGTTAGATTCTGGAGGTTTTTTTTTTATTTTTGCTGATTGTGTGAGGTTTCTTTATGGAACCAGTTGAGTTTTTTTGGGATTTTACTTTCTGTCGTTTTGGTGGGTGTGGTAGTTTGGTAGATGGATAGATGAATCATTTATTTTTTGCAACATAGTAGCACTGATAGATAATAAACAAAGTATCATAATCAAAAGTCATTTATTCAAATTAGGCTGAGGCTTAGCACTTTACGAACGTCTAAATTACAAAAGACAGTCACCTAAAATGCCCGCCCTTCACCAGTGCTTTAGCTGGGAAGAAAAAGTAGCGCAACACATTGTATTAAAAAAAAATACAAGCACAATATTTAGCGAGGTGTTCCCAATAAACAAATAAAAAAAAAACCTAAAAAAGGAACGTGAAACTTATGACATTCCGACTTACACGTAACCCTACCCAACTGTCACCCACCGATCAGAATGAAACTTTACACATCGATATAACACTAAAAAATATTGAACCCGTGTTTTTTTTTATTTTTCCGGAATCCACTTTTTAAGGGTAGAAACCACCGCCTAGGTTTATAAGGGTTGTAACGGTTTGTGGAGATAAGTTATATTAGGGTTAAGGTAGGTTAGCCTATATTAATAGTAATATTCTATTGAAAAGCATTCGAAAAAACTCACTCTACCCAGAGTTATGTGGGTTATTAGGGGTGGTTTCTACCCCTAAAAAGTGGATTCCGGAAAAATAAAAAAACATGGGTTCAATATTTTTTAGTGTTATATCGATGTACAAAGTTTGATTCTGATCGGTGGGTGACAATTGGGTAGGGTTACTTATCTATACTTAATTACTTAATAATATTATAAAGCTGAAGAGTTTGTTTGTTTCTTTGTTTGATTGAACGCGCTAATCTCAGGAACTACTGGTCCGAATTGAAAAATTATTTTTGTGTTAGGTAGCCTATTTATCGAGGGAGGCTATAAGCTATATAACATCACGCTACAACTAAGAGGAGCGGAGCAGTAATGAAAAATGTTGCAAAAACGGGGAAAATTTATTCCTTTTGAGAGTTTCCGTTGAGTGCGCTGCGTAAACGGTTAAAGTAACGCAAAAATCATGTATTACGGAATTGTTCCTTTTAAAAAGTTCTAAAAAAAAAGTCGCGAGAGCATATGTCCATCTTTTAAGGTTGACTCACTATAACTCAAAAGGAGCGAGCAGCAACGAAAAATGGGCGAAAACTAGCAGGCAAATCGATGCGACGGGAAGGGTCAGGGGAGCAAAAATTTGACGCGGACGAAGTCGCGGGCAGAAAGAAGCTACTTAGTAAATAAAATTTAAATTTAGAACACGAAACTGCGGTGAGCATCTCAAGGTTGGATCAAAGGGAGTCTCAGCATGTGACAAGCAAATATAACTGACGCTGATACTCTGCTGGATCCCTGCAGTGACACACGGATGTCGAGCAGACGAGTTATATAAACGAACTATTGGGTGGAAAAGTGTTTAGTGCGGAGTTAAATAATGTACCGAGGTAAGCTGGCAATTTAAGTTAACGAATCTACCTAACAGTAAAATTTAAAAATGAAAAACGTTAGCAAAAGTTCGTAATGATTGAATTTGATTGTGCCTTTATTTTATTAGGTCCTTGATTATTAACAGATCACCCCGAGGTGTTGGGCAGAGATGTACCTATAGTACACCAGTATTTCGCCTGGTATGTTATAGTCCCATAACCGGGCACAAATTCAGGCTCTGGACTGCTACTGAGAAATTCCAGATAGAAAAACCCAATAACACTGCGCGACATGGAGATCGAACTCAGGACCTCATTCTGAGCAGTAGCGCTTGCGACCACTAGGCTAACGAGGCAGTCGGGTTAATTATTTACACCTATAATTTGTCATCATCACCATCATTTCAGCCGAAAGACGTCCACTGCTGGACATACGCCACCCCCAATTTAGGGGGGTTTGCCATAATCGCCACGCTTGGCAGGCGGGTTGGCGATCGCGATATGGTGGTAAAATGCATAGAGAACGCTGCTGCCCATTCTCTAGAAGTCCCTTAGTTGCATCTTAAGATTTACGGGAAGAAATGAGATGGTAGTATTATTTACGTCCGGTACCACACTCTACAATTAGTAGTTATGCAGTATTGAATTTCTCAAAGAATCCATGAAAAGTTCTAACAGCTAAAACCTAACATAACATTCTCTAATCTTATTATTTCGCTCGCGAACTACTCTCCTCACATTTTATGACAACTGAATGTGTTCCCAGTAGACTGTGTTAGGACGCAGCATCCGACGCGTGATGATCGTGAAGATAAGGCCTTATCGTGCGCACGTTGCGTTGGTGCGACTTGCGAGGTGCCCCGCGCGTGTGTGCGCGCCTTAGCTTTTGGTGTAAAGGCGTGTCTAAGTTGCGGAGATAGTGGAAATAGACCTAAGGTTTTGAGATGTTGAGAGCAATGGTAGCCCAGTGGTAACGGCCGCGACTTACTGAGTGGTAGGTCGTAGGTTCAAACCTGAACGAACGTAACGAGCCTGCTCGTTACATTGTGATATTATTTCATCACCCGTGCTCTCAAAACGGTAAGCACCGGGAGGAAATGGAATGTCCTAGAATTCGAAGACTTGTGATATCTAACTCGCACAGCGCCCTTTTAGTGGATTACGACCATTCCCTCTCTCCGAGGAGGCCTGTGTCTCAGCAGTGGTAACATAGGTTGATTTCATGATTGATTATATGAGGTGTTGGCCTGGTAGTCAGTTGTAACTCCATCGGATACACTAATAACGTGAATTTTGACAATCAGCAGCACAATTTCGTAACTCACCCAGAATCATAATACCCTTGATGGACCTAACATGGTGGGAATCCGCGAAATCAGCTTTTTCGACCAATTAAAAAGAAATAATAGTAAATCATAAAGTCAAGATCGAAATAATCATATTTAAGAATTATTATTAATTACATGAGTGAGCAGTGGTGGCCCAGTGGTAACGGCCGCGACTTACGACTAGTAATTCGTGAGTTCGAACCCAAACAGGTGCTTGCGTTTGTGTAAATTATTTCATCACCACTGCTCTCAAAACGGTGAAGGAAAACATCGTGAGAAAACGATCATGTCCTAGAACAAAATATTCGAAGACATGTGACATCTACCAACCCGCACAGGGCCCGCGTGGTGGATTTAGGCCCAACCCTCTCACCGCGAGGTGTCCCAGCAGTGGGAATATTATATAGGCTGCTAAGGATGATGATGATTAATAACATTAGGTAACTTAATTATGTGTAGGTACATACTTTATCTACCTATTATATATTACATACTTAAATAAAGTAAAATATGAGGTAATTACGTTCTTAGATCTTGTAATTCTGCACCACATTCCGCACACACCTTTACTTCAACAAAAAAGGTTTTATACCACGAGTAGGTAAATGACAAACTCACTAACACTATCGCTATGATCTGTGGGGTCAGCAGCAAGGATCAATGGGAGGTGGAGGACAACTGGCAACCATTGTTGGGACAAGTTCAAGATGATTACTTTTATAATAGTTTCCGGTTGGTAATAGGTCTGCAGGTGACAAGAAAGCTTTACCTACTATTTCATCATATAGGAATTTCATGAGATCGATTTAAAAAATACCTCAAAAATGCGTTGCCATGTAGGTATTCTTTTAGTATGGTTTCCCAGGAAAGCGTGTTTTTTAGTTTTTTAAACTATTATTTTTATTTAAATTATCGAAATACAGTATTTTAACCGTAAAAACACGTCTATTAAATCATGGAAATCTGAAAAATTGGAAAGAAGAAAAGATAATCTTTTTCCCTAATTTATCTAAGTGACAGTGAACGCAGCATTTTTTTTATTATTTTGGTATTCGTAACAAAAATATTAAACAAACACAACAGACTGCAGGGCGTTTTTGATAATCTAGACAGACGCGGCAGGAATGCAAAAATGGCGCTCATTTGAAATTCTTCCGATGTACAAACATAAATTGTGATAAAACCACGTTTATGCTACACATACCACATTATTATCTGAGGACTGATCGCGCAAACTTGTGACCATTTATTCGTGGTGATGGTATGTTACATACAAGTGGTGGACCGTGATTGTTTTTGTTTCTTCATTACCTACGTCCTTGGGTCCTTGTCAAGGGTAAGTTTTGCTAATGATAAATGATAAATGATTTTATTTCTGTAAGTAGGTTTGTACAAACACTTTTACAAATCAATAATATTTTTTTGAGCTAGATGAGGTCGGCGTTTCATGTCCGTTTCCACCGCGCGGCCAACTCTTCAAATTTGATGAAATTTTGCCAGGAATTAGTTGTAATTTGTTACAATACACACCTCTTTTCCTGAATTTGTTACAAAAAAAACTAAGGCGCTACGACCAAAAACAGTTGGCCGCTAGAACCGCCACTTGCCGTAGTGATTATCCGTGATTACACAGAAACTAAATAATGCAGATAGGCGAATGATACATCAAAAGAAAGGTCTTAATTTGTTATATTTGTTACAAAAATAAAAATCATCAAAACTTAAATGTACAAAAAGTTATGCTATATTTCGTTTTCAGGTTAAGTGTAGGTACGTATCTCACCATAAAATCAAATTAATAGAGGCTAATGTGTATGGACAATTAGTTGCTAATTTGTTACAGCAAATAAACAAGAAAAATACTAGAAAAATGCTTCAATATTTTTTTTACAGTCGATTTTAGTTGGCCGCGCGGACGGCAATATGCCTAAAATACAATGGCGTTTATTTCGTTATTAATAGTAGGTTCAAGCTTAGTTCTAGTACTAATCGACAGGTATGGTAGCCTACTTTGGATAAATGTGGCGAATATAACTAAAAGTTTTATATTTTAGGAGATATTCACTAAAATATAGTAGTATGAAACTGTATTAGAGTAGAGTGACCATAAATTTTCATAATAAAGTGAGACTGAATCGTCATTATTGGAATGTTCGGTAGTCTTAATTTTTTAGGGTGAAACTCTTTAAGACATCCTATAGCATACTTAATAAAAGTCAAATTCACAAATCGATAAAAATAGCTTTATTCAAAATCAGCATACAGGCTGTTCGCTGCCAGACTAGACCTTTTTTTTTTTTTTTTTTTTCAGGATGGGAAATCATCAAATGACTTCTCCCGCTCTGGGCGGAGCGGGAGGGCGTGTCAGACTTTTACTGACTAAAACCCACCCGTGTTCCATCAGTTGCCCATGTGCCAGGGTCACGGTATCTCTTTCGAACAATCACGCGACCCCGGCAGGCATCGGTCCTAGTAGACCCCTACACTGCTGCTGACATCTCTTTGAGGCGCGCGTGGAACACTGCGCGCCGTCGACCCGAGCTTGGTCCTTACCGGGCGGCGAGCTACCCATTGCTCGCCACCCGCAAGCTCGCGCCTACGGTGGCCGGGAGTCCGCTATTGACTCCCGACGCCCGGGGCGTCTCCTCCTGCGGCGGCTGGGGACGTGAGGGCGCAGAGACTGCCACTCCCTCACGCGCCCCGCCTCCTCCTTCGCGAGCATTACTGCTTCGCAGAAGGAGGTGACGGCTTCCCATTCCCTCTCGCTCCGTACCATGGCTCGCACCAGGGCCGGACGCGAGAGGTCGCCGCCGCCGATCGCCTCCACGAGGACACGGCGGTGCCCGGCCCAGGCAGGGCACACCTCCACCGTATGCTCCACCGTGTCCTCCAGACGATCCTCGCAATGGAAACACCCGGACGTATCCTCCCGCTTTATCCTGAACAGGAACCCACCGAAGCACCCATGCCCGGTGAGAACCTGCGTCAGGCGGAAGGTGAGGACGCCGTGACGCCTCTCTATCCACTCCTCAAAGAGGGGACTTACCGCCGCAATTGTGGCGTGCCCAGCACTGGGTTGCGACAATCGTATCCGCCATGTCGCCATGACATCACACCGGAGCTCTGTCCGCCGTGCCGCGATTTGTCGCGGCAGCGGAGTTTCGCCCCGGCGTTTCGCCTCCTCGCGCCACTCCCACATGTGGGCGAGGACCTTTGCCTCCAGATCCCATGGCGGCACTCCGGCAAGGAGGCTCGCTGCCTCGCAGGAGACCGTGCGGTATCCCCGGATTAACCGGATGGCCATGACCCTCTGGGCCGCACTCAACCGGCGTGCTGGGCGCAGCCTCAATGAGGGCGCCCACACCGGTGCCCCGTAGAGGGCCATGGACCGCACGACCCCCGTGTAGAGCCTCCGGCAGGAGGCGTTTGGACCCCCCAGATTGGGCAGGAGCCGCTTTAGGGCAGCCCCAGCCCGCTCCAGTCTGGGAGCCAAACGTCGGAAGTGCTCGTCGAAGTTCCACCGGCTGTCGAGGACAAGTCCCAGGTACTTCATCGTCGACTCGACGCCGATGTGAACCCCTCCCACCGTGAGTTGGGAACCCACAGGAGGCGCGTTCCGAGGACCATGAAAACCCATGGCCTCGGACTTGTGCAATGCCACCTCGAGTCCCAGTTGCCGGATCTTATCGACGATTGTCGCAACCCCGCGTGTCATCAGTTCGGCCGCCGCCTCGTGCGACCTCCCCTGCGCCAGGACCAGCGTGTCGTCAGCGTAGCAAACTACGCTGACGCCGCTAGGGAGGTCGGCGCGCAGCACCCAGTCGTAACCAATGTCCCACAGATGCGGCCCCAAGACCGATCCCTGTGGGACACCGCACGACATCTCTCGCCGGTTCCAGTCTCCCTGGTGACCGGGGTAGATGACGGCTCTATCCGTCAAGTAAGCCTCGACCACGCGACAGAGGTAGGTCGGCATCCGATGATACCGGAGTGCCTCCCTAATGCAACTCCAGGGCAGGGTATTAAAGGCGTTGGCGATGTCTAGAGACACCGCCAAGACGACCCCACCCCGGGCCACCGCATCCCCCGTCGTGAGGGCTCGCACGCGCATGATGGCGTCCACCGTAGAGCGCCCCTTGCGGAAACCGAACTGGCTGTCCGCCAAATCCGGCCCCTCCCGCACCAGCCACCCAACGAGGCGGTCTGCAATTACTCTTTCAAAGAGCTTGCCCACCTCGTCGAGCAGCACGATGGGCCGGTAAGCGGACGGAGAGTCCGCTGGGCGCCCAGGCTTCTTAATGAGGACCAGTTTCCCCGTCTTCCAACGAAGTGGGAACTGGCCCCTCTCCAAACATGCGCTTAGGAGCCCCCTGAGTCGAGGCCCGAGAGCCTCTAAGGCCAGGACCCAGGCTTTGCCAGGCAAGCCGTCGGGTCCTGGGGCGGTATTTTTGGCATTTAGCCGACGTACCGCCACTCTCAACTCTACCCCGGTCACCTCTGGAGCGTTGTCGTCGTCATCGGTGGTGTGGTCCGCAGCATCGGGCACCGCAGGAGGCGGAGCCATGGGTGGGGGACTATGTTCCCCTCGCGAAGGGAACAGAGCGCTCACCACGCCCTCCACGAGTTGGGGCCGGAGACTCTGAGTCAGCGGAGGAGCCCATGGGCGGAGTTTCTCCCGGACGGCCTTGTAGGGCCGTCCCCATGGGTCCCTGTTCAGAGTCTCCAGCGACTCCTTGCGGGCCAGTCCTCTGGCCCGCAGGATCTCCTCTTGGAGGGCGGTCTTCGCCGCTCTGTACCCCTCATATAGCTCCGCCTGAATGGCTTCCGTATCCGGGGGGCGGATACGGAGCCTGCGGTGCCTGGTGTACCGGCGTCGCGCCGCAACGCACGCTTCGCGCAACGCTGGCCAGACTAGACCTCACAATACGATTTCAATAGCGCAGTGGAAGTGTGATAATCGTGGGGCTCTAGAGACAAGAGTGGCTAGCGAAACTAGTCCGCCGTACGCGGAGCAGACAATACAAGTACAATTGAAGTAACTCACCTACAATACAACAAAAGAACTTACCTGTGGGTAGACGAACCCCAGCTCCTTGGGGTTACCCGGAGTTATGTATGTAAGTGAGTGTATATGTATCGTGTCGTGACGTTATGAGTATTCTCCAGGTTACAATCCGCTGCAATAAGGCTGGAGGCAATCACAGCATGCGGTCTTCAAATCACTCGTTCCCAATAGCGTCACTTCCACTTAACGTCAAATGGGGTTGTTTAACAATCAAAGCAATTGGATCACGACTAATTGTCACAAACGGATCGATTTAAAAGGATTAATTTCAACAAATGCGTCGCGGGGGTCCCAACACGGCGACGGACCCTTTTCAGCGCCAAATCAAGAAGACGTGTCAAGTGTCAAAATCAAACTGACAAGTCAGATGTCACTCTGTTACTCGTTTAGAAACGTAGGCGCATAGAGTAACTAATCGAACAGGACGCAACACAGGCAAAAATCAAGTAATACAAGTCAACAAAATATTTTTATTTTTTTTATAAACTACCATAACATTTATAAATTAACTGAAACTAATGTTAGAAAACATTTTCTTTCAGGTACTTATTTCAATTTTAGATTAATTTTAAAAATATAGTAGGTCTAATTTTATTTACGCCACATTTATCCAAACAAGGTTACGTTACATGTCGATTAGTACTAGAACTAAGCTTGAACCTACTTTTAATAATTAAATAAACTCCATTGTAATTTAGGCATATTGCCGTCCGAGCGGCCAACTAAAACCAACTCTAAAAATATGATTGAACCTATTTTCTAGTATTTTTATTGTTTATTGCTGCAACAAATTAGCGACTTATTGTCCATACACATTAGCCTTGTTACTCCAAAAAACTTCAAAACATCAAAGTTAATTAAAATCTAAACAACACCGGACTAAAATTATTTATAGAAAAGAAAAAGTTAAATTCTAAACTGTAGAACTGAAATAGCAAAAACTTTTTTCTAAAATAAAGACTGCAATTGCAATGTAGCGCCCTCAGTTTTACTCACTGAAGTAGCGATTAGTATTAACATTAAAGATTTTTTCTTAGTTAGTAATTTATAGCAGGCACAAAAATAGATCACTACGTCATTTTTAAAATAAAATCACTATATTTTTAAAATTATTCTAAAATTGAAATAAGTACCTGTAAGAAAATGTGTCAACATTCTGCGTCTTACATTAGTTTCAGTTAATTTATAAATGTTATAAAAGTTTATTAAAAAAAAAAAAAATATTGAGTTTGAGTATTAAGGATTATAATAAACTGAAGTTGTTATTATTATGAAACGTTTTTCCATATTTCGTAGTAAAAAATATAAATGTGTAAGTGTGTGCAAACGTGGCCAGTTGAGCGCCTTATTTTTGTTCCTGATCTTTTATCTAGTGCTATTATTGATCGAAGATTTTAGTAGTAAAATTGCGGTGGATGAACGTAAGTCCGTGAAAACGTGGACTAACCCAGTTTAAGATAAGATAGTATTTAAGAATCAGTCATTCCGGAAATCACACAAAATATAAAGTAGAAAGCGAATTTCTCATTCATACCTAACCTAAAACTACATACCTAATATTAATTTATTTCAACATGTAATATTCTTTTCAACACACTTGCTCGTAAAGTGAGCCTTATTATATCGTTCTTAGGGCCATAAACCGAACTATAACATACACGTGCATAATAATATTACACACTAGTGCATAATAGAATGATCCCTACAAAGTTAAGTTAGTACCTAACTGCAAATTATATGCGAGTAAACAGAGCATTTTCAATTTAACCGGGTAATACAGTTTTTTTTTTTTTTTTGTAACTACAAAGAGGTTTTATGCCACCGAAAATCTATTTACATTTTTGAAATAAATAAATGTGTCCCTAATTAAGACGAAAAAACATTTATTATTATCAAATTAGTTATAATTCACAATAATTTCTTATAAAATATTTGCATTTTATCACAAAAATTATCATTTTGAAGTAGGCTGTATGGCTGTAATCAATCAACTTACATTTGGCGCGTGCAAAAAAAAAAAATTGCGCGCCATTTCCCAATTTTCCCCTAATTTTCATATTTTGTTTGTATCGCATTTGTTGCTGTGTGGTAAAACGATTTATGCAATACATATTTGTTTTTTCCTCGCAAGTGTGTTGAAAAACGTCGTATGATACACGTGTGTATTGATGATTACCGTCCTCGGCTCTCTTAAGACCCTCACCTGACGGCTCGGGTCTCAATGGCGCCTCAGCGGTAATCACCAACATTACACACTTGTAACATAATGTACTATAATCGCTCGTCTATATAATTACGCATAATTGCCAACGTTAGATAAATGATTAAATACGAGAACGTTCAAACGGCTTCGTTTTGACAGTGAGGATCACGACCTCTGGTGATGACGTCAGAGACACCAGACATCTGGATAATTAGCTGGTTTGATTAGATGAGACTTTCCCTAATGTCTGGTGAGGATTTGTGAAGAATTAGGTGCAGAGTCAGCTGCTATGTGACAAATAATGTAATTTAATATTTTGTAATGATAATTCCTTTGCACTATTGAACTGGACAGACAGCTGTGCTGCTGGGGAGTTCCTTGCGCCACTTCTTCCCAGCTAAAGCATTAGGAAGTGGTGAAGGGCGGCTGTTGTTGCGGGAGACTGTCTTATGTAACTTTGACGTTCAAAAATGCTGACTCTCGGCTTTATTCAAAATCAGCATACAGGCAAAAATCAAGTAATATAATTACTTGATTTTTGCCTGTATGCTGATTTTGAATAAAGCTATTTTTATCGATTTGTGAATTTGACTTTTATAAAGTATGCTATAGGATGTCTTAAAGAGTTTCACCCTAAAAAATTAAGACTACCGAACATTCCAATAATGACGATTCAGTCTCACTTTATTATGAAAATTTATGGTCACTCTACTCTAATACAGTTTCATACTACTATATTTTAGTGAATATCTCCTAAAATATAAAACTTTTAGTTATATTCGCCACATTTATCCAAAGTAGGCTACCATACCTGTCGATTAGTACTAGAACTAAGCTTGAACCTACTATTAATAACGAAATAAACGCCATTGTATTTTAGGCATATTGCCGTCCGCGCGGCCAACTAAAATCGACTGTAAAAAAAATATTGAAGGTTTTTTCTAGTATTTTCTTGTTTATTTGCTGTAACAAATTAGCAACTAATTGTCCATACACATTAGCCTCTATTAATTTGATTTTATGGTGAGATACGTACCTACACTAAACCTGAAAACGAAATATTGCATAACTTTTTGTATATTTAAGTTTTGATGATTTTTATTTTTGTAACAAATATAACAAATTAAGACCTTTCTTTTGATGTATCATTCGCCTATCTGCATTATTTAGTTTCTGTGTAATCACGGATAATCACTACGGCAAGTGGCGGTTCTAGCGGCCAACTGTTTTTGGTCGTAGCGCCTTAGTTTTTTTTGTAACAAATTCAGGAAAAGAGGTGTGTATTGTAACAAATTACAACTAATTCCTGGCAAAATTTCATCAAATTTGAAGAGTTGGCCGCGCGGTAGAAACGGACATGGCGTTTCCTATCTGACTACTCTGAGAAGAAAGGCCGAAACAAACTCAGAGGTCACAGTCTCTTTTAAAGTCCAGACATAATATTGGTAACATTATGTGAAGACTATGTAGATAGCTGTCTGAAATGGTCTTTAGAGGAAAGAACCAAACAGATTGAGTGGACCTGTCCAGTCAGTGCACGCATTTGTCACTAATCGTGCGGCTCAACTCAGAACTTGAGAAGCTCAACGATCCGACGAACAATACCAAAGAAAGGACATTTGGGTAGGCCGCAAAAATTACTCAACCTGCCAGATCATAATTACAACATACTTGACAAATAAAGAAAGATAAAAGAAAAGAAGAAACATACCCACACAGTCTTCACATTCACAATGATTAAACAATATGATACTTTACAAAGTAAATATTCATGTCATATTATCTCCGCCAAGAAACATTGCTGTGCCTTGGCACCTACCCTTAATCAGTATGTTTTTAAGGAGGTTTCTAAATTCGTCCTTTTTTTGTCACACACCATCGGCCTATATTATTCCCACGGCTGGGACACAGGCCTCCTCTCGGTGAGAGGGAATGGGCCGTAATCTACCACGCGGGCCCAATGCGAGTTGGTAGATGTCACATGTCTTCGAATTTTTGGTGCTAAGACATGCCGGTTTCCTCACGATGTTTTCCTTCACTGTTCTGAGAGCAGTGGTGATGGAGGCAGTGGATTTTTTAGTATGTACTAGTATGTTTAGCGAATTCGCCGACAATTGTGGATCGATATCGGTTTTTTTTTAATTGATATGGTACGCTATTTTTAGTATTATATTTAGAGGGTACCTATCAATTTTATTGCTTGGGTAGTTCTTGCGTTAGCTTTGATACTAAATGAGTTAATTCGTTATTAATACACTTTGAGTATCTTGATAATGTTTTAATACTTCCTATCACTATCATTTGTTCTGTGTCTGGGTGTAATTTATGTATAATATGTATGTATTTAGAAATTTATAAGTATGTTCTTCAGTTGTCTGGTTGCCATAGTACAGGCACTGCCTAGTTTGGGATCAGATAACAGTGTGTTGGTTGTCCTAAGATAATATTATTATTATATTATTATTTACAAAACTAGTGGTATCTGAATTGGTGTGGGGTGGTAGTAACCTATCAGTTGTTTCTTTCCAATACAGTGTTTAATTAGTTAAGTAATTGATATGTGACCTCTATAATTCATGTCATATGTACCTTTTGAGTTTATTTTGGTTAAACTTAAAGTCAGTATAAGTCTTAAATCGCCAACCCGTCTTCATCAAAAATGGTAATCAATCATTTAAGTTGTGTCACTTTAGTCTATTTCAGAATAGGAAATCGTCGTTTGACAGGAATAAACCAAATAGTGATTTTTAGTTTTTAGTTTAGAGAATTTTGTGACAACAGAATCGGCACCATTGTATAAAAATGAATCCTAGCTAGATCGATTTATCGCCCCCGAAACCCCTTGTATACTAATTTCATGAAAATCGTTGGAGCCGTTTCAAAGATTCAGATTATCTTATATATAAGGTGTATCTATTCATACACGAAATATTTTAAGGGGTACACCTGTAGGTAGTAAAGAAGCTATAGAAGCAAAAATATTTTTTTTATCTAAGCGTTTTTTAATTTTCGTAATTATTATAATTTTAAAACTACTTGAGACGTTTTGCATAAAACCTTTACTCCAAATTCTATGAATGGCCCACCTGACGCTGCGAGGACGACGACCGGACGGCACAAGCATGGCCGCGGTGTCTCGGGCTGTAAAAATAAGAAGGAGCCAGTATTTCTTATGTGCGTCAAATAATTTATAAATCTTAAATTTTAAAAAAACCATTAGAAAAAAAATTTTTCGTAGCTATAGCTTCTTTACCACCTACAAGTGTACCTCTTAAAATATTTCGTGTATGAATAGATACACCTTATATATAAAAATCTTGTGTCACGATGTATGTTGCCAATAAACTCCAAAACTACATAACAGATTGTTACCAAAGTTCTTAATTGTTTGTAATTTGGTCCAACTTAAAAGATAGGATAGTTTTTATCTCAATTGTTGATCTCAATATTTGTTTTTTTTTTTTTTATAGTACGCACGGCTACAGGTCAAGCTATACATTTCCAGTATAAACTGACATCTGATTGTACGAAAAGCCTATACAATGTGAGGTCAGCTAAAACTAGAAATAATATAGTTTGACCTATAGGTCAAGGCTGGCTGGGTTGGCTATAGCCGTGTGTAGTATGTGCGTATTCATTGGTTAATTCCAAAAATCCCTAATCGGTGGCGGTGTAATGAAAAATGATAAATGATAAATGACTTTATTTTTGCAAGTAGGTTTGTACAAACACTTTTACACGTCAATCAATTCTTTTTTTAAACTATATAATTCATCGTATCGTTTGACACCAAAGTTGCATAGACATCCACTGGATGGCGTTTTTTTTTTCTTTCTAGATAACCTTTGCATAATATTAACCCGTTGAATGCCGCTAATTACAGACACAATTAAAAACCATTGTATCTATACCAAATGTGGTATCTCAGGGACTTAGAGGTTAAAGTCGCTTGCTGCGTCTGTACGTTTAGAATTAGATCTTTTAAACTGCGCAAAGGATTTTAATGCGTGTTTCATCATTAGACAGAGTGATTTAAAGGAAGGTTTAAAAGTAGTTTACATACATATTATAGTAGAGAAAAGCTGAGAAATTCAAACATTTCTAATGTGATGTCGTAACAAACATATTTTTGTGGCTTAAATCGCCAACGCTGGCTTAACCTTACGAGATAGATCCAATTAATGTACCACGGAATTATATATTTAAAAAATATCGATGAAAAAATCCGTGATAGTCTTTGTTTATTTCCTAAGGATACCCTAGAAAAACCACTATTATCTGTTATATATTACAAAAAAAAATCTGGGTCATTAACCAAGCTATTTTAAACAATACCGTATCGTTCTTTATCCAATTAAATACATAAGATACGTTGTACATTTCATGTTAATCAAAATTGTACTTTGCAGCATATCATTAAAGTTAATATTTTAGAAATTATCAGAGATTATATAAAATAGACGCAGAGCGGCTAGCGGGCCGTCCGTCCGTCCCGGTTGGTAGCGGTAGGTTAGTGCAGGATTAGTAGGATTGTAATTCATATTACTTTGGCTTCATAGTAAATTCGAATATCATGTGTGTTCGAAGTACTCAAAATAAACCTATCCATTATATTATTCCAAGTAAGAGACCGCAAAATAAGGCTTAGATGTTTATGATTTTTGGATGGATTTGGATTTTTAGTTATCCTGGATACTTATCATATAGGATACTTTATCCCGGTAGTAGGTTCCTGGGTAATATTTTCCGACAGCTTTACGGGTGAAGACACTGGCCAAAGTACCATTCCTATAAGTATGTTCGATTTGGTGTCTGGTAAATAATTGTCTGTTTAGGTAGAATAGGAGCGTTAAGAAAAACTAGGAAGACTTATATTTAATTCAATCCAGCTCTATGTCGCAGTCTCCTTACTTTGAATACTATTAGTTTTATTAAGTACATCAAACACACATGATACTCTGATAAAGAATAGAGAAGTATTATGAAGTAGTACTTAAGAAGTAATCTTATATCTTTAAACGAGCAATTCTTGTATATATATATATAATCTGAATCTCGGAAACGGCTCCAACGATTTTCATGAAATTTAGTATACAGGGGGTTTTGGGGGCGATAAATCGATCTAGCTAGGATTCATTTTTATAAAATGTCGTTTTATTCGTGTTTTCAATGACCAACTTTATCGATAATCAACTTGAACATAAACTTATTATTTTAAACACAATTTACCAAAATGTTCCGAGCAAAGCTCGGTCATCCAGATATTTATTAATTATAAACGTACTTAGATACTCCAAATTATTATAAATTTGAACATTTGTATGATTGGATGTTTGTTTCTCAACCCCGTACCTAACGGTATATCTATACTCTATACAAATAAATAAAATTGGAGAGTCCGTTTTTAATATTAAAATAACTGCTTTTTACTAAGTGTATATGGTTGTATACACGGTACATTTACCAACACAACATTTTTTAGAATTTTTGTCTGTCTGTCTGCCTGTCTGCCTGTCTGTTTGTTCCGGCTAATCTCTGAAATGGCTGGACCGATTTTGACGGAACTTTTATTGGCAGGTAGCTGATTTAATAAGGAGTAGGTAACTAAGGCTACTTTTATTTTAGAAAAAATATTTTATTTTAGGAAATACCTGCGTTAATTTCCGACATCCACGCGGGCGAAGCCGCGGGCAAAAGCTAGTATATATATATATATATATACAAGAATTGCTCGTTTAAAGGTATAAGATAAGTAATTGATTCCTTGCCAATTCAATAATAAATTCTCATAAATGGATGTCATATAGTTTTTGTTTTTATTTACACTTTCGAATAGCGTTGCGCCTTTTATAAAACTAAAATAAATATTTGGCTACTTGGCTGCCATTGACCTAAACCATTTAAAATATCCACTCTATTTGCTCCATTTTCTCAAAAATTCTTTAACCAACACTTAATTTATTTAAAAGTCCAAACTTAACCCTTTTCTTAACTCAGATGTCAATTATAAATTCGGCGTGAAGAAGTATTTTCGGTATTTCAATTCTTGGCGCGAAAATAAATCGAAAAAATCTCCTAACAAGCTAGAGAGGCCATTATAATTAACTGCTAAGGGTTATTGGGTAGTGTTGTCTCTTTCTTTCATGGGGTGAAGGTGTATTTTTGTTTCAGTCAGTCTTTAGAAGTGTCGACACAAATCACCTGAGACAATGAGAAGACAGTTGGCTGCTGGATCATGGATCAAATAGGTTTGGATAGTCCGTTAGTCATAGAAAATTAAATTAATTTGACTATCTATGAAAAATAAAAGAATAATAGAATCAGTAACTTAGTGTAGGTATACGTAAGTATAAAATTAAATTTTCAGAGAGATTGAGAGGGTTTTAAACACAGAAAATATAAAAGAGATCCGAGAAAGAACGTATTTTATTGGTTCTGTGGTTGTAAAGGTTAGGAATAATAATACCTACTTCTAGAACAATAAATAATAGATAGATCGTGATGATGCTGTATTGCCATGAAAAATGGAGCATCTTAAATTTTTTCGTTGGCGAATTAAGTCTCAGTTTTTTTTTTTTTTTTTTTTGTTTTTTATTCAAGCAACCACACAGCACTTTTACATACAGTATATAACAGTGTATGTGTAGTACAAAATTGTACTAAGGTAATTAAATGCAAACGCAGTACTGACATTTAAATACAAAAGATTTTTTCATCCCACCATCTCGGAAAGAGTATTTTTAATCTTCAATATCTGAGTGGAAAAGCCGTTTTTATTCTCTAGAGGATAAAGTAAATTGAATTTAGAACATCGTGTACACTAAGTTTGTGAATTTAAAAAAACATTAAACCTATTTACTGCTACCTCTATGGTGCCGAATATATCATACAACTTTTTTTTTAATTTGTTAAAAACTCAGACTCGGAACCTTCTTGGTGTTCTTTTTTTCAATTTGCTTTGTACGCGGTTCTTTACGCGGCATTTTTTCACGTCATTGTTATACCTTATATTAAAAACAAGAAACTTGAAAACAAATGAAAAAACTAAAATGAGTGATTCTAGCGACGAGGAAGTTTGCTTGACGCCAACAGAATTGACTGAAACTGTTAATAATGCGCAAATGAGCTTTCTCCCTCAACAATCACGCGAGAAGTATTTAAAACAGTACAATATGTTCAACATGTGGCGACTAGCAAAAGGAGCCAAAACTTTCTCAGAAAACGTTTTGCTGGCATATTTTATAGAATTATCCGAGAACAAGAAAGCAAGCACTCTATGGAGTACGTATTCGATGCTAAAAGCAACAATAAAGATGAAAAAAGACAAACATATCGATACCTATCCTAAATTAGTGGCATTTTTAAAAAGAGCCTCATCTGGTCATCAACCAAAAAAACCGAAGGTTTTCACAATATCTGATATTGAAAAGTTTCTTAACGAAGCACCCGATTCCGTATATTTGGCGGCAAAAGTAAGTCAGTTGCACATTCAGTATCTACTTAACAGTGGCGAAGGCACCATATAACACGATTCCTACCGGCTTGCCTTCGGGGATTCGCATTGGTAACTATCACTATTACAAATACAATAGTATGTAAATAGTGGCTACTATTGTCAATAAATATGTTGAATGTTATGGTGAATTAAATACCCGTAGTGTAACTAACTACGGGTATTTAATTCACCATAACATTCAAACAACAAAAAAGATTATTTATAGCTTTGTATTACAACAAAAGAGAAATGTTCTAAATTAACCCGGCGCCGAAACGTCATAATCGGGAACTAAAAATTCATACAACAGCGATCCCGTAATGATGTCACTTTAGGTCACGTGGCACCGCTTTTTTTTTTTTTTTTTTTTTTTTTTTTTTTTTTTCAGGATGGGAAATCATCAAATGACTTCTCCCGCTCTGGGCGGAGCGGGAGGGCATCCCCACCCGTGTTCCATCAGTTGCCCATGTGCCAGGGTCACGGTATCTCTTTCGAACAATCACGCGACCCCGGCAGGCATCGGTCCTAGTAGACCCCTACACGTGGCACCGCTTGATATGTACGAGAGCAAGCCGCTGTACAACGGGTTATGACAGAGACAGGTATAGAAAAATGCGTCAGCGAGAACGAGATAGAGGAATATTGCTTATTTTATTCGGTTTTCAGCTGTTCAATTTAATTGTATTTAATTCATTACATTCCTATATTAATTTTAGAATGATAGTAAGTATTCTTTATTGATGGGTCAGTAAGTTAAAGCCGACTTCGCATCGGCTTCTCTTTTAGAAAAAATTACACCTCGCCACTGCTACTTAAGTATATTAATCTCAATTAAATAGTATACTTAGTAGATGTTGATAGGCATAATTATGCGTTCATATCAATTTTATTCATTTATGTACTACAATACTCTTTACGTTACAGGTTGTTCTTATTATTGGAATAAACGGAGCATGTCGAACTAATGAACTAACACAACTTAATGTCAAAAACATTGAGAAACATTCAGATGACTTACTATTAATTAATTTACCTAATACAAAGACAAAAAGAGACCGCAACTTCGTCATTCGCAAGGAATACGTAACGATTGTTGAGAAATATCAAGCCTTACGCCCGCCTAACACTCCAATCAATCGATTTTTTCTACAGTGTCGCAATGGAAAGTGTGTTAGACAGCCTATGGGTACTAATAAAATTGGCAGTATCCCACGAGAAATAGCAACATTTCTTGAACTTCCAGAACCCCTGTTGTACACGGGTCATTGTTTCCGACGAACTTCAGCCACACTTTTGGCTGATTCCGGAGCTGATCTCCTGTCCCTTAAGCATCACGGAGGCTGGAAGTCCAATGCAGTTGTAGAGGGATACATAGAGGATTCCATCCAAAATAAGACTAAAATATGTGAAGGTATCGTAGGAGCCATTACACTGAAAGAGCCTCAATCGGATCCTTGGACTGGCCCTTCTACATCAAAAATAAGCCTTTATGAAACACCTAACCATCTCCCTCTCTCTCCAACATTCACGCCAAGGGAATCCGATGAATCGGTATAACTATTAAGTATGACAGATAGTTTACCGAAAAACAGTACACAAGTGACTAACACCAATATTACAGTACCAAACAAAAATATTACACTCAATTTAAATAACTGTAGCAACGTTACTTTAAAATTTTCTTAATTATACCTTAGTATTATTTTGTTATAATTTAAAGATTATTCTGTAATACTTACCTGTCATAATGTAGTAATTAATACCTAAACTGAAATAAAAGTGTACCTATCTTGTGATTGTAAAGGTTTTTTTTTTTGCATTTAGTCATTTCCTCGCTGAGGTGGAATGCAAAGTTACGTGTTGCACTCGAGTGCAAAGATTTTTCACCTCGTGCTCTTTTGATTCCCTCGCTAACGCTCAGGATTCTAATTTTGAATCACTCGCTGCGCTCGTGATTCAATTTTAGAATCCTTCGCTTGCTCGGTCATCAAAATTGAACACGCGGTTAAAAAGCAACTTTGCACTCTTGTATAACAAATAACTATTTTTAGGTATATTAGGTGCTTAAACTTTAGAGAGGGGAGGAGACAAACAAGAGAAAGGTGTCCTCAGGATGTTTTCTTTCACGACAGGGATGGCATCCCTTCTAAGTAGAATAATGAAGATTGCTATTGATAAATGATTTTATTTCTGCAAGTAGATTTGGACAATCAAGTCAACCATATTTTTTTTAAACTAGATGAGTTTGGTGTTTCCTATCTGACTACTGTGAGAAGAAAGGTTGAAACAAACTCAGACGTCACAGTCTCTTTTAAAGTCCAGACATAATCTTGTGCAGATAATATTGATTGATACTGAATTTCGTCATCACTGTCTTACGCATCTGACCCGTAGGTTCCTTAACTATGCACTTATGTCATCTTCGCTCCATTAACTCTTTCAAAATTGCCTCTTATTCACAATTATTTTCAAGTCAGGTTAAGGTGATTTAACAAGAAAAATACAGAATGTCGTGCCCCACAAGATGTTAAACTCCATTTAAGGGAATAAATTGATGAGAGAATGAAGACTTGGAGTTATTTATGCGTAATTATTCAAGATTTTGGTTCGGACAAGATTTACTTATGGCGAAAACATGGCTGACTTGAGTTAACTTGAGTACTTGTGTGTCTACATAAATTGATTAACATTTTGCTATTTAATGAGCAAAGGTGACCTAAAGATAATTGCTTCAACAGTAGCTGTGCACAGCTGATAATATATTGTTAAGAGGTTTAATTTGAGAAAATACAATAAATAAGTATAGCCGTGTGTACTATGTTTGTGTACTGTACACACATTTATCAGGCTTTTGTCCCGGTACCGCGTCCATTTTCACATACACGCAGGTGAAGCCGCGGGCACAGCTAGTAATAAATCAAATTAAAAAGATTAATTAAGGACCCCTCTTTGGGTAGTACCTACTTTAAAAAGGTGACAAGACAGGGAGGCCTCCCTGTCTTGTCACCCTTTTAAAGTAGAGAAATTACATAACAAACAATAGCAATGGCTTTCATTTTGATATTTCATCCACATTCATTCTGTTATTTACGTTTCTGGGCAGATTTTTTTTTTTTCATATTAAGCAATAAATTAGCAATATGTATCCTTCAAAATGATTCAGATTGTGATTTATAACGTGTTACGCAATTAAAGTGAACCTTTAAATAATGTTTTGGAATAAAATATGATTTTATAAATTAACTGTTTGTTTTCTATAATTTAATTTAAATTCTATTCGAAAACATCCACCGGTTTCATACTAAACTCCAACTATATCCGACAACCCAACCTGGGTTATCTCTTTTGTTGTAATAAAGCTTATTTTATCTACATATCTATCGAAAAGTATTTCTTATCCACACTTACACTAGTCCTAAGAATGAATACCTTTTGCCTGCGATTTCCGCCGCTCGGTGGCTCTGCAATTAATCGCCACACTTCAGATGCCAGTAGCTCTCTCTCTGTTTATCTTCTACACACAGTCAATCAAGCCGCATTCTTTACGTAGTTTTGCATTTGTTTGTAATAGAATCTAGAATTCATCTGCCTGGCCTTTTTCAACTAAGTTAGAAGAACTACTTTTAAGGACACTAAGGATTTTATTGACAAGATATTTAAGATGGATGCGCGATAAAGAAAATGATGATTTATCTAGCTTTTGCCGCGGCTTTTGCCCGCGGGGCGTGGGTTGCATAAACCTTCCTCTTGGATCACTCTGTTCATTGATGAAAACCGCATTACAATCCGTTGCGTAGTTTAAAAGATCTAAGCGTACAGACAAGCGACTTTGTATTATATTTATTACTATATAAAGATGCTGGTTTCATTTTGCTAAAATAGCCCGCCAAATTCAAATTTTCTTACGTTTTTTGGAATTTGCAGGTTAGTGTCAGTATGTATGTTGATTAATATTAATTAGGTCTTTACCTATGAAATTGCCGTTCTGCAGTACTGGCCATTTCAAATCAAAATAATTTTTGTTTGTCTAAGAATTCTAATTTCAAATTAATTTTATTTTAAAAACATGGAATTCTTTTTCCAAAAGTAGTCATTCGTTTATTGATTATTGTTACATTTTCATCGCATTTCAATCTTTTTCGTCATCATGGATACGTTAAAAAATCGAGTAATTATGGAATATGACTAATATGAGTACCGTCGTGGCAGCAACGCGGCACAAGCGGCACGCAACATCAACGATGTTTACGGAGCTAACACTACAAACCAACGCACCACCTGTTATTGGTTTGCTCGCTTCCGTTCTGGAAATTTCTCCTGAAAAATGAACCTCGCGGTCGTCCGAAGACTTTGGTCGACAATGACGAATTAAAGGCGCTTGTGGAAGCTGATGATACACAATCTACGGCTGAATTAGCAGCAGCTTTCGACGTTAGCGTCAAAACAATATTGGTCCATTTGCGTCAAATTGGCAAGGTAAAAAAGCTTGACAAATGGGTGCCCCACGAACTCAATGATCGCCAGCGCGAAGTACGCGTCGAGACGTGCCTTGCACTGCTCAACAGACACATAAAAAAAAATAAAAAAAAATAAATGAAGGAATTTTGAACCGCATTGATACCTGCGATGAAAAATGGATTCTGTTTGATAACCGCAAGCGCTCAGCAAGTTGGTTGGATCCTGGTTCAGCACCTAAACAATGCCCTAACCCCAAGAACTGGGGTTGGAAGCTCTCCGTCATCCGCCCTACTCACCAGACCTTGCGCCTACAGACTACTACTTTTTCCAGAACTTGGATAACTTCTTGGCGGGAAAAAAATTCAATACCCGAGAGGCAGTACAAAATGCCTTTGAAGAATTTGTTGCCGCCCGTCCAGCTGATTTTTTTTAAGAAGGGCATCAATAAACTGCCATTGCGTTGGCAAAGATGCATTGATTGCATGGGTGATTATTTAGATTACTACAAATAAAAAATACATGAAAAAAAATCGTTTAATTTTTTTCATACAAAACGGCATTTTCATAGGTAAAGACCTATTATATAATGTGATTCGCGACCGTAACTGATATGGTTTTTCAGGGGTAAAAAAGAGACTTCATCTACATCATATTCATTCGGAACTCGGAACGCGCTACGAATGCGTTAATCTCAAAATTTGCTCCAGTTGTTTATTTATTTATTTACTGATTTACTAGTCCTGTATTGGAAAGTCAAGTGCCTATAATCTAAACTAACGCACAGTTAACAGACCCATATAACGTTTAGCCTCTCAAAGGCGCAAAAAGGAAATAAATTGTATAAAAGAAAAGGTGTTCAAAAGTGTTTATCATTGTGATTCAAACGCGTGTGCAACGGATACTCGCGGTTAAGTACCGCCGCGTAAGAGCGGTAACGACGTGCGCTAGTTGCGCAAAGTGCTCGCGGTGCGATCGGCAGTGCTACCAACACTCAGCGGAGAATTACGTTCCAGATACCGAAACTATAATAACAAGATTCTGAGCATTATATATTGTTTAAAAAAACATAACATGCAACGTACTCCACCTAAATCTCCGAAGACCCCCAGACCAGGACAGTCACAATCTGTTCCCGATATTGCTTCATCTGTCAGTTGCGATGACTCCAACATGAATGTCACCGTTAGGACCAAGCAGCAGCGTATTGATGACTCACCTAACTACCTGGTCCTGCCTTCTCCTTGTACCTGCGGTGAGTTGAAGAGTGACCTCAAGGAAATGATCACAGCGTGGAAGAACGAGTATGACCTTAGACTGTCTGCATGGAAGGTCGAGCATGACGCAATACCGTCCGCCCTGGTTCAGGATGTATCCGAAATCAAAAACCAGTGTGCTGTCATTCTCAAAACCACTCATAAACCCGAAGGCAGCGTACCCCACGCTAAGTGGGATCATCTCAGCACAAAGGGAAAGGATATGGAGAAACAACTAAAGAGTTTTCAAGCCCGGCAGCTCCAGTCATGTCCGGTAACCGTTCAGCTTCCTATCGTTTTACCGAACGATAGCAGGACAGTAATCGATCCTACTGAGGTAATTTCGGAAAGAAGAACGATGGACGGTCACAGTACTTGCGAGATGAGTGTGTCGAATGTACACTCCTCAGACGAACAGGCTACATCATTATCTGCCCGCCAAGCTCCTGAACCCCGTGTCCATGTGCCGGTTCCGGCTCCTGTTACGGATGTTGCAATGGGTACCATGGTCAGAAATGGACTAGATAAAGATGGTTGGGTAGAAGTTCGTCACAGGCGCTCCCGTCGTTCGCTGGACAATGTTTTGCGGGGGACTGCGGCGCCTGGCGCCACCAGCTTAGAGGCCTCAGAAAGGTGGAGATATCTGCATCTATTCTATGTTAAGCAGGGCACTACTGAGTCCCAGGTACGTGAGCACTTAATTACTCTCTGCGGTACTGATATTTGCACGGTTGAAGCTCTAAAACCCCGTGGCAACTATGCATCTTTCAAGTTAGGGGTGCCCTCAAAACTAGCGGAACAAGTTATGGCAGCTCAAAACTGGGCAGAGGATATATGCGTGAAACCTTGGCGTCGCAACTTTCGTAGACGTAGCGATGATGCCCAGTAAACCGCTTGATGTACTGGCAGCTGCTGCTTCTACCAAATGCAACGTTCAACTACGTTTACTGTACCAGAATGTTCGCGGCCTCAAGACCAAGCTGCCTACTTGGAGATCAAATTTGCTGCTTTCTGAACATGACTTGATAGCCGTAACTGAAACAAATTTAGACGATTCTGTAGAGGACTCAGAAGTATCAAGCGGAGATTGGCAAACTCTACGCAGGGACCGCGTGACCCCGGGCGGTGGGGTACTGCTTGCTGCGCGCTCTGCTGCAGCCATGAAGAGGCGTTATGAGCTCGAAACGGACCGTGGTGAAGACTTATGGGCCACGGTTTCAATTTCTGGTCTTAATATATCGGTTTGTGTTATCTACATGAAGCCAACTGCGACCGACAACAATTACCTGACCTGGTTTTGCAAAGTTGAGAGCATCATGTCCAAATTGAATGGAACTATATTGATTTTGGGTGACCTTAACTTAAAAAGTGCATCTGTAAATATTAATAATTATTACTGTTATTTCTTAAGCTTTTGTGATCTGTCAGAGATGAATGAAGTGATGAATATGCGTGGGAGTAAGTTAGATGTAGTGTTGGCCCGGGTTGGTACCGGAGTAACCTGTGACCATGTCGACGGAACTGAGCTGGTTCCAATCGATTTGTTTCACCCTCCATTAGAAATTGTGGTAACAATCGCAGCGCTTAAGGATAATGAAATATTAGACCCCTGCAACATTGATCGAAGCCACGATTGGAACTTTGCTAAAGGAGACTATGCACTTCTTAGAGACAAAATTTGCTGTGCTCCATGGCTAGAAGTTCTTGACTGCAATGATGCACGCTCCGCTTCGGGTAAGTTTTACAAAATATTGTATAATTTATTTGACTCTTCTATTCCAAAAAAGAAGAGATTCAACACTGGTAATAGGCGGTATCCAGTCTGGTTTTCTACTGGAATGACTAAAGACGTCAAGCGTAAAAATAAACTCCATCATAAATGGATACTTTCACGATGTGATGTAATATATGCGGAGTTTAGTGCTCTGCGATCGAACCTAAAAGTAAGCACCCAAGAAGCCTATAGACTGTTCTGCAAGAATACTGAAAATAATCTACGTATGAATCCACGACAGTTCTGGCAACATGTCTCTAGCCTCAGATCAAAGGGTGGTTTCGAACCATTTGTTGTACACAATGGAAAGACTAGTTCTGGTGTTGAAGCGGCCGAGACATTCGCCCACTACTTTGCTAGCGTCTTTCTGTCTGACACACCCAGGTTGGACCCATCACACCTAACTGTGAGTAATGAGAGAGAGAATATACCTCTTCCTTTTCTAACCCTACAGGATATAAATAAGGGCATAGCCAGACTCAAATCGTGTAGCTCCATTGGCCCTGATAATGTTCCTGCCTTTATACTTAAGGGCTGCCAAGACATCTTGGCAGCTCCTCTCTGTCATATTTATAACTTGGCCCTCCAGTCCGGCGTATACCCTGTTCAGTGGAAAATCTCGCGAGTCATCCCCATCCCTAAAACGAGTGACAAAAAATCTGTAGAAGAGCACAGACCCATCGCTATCCTGCCTACCGTTGCCAAGACTTTGAGCACATACTCCATGCACTTATCTACAAGAGGATTAATGTCCTACTTGCGGATGCCCAGCACGGTTTTCGACCAGGTCGCTCCGTTAACACAAACCTACTGATCCATACAGATTATGTATCTAGCGGTATAGACAGTGGTGGGCAGGTCGATGCCCTCTATTTTGACTTTCGGAAAGCGTTCGATAAAGTCGACAACGATATACTCCTGTCAAAGTTAGGGGCCATGGGATTCTCGTCCAGTTATCTTAACTTTTTCTCTGACTACCTACGGGATCGCAAACAATTCGTCAGACATGGCTACTTCGAATCCAAACCTTATTATACTCGCTCTGGCGTGAGTCAGGGATCCGTGTTGGGGCCGCTTTTATTCCTAATCATGATCAATGACCTTGTCAATAAGGTTAAGTTTGCAAAATGCCTGCTATATGCAGACGACCTTAAACTATGTGCATCTGGATTGAGGGCCCATTTTTTGAAACCTTGCGTACCGAAATAAGATTTATAGGGAAATTAGTTAAAAATAGTAAAAACTTAAAGCAAATGGTCATAAATTTCTTAAACGTGAATTAAAACTGTTATGATAAAATAACTTGGGCCCTCAATCCAGACGCGTGCATAAAGTGGCATAGCCTAAATCTCTAGTTTTATTACCCTCTCCCCGCGCCCGCGCTAAGAGATAGACGTGTTTTACTGTCGCTAAGCTTAAAATATTGTTTTACAAACGTAAAAGTTTTGTAACCCAAATTAATTGTACTCAAACATCAGCAGAAAAGTGTTAAGAACCGCGATGTGTTAATGTTTTCTACCGAACCAACCGCTAAAACTAGCAACAATCCAAAAAACCACAAAACAAAGTGATATAAATTGTGACACCTTCGTACAGTAAGTGCAAAAACAAGTGCTAGAAAAAAAAAACAAAATCAAAATACCTCCCAACAAAACATTATCAGCTAATCACATCGCACAATAAGTTCACCTAATTCGCCAAGTTCCTTAAGCGAGCCGTGGCTCGGTGGCTTTTGTCGTACACTCCGGCGCATCGCAGCGGACGTTCGAACCCGAGCAGCTGCAAAACTTTTCGTAAGTTTTAAAATATCTTTGACGAATATTTGTCATCAAACATGACGACACTAAATAAAAAGTCACCGCTACTGGCTAGCTCGGCACCTAATCTGTCGGAACCAGACGACACTGGTACGAATGTGACATGCCGTTACAAACGAAAATGGACTGACGACGGCCATCAAGAATTACTGGACGCAATGGATGAAATGAAAGCGTCTTTATCGAAATCCATAGCCGAACACAACCACAAATTAGTCTCCCTGCAGGACATAGTTGCAGATATAAAAAAACAAAATGACGAACTGAACAAGAATGTACAATTTATGTCCCAGAAGTATGATGAAATGAGGGACAAATTAGTATCTTTAGAAATAGAACGTAAGGAAAACAACAATTATATCAATCAGCTAGAAATAAAGGTTGAAACCCTCGAAAAAAATGCTCTCTCTGGTAGTCTAGAAGTGCGCAATATTCCCAAACACCCATCAGAATCTAAAAAAGATCTGGTTAAAATTGTGGGAAACATAGGAAATTGCCTGAAGTCACCTATTCTACTGTCGGATATAAGAGACATCTTTCGTATTCATTCAAAAGGACCATCTAACAACACCATTATTGTTGAACTAACCTCTGTGCTTAAAAAGGAGGATATCATACACTCACTTAAATCGTACAAAAAAGAGCACAAACAACTACCAACGACTACTAAAATTAATGTTGATGGACCTTCTCAACCCATCTATATCTCCGAAAACCTAACAACCAAGGGAAAGCGCCTGTACGCGCTTGCACGTGACTTCGCCAAATCCAACGAGTACAAGTACTGCTGGACTGCCCACGGAAGTATCTATATTCGAAAAAAAGATGGTGACACTGCCTTCCGCATAAACAATGAAGAAAGTCTTTCACTTTTAATGAAACAGACATGACTGACCGCGGTTATGTTTACTACTCCTAGTAATAAGTACCTATTTGTATGTTTACTCAATTTTGTATGTTCTGATGCCTTTTCAAGAGAGCCCTATCAACGCTTTCTTTACATACATTTCAAATACTTTAAAATGATAACTCACACACCCTACCAACACCCATACTACAGAACTCACCACACAATCCACATTATGACACTTCCATTCTCCTGTTCAAAAAAAATAGCCGGAATCCCTAAACCTACTTATCCTTCTACTGGTAAGATAATTTGCCGTAAAAGCTCATGCAATGTTGTAACTCAAATGTTTATGTGTCTCACTGCATATCTGGCTTATTTAAGGCTTGCAGCTGGCACCAAAGAGTTTGTCACTCGAGTTCCTAATTTCAGAATTCAACTCTGATGATATCAATATAAGCGAAGAAATAGAAGCTAGCGGTGAAATTGAGTGCATTATAGTAGACGACCCATCTACTTGCAAAATGCTTTTGAAGCCCACTCTCTCCAAAAAATCACTGACAATTCTCGCTGTAAACATTCGTAGTGTCAAAAAAAATTTTGATGCCTTAATGCTTTTTCTCTCGAACATTGACATTACTGTAGACTGCATAGTGTTGACAGAATGCTGGATAGATCGTGGCTCGACTATCAACCACATTGACAATTATACTCCGTTTCATACCACACGTAGCCACAATCAAAATGATGGCGTCATAGTCTACGTCAGGGAATGCTTTAGCAATGTGAAAGCCCATGAGCCTAACGTGACCGATGGTAACTGTCTTGTAATAAACATGGACAAATTTACGCTAATTGCCTCATACAGACCTCCATGTTACACCAATCCGTCAAATTACATTTACTCTATAAACGAAGTGCTCACTAACACTCACTCCGAAAATATAATCTTCGCTGGTGATATTAACATAAACATCCTTCCGGAAAAGATCACAGGCCACGCTGCGGAATACATATCTATGCTAGCTGCCCACGATCTAAGACAAGGAGTTAACAAGCCTACCAGACAGGGTAACTGCCTGGATCATTTTATGGTCAAGACGCATAAGCATGTAAAAACCTTCATATTTGACCCACTTACAGATCATAGCCCTATACTGTTGCACATTGAAGACATTCACTTACCCATAAAAAAGACTGAGCACTTTAGAACCACTATTAATTATGAAGAATTACAGAAGGATTTAGACAACATTGTTTGGGACGGTTACTACAACTCGCAAAATGTGAATGTAACCTCAGAGTTCCTAGTCAATACGCTACGAGAAATCATCATAAAAAATACAATGAAAATAAAAATACCACAGAAAAAAAAACCCCTAAAACCGTGGATTACAGTAGGCATAGTGAAATGCATACGAAAGCGTGACAAGATGCATCAAAAAGTTAAAAAAAGCCCTAATGACGAGGAACTACGAAACCGGTACAATAAATACAGAAATACCTGCAATAGGCTAACAGAAACATTAAAGCGCTCTTACTACGAGACTGAACTATGCAAGAATAAAAACAACCTGAAAAAAACCTGGAATGTAATTAAGGACATGTGTAACATAAAAAAGGCCCTAGCAGATCGACGGAGTTATTACAGATCAAATCTAACCCCGCTGACTCTCTTAATGAAGTAAATAGATACTTTACATCTATTGGTAAAGACCTAGCATCTACAACTCTAAATAAACTCAAGAAGGATGAAGAAACTTTAGCAATACAAGCGCGTAAGTTAAAGGGTATTCTCCATTCGATGGCATTTTCTCCCACAGACGAATACGAAGTTATCCAAGTGATCTCCGATCTTAAAAGTGGTGGTGCTCCTGGTTTAGATAATATTTCTGCTAAGATCCTTAAAAAATATAAATTTAAATTATCATCTCCAATTACACATCTCTGCAATATCAGCTTCTCTAGCGGTACTTTTCCTGCCATATTTAAAAAAGCAGCCGTCACTCCCGTTTTTAAGACTGGTGACAAGGGTTTTGTTGGCAACTACAGACCCATCTCTGTACTTGGCACGCTGTCCAAAATATTAGAAAAACTTGCGAACAAGAGACTAGTAAGATATTTAGAGACAAATAATTTACTTTCGTCAAACCAATTCGGTTTTAGAGCCAATCGATCTACTAATGACGCTATTCTAAATCTTACCGGAAATATAACCAAGTATATAGACAAGGGAGAAAAATGTGTCGGGCTCTTCCTCGACCTTCAAAAAGCATTCGATACTGTCTCAATCCCTATTCTAATAAGCAGACTAGAAAACATCGGAATCAGAGGAGTGCCTCAGGAATGGTTCTTAAGTTATTTATCAGGAAGAAGTCAATGCGTTCGCCTGGATAATATAAGTAGCCATGAAGCTTCCTGTACATACGGTGTTCCCCAGGGAAGTACGATTGCTCCGACCCTATTCCTGGTATACATCAATGAGCTGTGCGATACCATAATCAATAAAGCCGATCTCATGATGTTTGCTGACGATACAGTTCTTCTTTTCCATGAAAGATCATGGGCAGGACTAGAATCTATATGTGGAGCGGGTCTTGCCCAAGTAACAGCTTGGCTAGAAGACAGTCTGCTATCACTAAATATTTCTAAAACTAAATACCTATGTTTTAGTAAAACTAGAGCAGGTAGCCCCAAAAACTTTAAAATTAGCAGCCACACGTTTCCTTGCAATAGGAATAGCAACAACTTTAGCTCCTGCACGTGCCCCAAACTAGACAGAGTAAACTACATTAAATATCTAGGGGTAATTGTTGACGACAACCTCAACTGGTCACAGCATATCCCGGTTACCGCCAAAAGAGTGCGCAAGTTGATCCATATCTTTAAAACCCTGAGGCATGCTGCTAGTCTAAAACTGTTGTTGCAAACCTACAAATCCCTATGCCATTGTATCTTGGGATATGCTATTTGCGCTTGGGGAGGGACAGGCAAGTCCCACATGATCGAACTGGAGCGGGCTCAACGTGCGGTGCTAAAAGTCCTCTTGTCATTAAGATACCGGACGCCTACGACTGAGGTATACGGAAAAGCCAAGGTGCTTAGCGTCCGTAAGATCTTTGTCTACGAATGCCTGCGACGATACCACCGTTATGCTATCCCGAGTCAGCCTATCTCATCCAAGAGGATTGACAGATGCCCAGTTGTAGGTACCAGGAGCGTCTTCGCCCGCAAACACTACCACTACGTTGCACCACGTCTATACAACAAAATCGGCCAAGAAAAGGGGATTAGACTGCTAAAAAAACTCAACAACCACCAATTAAAAAAAACTGTTATTCTCTGGCTAGAAAATTACGACTACGAAGAAACAGAAGATCTAATCGGTAGTGTTACATGATTCACACTCACATTCCTCACACACACCTCACACGCACACATACACTACACGCACACATATACTCACACCCTCACATCTCACATTCCACACACACTTAGCCTCACCCTCCTTAGTACGCAGTGATTAATAATTAGTCTTTTTTTATTGTTATTATTCTTTTCTTTTATTTTTTTTTCTTTCGTCTTTTATATTTGTAAACCTACCTTTTAATGCATGTCATAATGTTAACCTTAGTGTCTAATTTTGCTATCTCGCTTCCAAATCTTATTCCCTGTAAATAGAGAGGTCTGGCTCTTGTGATACAGGAATTCCTAGTACAAGAGCCAAGGCTACAATGATGTCTGTAACCTGAAGTGAACAATAAATAACTTATAACTTATAACTATAACTATATTATTTATATAAATGTTCTACTTTTATTTATTTTATAGAAATTACATTAAAAATAAGGAAAGCCAAATTGTAATTAATAGGTATATAGTACTTTTAGCTGCAAATATTATGACTTTCTGAATGCACTTCACAAAATGGATAGGTACTTACTTTGAACATTATGGTCACCCTACAAATAATTCTCTTACAAAAAATTGAAAATCAATTTTCTCTTAAAGTATGACATTTAGAAGAACGAACGATATGTTACAATTTAATAAAGAAATAGTTAAAACTTTTATTCTAATTTGCGTTAATCTATAAGGTTGATTGAGCCTAGTCAATAAAGCCGAAAATATTGGGCTCTCAGTTCAGACTTTTTAGTAAAATTCGACTTTCATTTACTTCTTAACAATTAAGTTTTGTGTCCTTATTTCTTTTTAACTAATTCACATAGGTAGGTAAGTAAAACATGTTAAAGTCGTATTTATGTATTTCTTCAGATATATTCATGTTTTGCAGATTCCTCAGTACAAACAATAATGAAGTGAGGGCCCTAGATATGCCGCCATAAATCGGTAATGTTATATTTTACAGATTTGGGAATTTCTTAAAATATTTAAGAAATTCTTAACTAAATTCTTAAACAAAAATTATTAACCCAGAGATAGTACTTACTGAGATTTAGGCTATGCCACTTTATTCACGCGTCTGGATTGAGGGCCCAAGTTATTTCATCATAACAGTTTTAATTCACGTTTAAGAAATTTATGACCCTTTGCGTTAAGTTTTTACTATTTTTAACTAATTTCCCTATAAATCTTATTTCGGTACGCAAGGTTTCAAAAAGTGGGCCCTCAATCCAGATGCACATCCTTAAACTAGTCGCTCACATCAGAACGGACGAGGATTGCAAACTCCTGCAAAGAGACATTGACGCAAACTATGAGTGGAGCATCGAAAATAAGCTGTTCTTTAACACGGGTAAGTGCTACGTCATGACATTTGGTCGTGGATTACGACCAATCCATTTTGTCTACAGCTTAGGTGGCGAAGAAATAACTCGAGTCACGAACGTAAAGGACCTGGGAGTGACTTTCGACCGTTGTCTGACTTTCAGAGATCACATTTCCGCGCTTGCGAGAGAATCCTTCAGACGCTTAGGATTTGTGTTGCGGAATGCTCGTGATTTTCACTACCCACATTTGATTAAATTACTGTACACCACTCTAGTTCGCAGTAAACTGGAGACTAGTAGTTGTGTCTGGCATCCCTATACCGTGGCTCAAACACTTATGCTCGAGAAAGTGCAGAAAACTTTTCTGAGGTATTATTTTAAAAGAATTTTCAATTTCTACCCTTACATGTACCCCACTAACTATCTCCTAGGGACTTTGGGTTTCAACTCGTTGGAGGTAAGAAGAGGCCTTGATCAGCTCACGGTAGCTTGTAAGACCCTTAACGGTCGTGTCGACTGCCCTGAGCTCCATGGCCTTTTCTGTCGACTATTTGTGCCCCACAAATACATCGGCCACCGCCTAAGTCGCCGACACAATCTGTTCGCGCAACTGCCTTGCAGAACGGTCTCCAGAGCTGAATCGCCTGTATGTCGTACATTGAGGATGCTCAATGCCCTCCTGACGGTCAACCCTGAATGTGATGTGTTTGCGGACGAATGGAGTAGAATTATGTGCGTATGTCTGATGTTCTGTGAGAAACAGTATGCCAGGGTGTCCACTGTTCCATGTTAGTAAGTAGATTTTTAATTGTATAATTTTGTTTTCTTTATGTTTCAATGTTAATTAATGTAATTGGTATTGTACCGTGTTAATTAACTATAAATAAATAAATCATCATTTTCGCCGTAAGACATCCACAGACGGATATAAGACTCCCTCAATTTGGGGAGGTTGCCATAATCGTCACGCTTAGCAGGCGCGTTGACGTTGACGTTGTTGGTAAAATGCATAGCGAACGCTGCTGTCCATCATCTGCCTAGCCTTTTCCTAACTATGTTGGGGTCGGCTTCCAGTCTAACCGGATGCAACTGAATACCAGTATTTTACATGGATCGACTGCCTATCTGACCTCCACAACCCAGTTACTGGGTAATACGATACCCCTTAGTAAGACCGGTTGTCAGATTTTGGGCTTCTGACGACCCGTAACGACTGTCTAAGATCTACGACAAACAGCCGGGACCAACGGCTTAACGTGCTTTCCGAGGCACGGAATGGTCTTGGTATATAAAGATGGTCACCCATCCACGGACCAACTGCGACAAGCGTCGCTTAACCTGAACGATCAACCCGTGCGGCTGTTATTACTTAGCCACAAGCAAAGGCTTGTGGCCTTTTACGACACGCACGGGAAGAAATGGGTTGATGCTAGTTTTTACGTCCGGCAACACACGGACCTGTCATAACACTGAAATATTAAAATGAAGTTTTAAACATGAGTTATTTTTATTATATTTCCTTGAAATGGCGGAAAACCATTGAAAAATGACAAAGAAATAATCGAAGTAGAAAACTGTTTAATGGCTGTTGATCAATTATTAAACTATAGCTTATTATGACAGTTATCGCAACGTCTAATTTGTGAAATAAGAATCGCAACTTTGTAGGCAAGGCTCTATTGTCAAAACGAACCTTTGTCTGTCCGTAATTTCCTCATTTTTCTTTAGGAAATTCCTGGGATTAGGCTAGTTTTAATAGTTGTGCGTAATACTCAATAAAGCAATAGTCTCTATAACATCACACCCGAATTCCCCGAAGGGGGGGTAGGGATAAGTACAGGTGTATTTGAACATAGTTACCACTTAACCGGATAAATCCGGTCTTGGCCGGCTCTTTTAAGCTTATACCAGACTCCGCCTGGATTGCATTCTAGACCGAATTTTTCACCGTCGGAGCACAATCCTATATTTATTACATTTACTATCATCTACAAACCGATCGCAAGACGACTGTCAAAACACCACTTGTAAAGAATTACACAATAAATGTATGGTTAGGGACCTTACACCTTGAGTTGATGCTGATTGATACACTGATACTGATTGATTGATATTTATTGATAAAAGTATGATTGCATGATAGATGAGTGCACGCGGTATGAATGCTATTCGTGTACTAAATTAGCCGGCCCGGCGCAGGTAAAATGCTGACATATTGATATGAAAACTGTGCTGTGCTTGCACTGTACATGCTCCAGGCCCGGAGAAGAAAAGGGTGCACAGGGTGATATGAATCGTGATGAGTTACAAAGTGATAAAACATAATTGCCTATAAAATAACTTAAATAACACTACATTGATCTGTATTGACTTCCAAGACGTGGTGATGACGCCCTGTCAACTATACGTGTGCTGCTGTGGCTGTTGTCGACAGTAGCGGTCTGTGGCGGTCTCCTTGCAGCTGTCGTATAGTGCACGTTGGGTTCCTGATGATCCTGTTGAACCGTGTCCCTGTGCGCTCGCAGCCGTCGCAACCCGTAGATGAGAATACTGATTAAGATCACTGCGACCACAGTGTATATGGCGATGTAATGGTGGATGTCGTGGGAAGAAACTTGATCTGTCAATGCCTCAACTTCCTTCACTCTGGCATTCTTGATGGCGAGAGTGATGACTTCCAAGTCCTGTTGCCGTTTGATAGTCTCTTTGGTGTCGTTCAGTGCGGCAGCGGATGGTATAGTCAGATTGATGATGTGATTTATAGTTGGAATCTCGATATCCAGGACGTCTGTTTTTGTATGGATTGAGTTAGTTAAGCTTTGGTGCGAATAAATCGTAAATGTTTGACCTTTGATGACGCAACCGTCACCGAGTGTCAGTACCCCGGCCTTGCTGAGTCGTTCAGCAGTAATATGATCCCCACATATGACTCGCACCGTGCATTGTCCACAACAATAATACAAATATGAGTTGACGATGCTTAATTCCGTCCATTGATCTATACATTCTTTGGTTTCGGTTTGACATTGATTTGCAACTTGATCTTTTACACACAGATTGTTGTCTGAGGTCATCTGATAAATAGGCCTTTTTAGAGAACAAATGAAGTCATCCTGGTCGTAAGGCGTACATCTTCCCCAATCGGCTTCCGATATCGGAATGTAGGAATCTTTGTGGATGTTTATCGCTAAATGCTGCGCGATAGGTGTGATGGTGACCATGCTTTCAGCTACTTGCAGTGGGATTGGTATGAGGTTGTAAAGCTCATAGTCTTCTCTAGTCACAAGTGGGATCTTGACTTCAAAAATCATGTATTGTTTTGTTGTTCTCGCTTTTACTTTGAGTAAATGATATATCTTTGCTAGATCCGTTTGAATGTTATTTATGGGTATGGTCAGCTCCTTTGAAAGTTGCCCTGTTATTGTATTGAGTTCATCTCTCAGCTGTGTTGGTGTTAAGAGGTGAAAGTTGAATTTTTCATAGAAAATATTCGCTACTGTATCCACTAGCGTTTCCTGGATATTTTTCAGGTCTGACAGCATAATGTTTGCCACCAAGGCTGATAAAGTGAAGTCACTTCTGCTGTCTGTCTTTTGTATCTGCTCTTTCAGTTTGTTCATTCCCAGGTTGCAGTTGATTATGTATTGATTTACGAGTTTATGTTGTTTTTCCAAGGCGGTTTCTACTCGTTTGATAACATTCAATTCTGCTTCAACGATTGATGTCTGGTTTTTCCACAATAAGGCAAGATGTTTTTGATCCTTCTTGATAAGGTCAATATCTTTCTGATATTTTTCGGCAAAATCTTCGTCCAATATTCCAAATAAACTTCGTGCGATGTTGCTGCTCTGCTGAACATCCTCGGCTAGCACAATCAGCTGGATTTTCAGCCGACTTCACATAGTGCCAGTTCTTGATTGGGATTACTTCAGTGACTTGTTTCACTCTATTTGCCACAAATGGCTTCCAGCGATTTGGGTCTCCCTGAAGCCAGCCCAGGACCGCTGTTGAATCTGACCATCCATATATCTTGATATTGTAGTTCTGTAAAGTATTCTGAACTACTTTCATCAGAAGTGATAATAAATGTGCTGCGCTAAGCTCCAATCTTGGTAATGATATCGCTTTATTGACAGGAACCAGTTTTGATTTTCCTGCTACTATGGTCACAGGAGTTTGATTGTTCTGATTGTTCTGTTTGATGATCCTGCAATAAATTACGCAAGCATACGCTTTTGTGGATGCATCACAGAAACCATGCAGTTCAATTTCTGTGTTTTGCTGTGTTTGTAGCCATCGCGGTACATTGATATGTTCTATTTCTGGTAGATCTTTCTTGATCTTCTGCCATTGCTCGTTGATATGTGCCGGTACTTTGTCGTCCCATTGTAGGGTTAGTGACCAGACATTTTGGAATAAAAGTTTTAGCTTGGTCGAGACAGGGGCCAGCCAGCCTAGTGGGTCAAATATTTTGGATATATCTGACAATAAGGACCTCTTAGTAGCTGGAGCTGTCGATTTTGTGTCGATCTTCATTTCGAACTTGAATTGATCGTCCAGCGGGTGCCAACGTAACCCCAATGTTTTAGTTGACTCTTGATGTTTGAATTCAAATGATTGCGCTGTGTTTGCGGTGACGTCATCTAATACCTCTAATTTATTAGATGACCACTTTCTCAAATTAAATCCGCCTGATCTGAGTAATTTGATAAGATCTGATTTTAGTTGCTTAGCTTCTTCGATGCTCTGATGTCCTGCCAACAAGTCGTCCATGTAGAAACAGGTTTCAACAACTGCGGCCGCAGCAGGATACCTTGAGCGTTCATCTTCTGCTATTTGCTTTAGAGTCATCATGGCGAGAAATGGTGCTGATTTGGTGCCATATGTAACTGTTGTTAACTCATATTCTCGTAATTTCTCTTGAGGTGAGTCGCGCCAAATGATTTTTTGATATTGCAGATCATCGTCATGACAGTAGATTTGTCTGAACATTTTCTCGATGTCCGCTGTAATCGCATATCTATGTTGTCTCCATCTCAATATTAACGTAAGTAAGTCTTGTTGGAGATTTGGGCCACTGTACATGAAATCATTTAAGCTGTAGCCAGTCGATGTTTTTGCTGACGCATTAAATACCACACGTAATGCTGTTGTTGTTGATTCGGGCCTCAATACACATAGGTGAGGTAAAATGCAATCTGGCTGTTTTTTACTCGTACACTCGCGCATGTGACCTAGTCTGATGTATTCATCGATGAATGCTTTGTAATCTTGCGCAATTTTTGGGTTTTTTCCAAACTTCTTTTCCAATTGATAAAATTGTGCGACTGCCTTGGGTTTTGATTCTCCCAAATTTTCCTTTATTTCTGGCTTTAGCGGTAGTCTTACAACATATCTGCCATCCTCCCGTCGCAAAGTTTCTGTCTGATACTGCTGAATGCACTGATGATCCTCCTTCGACATGTTGATATTGCCATCTGCTATGTCTTCAATGGCCCAAAACCTTTGTATGTCTTCAAGATTGTTCATTACGACGTTGCAGTGATATGATTTGACATTTCCGCTTAATATCCACCCAAGTTGAGTTTGTTGTGCTACAGGGAGTGACTCATTTTCTTTGATGATACCTCCCATTATAATTTGTGAATATACGTCGGCTCCTAGTAGTAGATCTACTGGTCGGCTTGTATAGAATCCTGGATCTGCTAGCTGTATGTTTTGTAGGTATGCCCATGATGGTTTTGAGAATGTCCTGTTGGGCAAGTTGTGTAACAGTGTGTTCATTATCAGCACATCTGCTTGAAATGTAAATTCAGTATGCATTGATGACGCAGTAATACGGATCTCTCCCTTACAGTTGGCTTGACTAGTGCCGATGCCAAATATGACGCCTTTGCATGCTTGTCTTGGGAGTTCTAGTTTTTGAGCTGCGCTTTCTGATATTAGAGAGACTTGTGAGCCTTGATCAATTAGGGCACGCAATGTGTGATATGTCCCATTTCGTGCTTTGACACGAACAAGAGCTGTTGCTAGCAGTATTTCTACAATACTTTCATTTGAGACATGGTTGACAGTGTCTCGTGTTCTGTTTTCTCGTGATATGGACAGTTGTTCTTCTGCTGATGACTTCGTGTTACTTGTCCCGCCGTTGCTGTGGAGCGTATCGTGCAGCAAGGTGTTATGCTTTCCTTGACATACTCTGCATTTTGTCTCCGAGTAGCATGGCTTGTCTTTGTGATCATAGAGACAATTTTTACAGAGGTTCAATTGTTTCACAATATCTCCTTTGGCCTCTGGCCTAGATTCTAAAAATGTCTTGCAACGGAAAAGTCCGTGGTTGTCATTGCAGAGTGGACAGTTTGGTTTATTCATTGCAAAACTTTTAAACGTTGAATTGCGGAAAAATGGTTTGCCTGCATCGTTCTTATTATTGTGCTGATTAGGTTTGCTTTGTTTGTTAGGCTGATGTTCTGATTCTTTTCTGTTGAATGTTTCTTGCTTTGATTTTGGAGTATACTGCTTACGCCTAGATGATTCAAGAGCGGTGTATTTGTTTTCCAGAAATGATAGGAAATCGTCGAGTGTCGGCAGTGCTCTGGGATTGGTTAGCGATTGAATGTATTCCCCATGCGTATCGCTGTCCAACTTAAGTGCCAGTAGGTGCACAATAAGTGGGTCCCAGTTTGATATGTTGACGCCGAGATTCTTTATGGCGTTAAGACATTCGTTGGTAGTATCAAACATCTTCTTGATCTGATAATCTGCTTGATTTTGCATTGTAGGTATTGCCAGAAGTGCGTTGATATGCGAGCTAAAGATGAGCTTTTCGTTGTTGTATCGATGATTCATGATGTCCCAGCATAATTGATAATTTTCAGAATTGATATTTAAGTGTTGGACTAGCTTTTCCGCTTCACCTTTTAGCTTGCTCTTCAAAAACTGCATCTTCTGAGCACTCGACATTGACTTGTTGTTGTGGATTGTTTCTATAAATAGATCCTTGAATGATGTCCACTTGAGGTAATTCCCGCTGAATATGGGAATATCGATTTTGGGGGTGCAATTTTCACGGTGTGAAATTGAGCCCATCTTGATATTGATTGACTTTTTCATGTCATTGTATAGCTGCTCATATCTGCTGTATGTTTGCTCATAATCTTCATCTTCCTCGTACAACTCACTGTCAATTTCCCAGTGCAACGAGTCGATGATTGACCACCTTTTTTGTACATTACGCAGTAGATCTTCGAGTTCCCATTTTTCAGAGATGTCCTCTAATACCACGCTCTTGATTGTACGAGACAACGCCTTGAAGTTGCTTTTTTGCTTTCGCAGCATTTCCTCCAGTTTGCTTGCATTTCCTTGAGAAACAGTTTTCCACAGTGATTTAGACTTACTGTTACAAGGATCGCTGTTTGCTTGATCGGGGTCAGCTAATGAGGTGCTTGAAGTTTCTTGATGGTGTTTACTAGATGCCGGTGTCGATACTTGTATTGATGGCTTGCCCGGAGATTGGTCTCTCTTACTTTCACTAGGATCCTTCCGTTCGTAACGTTCGATAGTTTCCCGCGCTTCAGTGTAAAAGAGTTTCGTCCTTTGATAGCAATTATCGGCGAAATAGCTGGCACTGCGAGTTTCGAATTCACATAATTTCAAATGATTAGACTGGAACTCAGACCAATAACTATCCAGAGTTTGCAGTCGTTTCTTGATATTGTATGGAGTCTTACGTTCTGCAGAATCTTTCTTGAAGTTCCTTAATAGCTGCTCCATTGCTTGCATGATTTGATCTTGATTTGTTAAAATGTTTTCCATTGTGGAAGTCATGATTGATAATTTTCTTGATTATATTCCTGACCGCTAGTCAACAAGAAGTGCTTTTGCAAACTCTCCGCGATATTAGCGCCTTCTCAATCCAACCGGTGAGACCCGCTTGTGGGAGGCCGGCTGAACCGATTCGCAACCACGGAAAGAAGAGCAAAGCACCCTCTGCGATGATGGAGCCAGCAGTCGATGGCTTGATGATGTTGGTAGACCGTTGACCGTCGTCCGCAGGTCGTGTTTACAGGAACAATCACTATTATGTTCACAACGTGATTGGATCCCGCTCATCCGGCTCGAAGGACCATTAAGATGTATGGTTAGGGACCTTACACCTTGAGTTGATGCTGATTGATACACTGATACTGATTGATTGATATTTATTGATAAAAGTATGATTGCATGATAGATGAGTGCACGCGGTATGAATGCTATTCGTGTACTAAATTAGCCGGCCCGGCGCAGGTAAAATGCTGACATATTGATATGAAAACTGTGCTGTGCTTGCACTGTACAATAAAATATACCTACGGCGAGACGAGGTTTTCGAAAGCCGGTGCACAAAAACATAAGGCGTAAAGTAATGTTTTTAGTTGAAAACCGGACTATTTACTAATAATTAGGATTTTAACCACTTACGACTGGGTTTCCGATTTTTAGTCCTGGTAACCCTAACTGTACCTACACCCACACGTCATGAGCATGTCTGTATACCCAGCAGGACCCTACGTTTAATCCGATTGAAAGTTAAATGTTAACATGCGTAGTATTTAGTACCTTCCGAATCGTATAAGTAAAAAATTTGTACCTTAATAATTGTTACAGCGTAATCTTCAATTATATTCCAGCAAGACCTTCCGTGGTTTGAAGGTCTATAGACAAATCTTATATGGTTCCGTTTAGCGGTGTTTAGTACCATAAAAATACCTTAGTTTAATTTTAAAATCACGATTATTTAATGAGAAACAAAGAAGGATAAAGAAAGAAAGTGTATGTACATCATTTAATAATAAACTGTTATGATATGATCTGTGTATATAACATCGGTAAAAAAATAAAAATAATAATAAATGATACACATACTTCCTTTCTTTGATTAACACCACCATACCTACTAAAAGCTGTGAAAGCTCATATATCGACTAAACGAGATGTCGGTTCGCTGAAAAAGTACAAAAAGTTTTGTAAAACAAATCAGCTAAAATACAAACTTTTTGAATTAAACCTAAGTTTATTTGAAAAGTACTAATAAAATGCTTATAAGAAATATGTATGTCTGGACTGAAAGCCTCAAACCAAAATAGGGTCCTGCTGGCTTGACAAAAGTTTTGTAGGTGCATTCCTCATTAAATAATCGTGATTTTAAAATTTAACTAAGGTATTTTTAAGGTACTAATACACCGCTAAACGGGACCATATAAGATTTGTCTATAGACCTTCAAACCACGGAGGGTCCTCCTGGAATATAATTGAAGATTACGCTGTAACAATTAAGGTACAAATTTTTTACTTATACGATTCGGAAGGTACTAAATACTACGCACGTTAACATTTAACTTTCAATCGGATTAAACGTAGGGTCCTGCTGGGTATACAGACATGTCATGAGCTGTATAAAAATCTTCATCAGTAAAAAAGCTAGTAGATACCTTGGACAATCGTACAACGATACAAACTTGTCTTTGGTAAATCTTAATTCTATTTGCATTTCCCAACAAAACCTAGAAACAGAACCGCGTCAAAGACTAAGTATAAATCAATTTTTTATTTATTATTAATTGGTATAACTACGAGAATACAATTAAATCAATTATGGCTGCCCGATAACCGTCGATAGATTGATTGTCATTCATAATGGATGATGGGAATCGCTTCATACTGCCCGATATTACTGTTACACGCAATTACTGGCGGTTAGAACTGATCGCCACGCCTTTAGACTCCTTTGTGAAGTCACAAAGGAGTCTAGGGGAGGAAGGAGGAGTACTAATCAAGTGATTGGTACTGAAAGAGCGCGGGAAGGAATCTATAGAGTAAATGCGCCAATTATGGACTGGTTCTGTAATATGGACTACCCGCGTTTCTCAAAGAATGATCTTTGTATCGAGCCGTTGGTCAGCGCACGCAAAGCTTCACCCCTCTCCCGCGCCTGGCTAGTCACTTGTAGGGCCGACAGAAGAAACGCACGTATTCACGGGAGCCATTTAACATTTTATTAACGCGCGATTTAGTTTCATACCTAACTTCGTAAGCTCATAATTTCAACAAATATTATTATTAAATGGTACTCTTTATGAAACTGGATTAAATCAGGAGAAAGGTAAGTTATTTTACAATTATTCATATTAAGTTGCAATATTCAATAGTTTTTATAATTTTCTGAATAACAATATAAACCTACAAATGTTTGTCGGACTACCTATGTTCTGAATATGGACTAGTGGACAATATTACAAACAGTCACTTATATTGCATTTTAATGTTTCAGGATGGCCTCTACAACCAAAGAAAAAACCCGACAAACGTGGAATAAACATGCAATGGTATATTAGCTTTTTGAAAGCATCCAGAACTTACAAAGCACCCAAAACTACGCTTATACGCTAATCAAAAATAAAAGACCAATCACTTAGCGAACATAAACCACAAACTTGGAAGAAAATCGACTTTACCGAGTGAATTGGAAGATGAATTAGCTGATTATATTCTAGAAATAAAAATATCTGGATTTGGTCTTACACGCAGGAACATCAGATCTTTGGCTTACCAGCTAGCTGAAAAAAAATAACATAAAGCACTTGGATAATGAATCTGTGGGGAGATCATGGTTGAGGTTGTTCCTCAAGCGCCATCTTAACCTATCGTTTCGCCGTCCAACGGGCACATTAATCGCAAGAATAAAAGACAAACAAAGAAAATGTTATCGCAATTTTTGACTTCTTGCAGAGCTGTATTGGGCTTTTTTCTGAAGATGTTCATGGCGAGAAATGGGTCCAATGTGCATCTTGTAGGCATTGGGCTCATGAAGAGTGTACAGGTGTAGAAGATATGGTTGATTTCTATGCGAGCGAATTGTGTACCAATGATTAGTTTAACCCTAATAATTGACTGATTCAATTTCAAGTATCACGACTAGTTTTTTTATTTTATTAATATTTGGAACCGTGTGGTCCATATTTTTTACACTTTTCGCAAATTCACAATAATTACATATTTTAGAAAATGTTGAGTATTTCTACGATATTGATCTTTCTAAAGAATTTTATGAATCATTTTAGATACCCAATAAATCATCGAAGTGTTCAAAATATAAATGATTGATTATACTTCAAAATTCTGAGTTTTATTGGACAAAATCCTTATGGTGGTCCATAATTGGCGCACTTACCCTACTAATATTATAAAACTGAAGAGTTTGTTTGTTTGGTTGAACACGTTAATCTCAGGAACTACTGGTTCGAATTAAAAAAATCTTTTAGTGTTGTGTAGCCTATTTATCGGAAAAGGTTATAGGCTATATAACATCACGCTATAACCAAAAGGAGCGGAGCATCAATGAAAAATGTTGCGAAAACGGGGAAAATTTATTCCTTTTGAGAGCTGCCGTTGCGTGCGCTGGGTAAACGGGTAAACTAACACAACAACAACGTATGACGGAATTGTTTCTCTTACAAAGTTCTAAAAAAAATCCGCGATAGCATATGTCTATCTTTTAAGGTTGGCTCACTATAACGTTTTTAATTGTATTCAAATCTAGAAATGATAAAGCTGGAGAATTTGTTTGGTTGAACGTTTGTTCCTCATTTAACCCGGCGCGGCGTCATTGTTTCCGGGTATCTAATACCCGACGGATTTTAAAACCGTAATATCTGAAAAACAAAAAGGGCGCGTTATTAGCCACTCACAGTAGCTGCGGATGTTGACCTCTTAGTGCGTATTACGTAATCTTTTTAGTGTCGCTGCAGCTACGACGGAGTATACACGTCTGTGAAGAGCGCGCGGGTAAGTTATACCCGGCCACAATGGCCATGTAATATTTATACATTCAGTGTGCTTGTTGTTTTTTATTGTTTATTGATAAATTGCATATCGTTTTTCACAGTTTTACGAACCATGTCTTATGAAAATGAACAAAGGCGACTTCAAGCCATGTTTGAATAAGCTAACCCTAGTGACAATGAACAGTACAGTTCAGACGACGAAGGTGAAATCGAGTTTCAGAGCGAAGTCAAGGCAGTGATACGGAGCAAGACTGCAGCAAAACTATGACCTACCCTCCGAATAGAAGTTCGAAAACATATGTATACGAGGTGCGAAGCCTGTCCTTCTTCTAAAGATAAAAAACTCGGTATAATTGCAATAAATGTAACAAGCCTATTTGTATGCAACACATTGTCCCATTATGCCAAAGTTGAAGATCTCGATAGCGAATAACTTTGTATATAAGTAATACATAAGCTTTGTTTTATATAGATCATCATTTTATGTAAACGTATTAAACACAATTTTATGTTTTCTACATATGGTTATTTTTTTGTATTTGAATATTTGTTTTAAGTTATGTTCTAAAAATTGATCTCAAGATAAAAAAGTTTTGATTTTTTATGTTTGATGGTAATATGCTTTTTTATAATAAATAAATGTTTAATATGTATGAGTAATTTGTATAATTACCTATTTCTCTAATTTAGAAAACTGGTATTGACATAACCTTGATTTAGTGTATAATAATGTACATGGGTAAAATATACCCGGCCACAACGGCTGTGTTCTATTTAGTAGCCACAATCACGCCGGGTTAAGGAATGAGCCAAAATTTGAAAATGGAACAGAGTGAATTCCAGTGCGTCGAAAAATACATACTGTTCTATTTTCAAAACTTGACGCTAAGCAGTGCGATGCAGAGCCAGTGTGAGATAAAATTCTGTCGCGATTTTATAACGTTCGTTTGGACGTTGACTTAAAGTTGTTTTTTTTTTTTATCTGTAAGGGCAAGCTGTACATCCTTGTGACAGTGGCCTACATAATATTTTTTCTGTACATTTTTCACAGGTCGGAGGAGCCAAAGAATTTGGGAGCCAAATCGTGATAAAATGCGTGACCCAAGCCTATCATACCAGGCCGTGTTCAGCCCGCTGAAGATGTTTAAAATTCGCTGCCCAGCTCCTCCGATATTATCTATATTGATTGGCCATATTTTGAGATGTCTACTAAAATTATTTGGTTTCTCTAATCTAACAGCGCATTTTTTTGTTGTTTTAAGAAGTTTAGATAGTATCAAACGGGTCAGTGATGGCGCAGTGAAAACCGCCGCCGCGACCTACGAATTGTGAGTCGTAGATTCAAAGTTTTGAACACTAGCAGGCGCTTACTTTGTATAAATTATTTCATTTCCATTGCTCTAAAATCGGTGAAGGAAAACATCGTGAGGAAACTGGCATGTCCAAGAACCAAAAATAAATTCGAACACCTGTGACTTACTATCTCGCATTGGGTCCGCGTGGTGGATTATGGACTAGTTCCTTTCACAATGAAGAGGCGTGTGTCCCAACAGTAGGTAGGAATATTATAGGCTCAATATTTTGAATAGTACATCTAGGCACAAGATTGTCCATGCTTTGTCGGTCTGATTATAAAAAAAAACCGGCCAAGTGCGAGTCGGACTCGCGCACCGAGGCGAGGGTTCCGTACAAACCTGTAGGTATTCTCGGTTTATACATATGGTTTATGTTTATGAAAATAAATGTATTTTTTTTTAATTTTTATATTTCAGCTAATCAGCTGAAAAAGAAAACGAAACCATCAATCATTCAATCGAATGAAAGGTAAATTGCGGTTTACGATTTATGACGTTTTAAAAAAAAACTACTTTCTCAATCTTGTTCAAACTAATTTTCGGTGGTAGTTTACATGATAATGTACATCAAATATTTTTTTTTAGTTTTATCATTCTCTTATTTTAGAAGTTACGGGGGGGGGGGGGGGGGCACACATTTTACCACTTTGGAAGTGTCTCTCGCGCAAACTATTCAGTTTAGAAAAAAATGATATTAGAAACCTCAATACCATTTTTGAAGACCTATTCATAAATACCCCACAAGTGTGGGTTTGATGAAAAAAAAAATTTGAGTTTCAGTTCTATATATGGGGAACCCCAAAATTTATTGTTTATTTTTCTATTTTAGTGTGAAAATCTTAATGCGGTTCACAGAATACATCTACTTACCAAGTTTCAACAGCATAGCTCTTATACTTTCAGAAAAAAGTGGCTGTGACATACGGACGGACAGACAGACAGACATACAGACAGACAGACAGACAGACAGACATGACGAATCTATAAGGGTTCCGTTTTTTGCCATTTGGCAACGGAACCCTAAAAAGCTTTAACTCTTTTAAATAAAGAAAAAGTAGTACAAGTAAAGAATAACACCACCCCATTTCTTAGCGTGGTCGTAAAAGGCGACTAAGAGACTTACTTAGAGAATGGGTAGCAGCGTTTCTAGGCATTTAGTCATCGCACTGCAATCGCCAAAACGCCTGCCAAGCATGGCGATTTAAGCAAAGCCCCCAAACTGGGGAAGGACTACGTCCAACAGTGGACGACTTACGGCGTAAATAGATGGATGGATGGGTGAAGTTATACCTTTAAATGCGCGAGATCTGACTGGAGCATCAGTTAGCAACCGAAACCCTTCCACACATTTTTCTAAAAACAACAGAACTCCAGAAACAAAACGAAACAAAAAGCTAACCTCATTTAACCGATAAGAAACATCGATTGTAGTATCGATACCTGTAAAAAAGGGGGGAATGTAATCGATTAAGCTAACAAAAGTAGCCCATCGTATATATCAGGGGGATACTCGTATTTTAGGGGTTTTTCTGTCGAGTACCAGAGCGCTCCAATTGTGCTGGCTTGAAAAAAATGGCGGTTTTAAAGCGCGTGCAGACAGTCGGACGGAGATAAGAAGGAAGGATTAAATGTGTAATTTGACTGTTGTAAAAGGAAAGTAGAGTTTTGGTATTTATGAATTTACGAATAATATAAGTAAATACACTGCAGGGAAGGCCAGAATATACCGTTATGCATATATTTTGGGACACACTTGTTCAAGATGTGACCTAGGAAACGGTTAAAAGACATATGATTTATTATACTAATACAGCCATAGTAGATGTAGGACAAACATGTATTTGACACCCTGGCTGTCTGCAATACGTGTTAAACCAATGTTTAGATATCTGGTTGTTTCGAAAATAGTCTCTATCCGATAAAATTAACTCTTAAACGATACTGCTTTTTTTTACAAAAAAAAAAATACATGTAGTGCTTAATTCTAACTTACGTCGAATCTACTTCAACTTCTTAGCTTTATCTCATGTGTACAATCCCTTATAAAATTCGGTCCTTTCCCGAATGGCGTTACGGACAAAAACTGATGAATTTGACGACATTTCGCCGAGGGCGCCACTGGTAACGAATGTTCGCCGACGATCGTCGTGTGCCAGGGCGACGGTTTTTGCCATTTTAAGGGAAATTTATTAAAGAGTTGATATGTTATTTTGTATTAAGTAGTTGTTGACTGTGTTTCTGCGGTCGCTCTCGCTATTTTCGTGATCGGCGACATCAAAATGTTACAAATTTCTGAAAACAGAAATGGGTGCATTATTTCCTAGCATGATTGTATTGTTCCCGGCCGCAGTATTTAAGTAAATATAATCTCCGAGACTGCTGTATGTAAAATTGTTGTAGATCACGAAAACTCTTGGTGTTTTTGAGTGCCCCAAAAACGTCGTATTAGTGGGGAAACCTCTTTTGTGTCTGGTTTAGGGACTATGAAAATACTTTAGTGACAAACTAATGAAGCGACATTGTCATTATCGTGACGAATTATTAGATGCTTTGGAAGTTCATAGATACCTGCACCCTTATTGTAAAACACACTATCAACCAAAATCTGAATCATATTAAAGGATATTGCATTGCTTCAAATGTTCTAAAACATTTTTCAGCACTAATGAAAGTTGTTGATCTGTCAAAATAAAAGTTATTCCTGTTAGAGTATGACGCTATTACTCAACTACTCCATATTTTCATATTTTAAAGGTAGTTCCTCAGCCACTTTTTACGAAATCCACTAAAAGGGATGACCCAATGACATAACCCGTATGGCATTTTACATAACTTGAGAAACACCAAGACCAATATATTAATTGTATTCCAGCTCATCTCATATTCAGAACTCACATTACACAGATTTTCTGTTAAAATGAGATGTTATACACAAACTATGTCGTCACGTTCTCGTGTCGTGACGCGTTGCCCGCGAGAACTCACGACAACGCGTCTAGCTCACGTTATAACTGTAATAATATACGTAATACGTGAGATTTTGTACTGATTGTTGTATCTTGCACAATCGTGGCTAAATAGGGATGGGTGTTGTGACATTTGTGGCAGTTAGGATTTGATATTTTCAAGATGGCGCCTGAGAAGATGTCAAATGAGCTGTCGGAATGTCAGTTATGAGGAAGGTCGGTCTAAGCTAATTGTAGATGGCGTGGTCATAGCTAGTCCCTACGGCAGGCGCGGTCCGAGAGGGGGGTCCTAGGGGTCATGACCTCCCCCCCAAAGTCAGCCATGCTGTCGAGACCCTGAACGATTTGCCTGAAAAATCCAATAATACTCCCGACCTGAGAATCGAACCCCGGACCTCATGCTAATCAGTAGCGCTTTCGACTACTAGACCAACGAGGAGATGTACCTACCTTCCTAAAAATATTCTTCAGTACTCATGGTGACCCCCCCCCCCCCCCCCCCAAATCATAGGCTGCGACCGCGCCTGCCCTACGGACTACAATAAAATTAATTTGATATTTTATTAATGCCGTTTTATGTTCATTCATGCATGAGTGAGGTTTGATTTCAGTATTTCGTTTTTTTGGTGATTTTAAATCAATACGTATCTTTATAAGATAAGCAAAGTGGCAGAATCACATTTATCAAAATATTTATAACTATGTTATTTAAAAACAAAACCTCTACGATTAGATAAAAAGCATAATATTCTATTTTAGATTTTTTTGGAATATGGTGAACACTAATTTCTGACCATTTAGGAACCTAAATAAAGTGGTAATACCTCTTCTTGCTTTTGTAGCTTGTGTTGTGTTGGGAACTAGCTAGGACAGTGCCATTTGACAGTTGCCTACTCAATATCTTACATGATTACATCTGATGATGTTTCTACAGAAGTGTCATTATTTACTTATCTGTGAACCAGAATAATGTATTTCTTAAAAGAAATGTCAATGTTAGAGCTTGTGGTGGTTAATTTTAACCTCAGCGTCGCCATGACACAAAGTGTATCTTTAACTAGGTTATGTAGATTTGCGATTCGAAGTAATAGACCGAATCTGGTCGATTATCTGGACTACACCTTACTATCCATTTGAATTGACCACCGCAATTCCACATTGAAGATATCGTTATCATCATCTCAGCCCGGAATCACCCATTCCTGACAACAATGGCTATAGGCCTCTCTCTTTTTCCGACAAACATCACGGTTCCGTGCGTCTCTCACCCATGCGTTTCCCGCGACCTTGACGATATCATCAACCCAACACGTGTTTGGACAGCCTTGGTTTCTTTGGTCTAATCTTGGCCACCATTCAGTCAGTGCATACTCAATAGGCCATCTCCTCGTACAACTAGATGTCCTGCCAAACTCCACTTGAGGCACATCGCTCTGTCCCCGACGTCGAAGACTTGTCCGACGACGGATTTCGGTATTACGCATTCGGTCTAGTAGAGTTACGCCCACCCTTAAACGAGTTCATCCCGTCAATCCGTTTTGTTTAAGGACTCATTCGTGCGAATCAACGAATCTTCTTACTAACTTAAAAAAAACGAATTGGTGATCATCAGCCGTTTTTTACATTATAATCTTCAATAAGTTTACTCTCTCCGGACGCCATTAACTCCATCATTGCTCCATCTTATCGTCCCACAAATCACTCCAGACCAATTTGCCGAGACACCTCTCACAACCAGTCCAATTGCCTGTTTTACATCAACGAAACATCTTCAAAATTCGTGTTTTAAATAGCAAAAAACGTCTCATTGTGTGCCAAACGATCGATACAAAGCAATAATTTATGACATCCTATTTTTTTGGCCACAATTGTCTCGTGGCCGGAGCAGGAGACAACGTTGCATACATAACCAGGATACTGAGAAATTAATCGGCCTGCAATTTAGCTAGACGTCCTGTTTAGTTCACATTGGGTACGGCTCACATGCATTATGGATGCAGTTTTTGGGAATAATCGGAGTCAGTTAATACTAATATCATTTTGTAAATATCGCCTCGATTAAACAGATTATAGGTTATGCATTGCCCTTTCACAAATTCTCGTAATAAAAAACGATCAAAATGTTTTCGGCGACAATTAAATGTCAAAAACATATAAAAAATGTATGGAGGTATTTTTATACGCTTTATATTAGCTTCACTTGTATGTTTGTTTGTAACCGACTCCTTATAGCGCGATTTTGACCCACTTTAAACGACCAGATTTCATTCAAACTTTGCACACCTGTCAAAGATCGATGACAATACTATAATTTCATAAATTTGAGCCATTATCCTTGCCAGGGTTACCAGGACAGCAAAAAAACTGCCTTCGAAAACTACGCTGACATACGTCACAAACTACGCTGACATACGTCTCAAAATTCGAAACACCTTAAAAAATTTAAAATAAATAATAGTTTTAAAAAACTAAAAAAACACGCTTCCATAGAAAACCAAACTAAAAAGTTGAAAAGAATGGAAATAAAAATTTATTTTTTTGCGGTTTAATTTTTTGTTAAAAAGTTTTTATTTTATAATTTTTTGTGGCTTTAATGTACTTATAATACTTGGCAAGGTATACCCTATCCAATAAAAAAAGAATCATCAAAATCGGACTACTCTGTATAAAGTTATGCGTGGTTATACATTACAATCAGTGAGTGAACAATCAATCATACCCTATTTTCCGAACCCTTAGGGTTTGATTTTGTTTTCCAAATTTATATGGGACCACCCTCGGAGTATACCCTTTCCAATACAAGAAGAATAATCACAATCAGACGACTATGTAAAAAGTTATGCCTGGTCATACATAAAAAAAAAAAAAAAACGAATTGATAACCTCCTCCGTTTTTTTTTCGTCGGTTGAAAAAGCGTGGAGTGCCCTGATTTCAATAAAAAAAAAATACCTTAAAAAGCACCCCACGCTTTTTTTCCATTATTTTCCTTTTTAGTTTGGTTTTCTATGGAAACGTGTTTTTTAGTTTTTTTAAACTATTATTTTTACAGATGTAGAATGTTCGTAAGACGTTCTTAAAATTATGAGAATTGTCAATATTAGTGGAAAATTGAAGTGTCATGAAAAATGTCACACGATCTTGTAACTTGCGCAACTGTCGTCGTGACCTGCCTTGCAGTGGCCTGTGCTGTGGTGGAACCAGGCACCCTGGAAATGGATGGAGAAAAACCGAGAGGTTTATGAGTAGGAAAGAGGATGGATTGTAATAGGCTAAATTGATTGACTGTTTGATAGTTTAGCATAATCAATCTATTGTGGAGAGAGGGAGCCGTAGCCCACCACGCGGGCCCAGTACGGGTTGGTAGATGTCACATGTCTACGAATATTTGGTTGTAGGGTATGCCGATTTCCTCACGATGTTTTCCTTTACCGTTTTGAGAGCGGTGACGATGTATTAATTTACACAAAGTGAAGCGCCTACTTAAGTTCGACCCTACGACCTACAACTCGGTAAGTCGCGGCCGTTACCACAGGGCCACCACTGCTTTCCTTGATTTGTTGCTTCGTTCGTCTTCGTTTGTTGGTTCGGATTCTTCAGAAGATAAAGAAGCACTGATTACTTCTTTAGCTCATGCTGTATGAGAGCTACAACCTGCTTCAAGATAATACGGTGAAATTTATGATAAGAAAACTTTTAGTTACCTTATTCAAGTTGACTGGATCAAGATTATTTCGCTGAATAAGATGCAAAGAAGCCTATTTTCCACGAATGGTCTATTAATAATGTACCTTTCTATTACCGACTATATACACTTTCGCCTTTTCGCTATCACAGTGCAAAATAACACCAACATCATCCCAGACGTGCGCCCGCGACGGGTGGCCCGATCTATTTCCGACAATTCCCGAGAACTGCCCATGCCGAGCTGCTCCGAGCTACTGCAAGATTACCTGCCGTGATACACGTAATTAATGGGGCTTACGACCCGATGTGTGTCTCTTAGCATGTTAATACGCGTTTAAATTTTATCTTAATCACCGATTTTAGTGGTGCTGGTGATTGGTGACGGGTGAGTGATCTGTCAGGCTGTTGTGGTACTCAAAACTTTTTTTTTGTATTTCTATTTTTGTTAGTTTGCCCATAACTAATAATACTGAATTGAGAATGGCGTTGTTAACGTTGCTAAGCAGACAATTTTTTCGAACATATGAAAAATTTGACGGATGAATTGCGTGTTACGGAATTAGGGTACTGGATAATAGTGAAAATGGTGGAAATCAAGCTTACAATTGCCATTCAGCCCGCGTAAATACTGATGATTTATCTAACGTTTAATTTTTGGAGCGTAGTGGTTCCAGTTTTAAAATCAAAACATTTTCTTATTTCAAATAAGCCAATTAGAAACATTTTTGAAATGTCAAGGGACCGGTCAGTCACAAAGATGAAGCCAGTTGCCTAAATGCCCATTCCAAAACGTAGTACCTAGGCACATGGAGAAGAAAGGGTAAATCAAAATTTTGTTACAAAAAATCGGTTACATCATTCATGTTGAAATTATACACGAGAGAACGATATTATGTAAAAAAACGTGCACGTTAGACCTTTGAGACCAGATTTATGAGACAACCTTAATAAGACCAGAATCAGGTCACTCTTACATAAGAGTAAAAATATGATTTTTGGGATTAATCAGTTACTGAAAACTTCATTATCATCATTTCAGCCGAAAGACGTCCACTGCTGGACTTAAGCCTCCCTCAAGTTAGGGGACCAACTATAATTATGGGGGTTCTCTGGGTCTGCCATAATAGCCGCGCTTGCCAGGCTATTTGGCGATCGCAGTATGATGGTAAAATGCATAGAGAACGCTGCTGCCTATCTCTAGTAAGTCCCTTAGTCACCTTCTACGACACCCACGCGTAGAAATGGGATGGTGTTATTCTTTACGTACAGAACTGAACTGAAAACTTATAACGATATTCAGAAGTGCCTAAGTTTACTATAACCTCAAGAAACTTACCAACGTATAAGTTCGGAGTCATACGAAGCGATTCAAAAATCGAACTCCGAACTCAAACTAGCAAATCGCGCGAGCAACTGATTACTTACGTAAAACTTCGTAAGTTCGTATTTGCAACCGAAACTCTCACGTTCGAAATTTCAATAAAATTGGAAGCCGTTGGACGGTGGACAGGGACGCGTGACAATTTTATCGTCTGCGTCGCCTTCCCAAGCCGTCAGTTTGCCGCCAAAAAACAAAGCAAAACAGTGACAATTGGTGCATATCCTCGACGAATTATCCCCGTTCGGCGCCTTTGTCCAATTGAAACCTTTATTTTACCATTTTTGCCGTTTTTCCATTCTCATTTGGTTATTTATCTTTTCTTTTTAGGAGTGGACAATGAGCTGCTCCGCTCATTATTTCGTCGCGAGTTAGCACGCCAGGGTATACTAAATCTCCGCTGGAATTCTAGCGAATTACCTCAGTTACATGGCCCGTTTTTTCCATGTGATTGATTTGAGTAAAAATTACTTTTGGTTTTTTCGAAGACAGTTGCTGACGACGGCTTTCGATTTGCTTCTTTTTTTTTCTGGTGCCGAATGACGGATTGAGTTTTTAAAGTAAGGACTGTTTGCTGGAATTGTAGACGTGATACGGTTTAGTGATTTGTATTGTGTTTATTTTATAATTGATTGTGAAGTTAGTGCTATACAATTTTTGATTGATTTAATTTGATTTGTAGACCATTTTCTATTTTATTACGTACCTGGTACTTGTTGGCTGGCTTACACTGTCCTCCCATAACACTGTAATTTGAAAACATTGTAAAAGCCAACTATTTTTGTTGATTTTCTTGCCGGCTCTTCTCCATAGGAAACGACCAAATGGGACCATGCACCTAGCTTCTTAAGTGTCATACATAAGTGTCCATGTTGGTTTATGGGATATAATCAATATATATAGCTATTTGTAACCTCTGTCTTGGTCATAAAGTTAAAAGAACTTAAAGTTCGTTCTTTAAGCCATAAAATGTCATCATTATAGGCAACATAATCTTAGGCGCTATATTTAATAACATACAAAACAAATAGCATCAAGCGTATTTTCCCCAAAGGGTTAGGCAGAGCTGCACCTATACCTAGTAGTAGGTATACCTATCTTCGTCAGTTGCGTTAACTCCCATGTAATAGGGGGCGATCATATTGACATCAACCGGGCACAAATATTGAGAAATTCCTGATGGAAAGCCTTTATCCACACACACTACTTCCAAAAAGTCGTCTTGTAGTATGTGAGTTTCATATTAAAAAAAATATTAGCGGGTCACAAATAGGGTTGCCAACATTTCTTCGACAAAAATAGTATTTTTCGAAATAAGAGTTCGGTTGTTCTGACATCAGTCGAAAGTTAATGTAAATTGTAATATTCATCATTGTATTTTTGCAATTGAAAATATAGTATTTTTGCGTACTATACAATTCTTCAACAGTATATAGTACGCAGAACCGAAAAATAGTACAGACGCCACCAGGTCAAGCTACCCGAAACTGTCAATTTTTCCCAATGAACCTTGAACCTAATGCTCTAGAAATAAAGTCGAAAATCTATCAAAGAAATCTGACAGATTGTAGTAGCTTGATGTGTTGGCGTCTGTACAATACTATATATTATAGTTGGCAACCCTAGTCACAAAAGAAAATACACAAAAAAAAAATTAACTATATGTACCGACATAATTTTAAATCATCATCATCATCATCATTTCAGCCAAAAGACATCTACAGCTGGACATAGGGTTGTTCCAATTTGACATAATCGCCACCCTTGGCAGGCGGGTTGGCGATCGCAGTATGGTGGTAAAATGCATAGAGAACGCTGCTGCCCATTCTCTAGTAAGTCCCTTAATTGCTTTCTACGACACACACGGGAATGAAGAAATGGGATGGTGCTATTATTTACGTCCGGCACCTTGTTGTAAAACATTACATACAGACACATCATATTTATTTATTTGAAAGTAAACGTTTGGACGTACAAATAAATTATAAGAACATATAGGTACATAAAACTTATTTGTCATATTTGTTCTTTTAACAAATAGTCAGGTTAAATTGTTGCATCCTTAATAAGGATCTCATATTTCCGGAGGACCCCCCGTTCAACGTTCGCTAACACAAAATTGGCCAATTTTATGACGATGTGGTCGGAAATCAGTCTCCGAAATTATAGACAAAGGCAAAGATAGATAGACTTAACTTAGTCTTTTTTTAAATGCTGAAATCGGAAGCAAGACGCTTTTAAAAATATTTATTACAAAATGAACAGATGGCCGATGGACCGGAAGGATTTTGAGTGGCGACCGCGTACTGGAAGACGTAGCGTTGGAAGGCCTTCCACAAGATGGACCGGTGAAGGCCGCAGGAATCAGCAGGATGCGAGAAGCACTGAACTTGAGTCCGATTCCCAGGTCAGACAATGTGTTAATGGGTTTTTCTATCCGGAATTTCTCAGTAGCAGCATGGATTTGTGCCCGGTTGATAGCAATAGGGTCGTCGCCTATTACATGGGACTTAAACATAACTGGTGAAATGTGGGTGTACTATAGGTATACCTCTGCCCAAACCCTTCGGGGAAACAAGGCGTGATGCAGTTGAATGCATTTTGATATTGTCTAGATAATATTTGTATAATAGTAACGCTACATTTTACCTCTGAGTCTGAGAGCAGGGTCTCATTAAACAGTTTAAAATCACCATTTAAATTTCACTTTATCTCTTATTTATCTCCTCAAGAAACTTCACAGTAGGACTTAATAACGCATCCACCAGCAAAGAAATCAAATATTGAATCAACAAAACAATAAATCACTTCTGTAATTCCCAAAAATAATGTTATTTTACGAGCAACCGACTCAGTGTCTACTGTCTATGCCACCACCCTCGTGGTTGACCACAATCCTCTGTGACGAATCTATGCCATCAAATAAAACCAACGCTTTATATTCGACACCAGCACCGCAATAAATGTCCAAATATTTGTTACTGAGCATTTGGCGAATTCAAATACAGCCGTGACTAAACGCCCTTAGATTCCCTAGAGATCGGTCAAGGTATACACACAAACAAAAACCGACCTTAAAGACATCTACTATGGTTTATTCTCCGCTAGCAGCTGCTGTAAAGCTTTACGTTCATGCTGAAAGTGACCATTCGAAATTCAAACTTACCTTTTCTAATAACGAGACATAATTTTGAGTAACAACGTCTCCTGGACTATAAAGTTTTTATTCATGCTAAATTCAACTTTCTGTTACTATGATAAGGTTTTAAATCGTTAAGCTAAACGTGTGGTTGAATGCTTAAGATAGAATTCGTAACGGCTAATATTGTACGCCGATATTGGCCAGGAGATAGTAAGGAGGATAAGATTTATTCGGCATGGGACCTTCATGGTGGTTTTCATATCAAAATTAAATATCTCGTTGGGGGAAAGAGGAATTTGCGGAAAATATCTTTTTATTACTGCCTGTTATTGCTATTGACACTATGTTTAATTAAACGAGGCTGGGGGAACTAATTGAAGAATATTTGTATGAAATTGCTGCATTTTCGTGTTCGGAAAGACCCTTCTGGTGGTTCTACAACTTTCACCTAACATATTTTCTAAGCAAGATTTTTTTACAACAGCTTCTGTTGTGGTGTTCCTTGCGTATGTTCTCAACACATGGCCTCATTTGCAATTTTTTATACATCCATAATTATTCTCTAAAATAAGTTTCAATAGAACAATAAAGGAATTCATCAAGAAAAAAATAGTTTTCTTGAAATTTTTCCGACTCTCATACAGTCCAGCCAAACATTGGCCCTAACGCCAGCCACACCTACCAACGTCGAATATTGGCATCAATCCTGTCCGCGGTCACACCGCGCTGATGGACCGCAGGGTGTGGCCACACCGTCACGGCCGGCGCCGCGTGACAATGCGGCAATTTTCACGCGCCACCGCGCGACGCGTAATGACGCACAGAGCACAGAGGAACACTTCACGTATTGTCGATGGCATTAAAAGATACCAATCATTCAATTGTGCAGGCGATCAATACACGAATAAAGGTTGAATGGTGCATTCAGTGGCTGCTGATGAGGTTAAACGTATGACTCGTTTGCGGTTGGCTGTCGAGTTTGTTATGAAGGTGGAAATGTCAGAAGGTTCGAGACCTCTAAGCATGCTAAAGATGTTCTCACATCTTTAATGCTTCCCTTACATGGGATAAAAAAATACCACTGCAAAAACCCTGAATTCAGTATATGATTCTGTCTTAGCAATTAGCATAAAATTTTTTATCGTTTATAAAATATATAATTAGCGCTTCATACATTTTGACTGCGTAGGTATTTCACTTTTCTATGAAACAGAAGATTTTTATTTGACATGCCCTATGAAAAATGTCTATGCTAGGAGGGATTATCATCTGACAGGGTCGCGGAATTGTTCGAAAGAGTTACCGTGGCCCTGGCATAGGCAACTGATGGAAAACGGGTGGGTTTTTAGTCAGTACAAGTCTGACACGCCCTTTCGCTCCATCCAGAGCGGGAGACGTCATTTGACGATTTTTTTAAATAAAAAAATGGGGTATTTTCATAGTATTATAGGTCTAGAATCATACTATGCTGAATTCATGGTTACTGTTTGCTCACTGGTATTTTTTTCCTGAATGTATAGGAATTTGTTTACGCAACAGTACTTCACGGGTTACCTCCAACACTAGCTTATAATTTACACGCATTATCATTTGTTGCAACCCGTGTCTCGATAATGATAGTGCATGCGGTGAAGCGAACACTTCCGTATTGGGTGCTGGCATTCAAATACCAATGGTACCATTATGGAGTTCCATTCAAAAGTGGATTTCATTATTCACAATTTTGTTCATCCTGGTGAGATACGTTGAATAAACTGGTTTAAAAAATCCACTTCTTGCAAAAGTACCTTTTATTTACTTAGTTTAGTTGGGAGTTTACAAGGACACCCGTTTTTTTCCGAAGAAACGTACCACGATGTGGCGATGACCAATGATATTATATACAAAAATACGTAGATAGGGCTAATGCTAATGCGTGCGAAAATTGTTGCCGACAAATCACAACAATTGGTGTGATTTGATTTAGTCGGCTAATGGCAGCGAGCGTGATCTTCACATGATGTGAACAAGATTATGTCTGGACTTTAAAAGAGACTGTGACCTCTGAGTTTGTTTCGGCCTTTCTTCTCAGAGTAGTCAGTTAGGAAACGCCGAACTCATCTAGTTTAAAAAAATATCATTGACATGTAAAAGTTTTTATACAAACCTACTTACAGAAATAAAATCATTTATCATTTAGCGAAGCAAAGCGTGTCCGTGGCGTAAAATATTGTATCGAAAATGCCAAGTTGTGTTGTAAGAAAGTGTAAAAACTATGGTTCCAAAATAAGTAAGAATGAAGGAATTTCATACCATGGGTAAATATAGTAAAATAATTAATATTTGTGTAAATATCACGATTATATTTCACATTTAGAAACAAATTTCGTTTTATTAATTTGCCAAACTTCTTGGCAGAATATGGTTAGGTATAAATGAGACCAAAGATGTAGTATAGTCTGGTTATAATTATCCAAAGGTGCAACTTATATACTAACGACTACGTGATGATAACAGATAGTAGAAACATTTAATAGATACTGAACGTGCGATAAAGAACATAAGATTGCGATGCAGATTGTAGATACAGCACAAAGATATTGTACTGTAACAATTAACATTGTGGTTCGAAAAGGATAGAGAATATGATGGCAACTGCAGAGCGACAAGGTCAAATAGCATGCGTCATAAATTAAATTAACCAGAAGCGAAATCGTAGGCACAATTCATAGCATTCGTTAGCCACTTGAATGCGCAACCTGAGTTTTGTTGTTATTTAGTGAGCATCTTTCTAACAATAATAATAATTATGATGATTATAATAAGTTGTAGCTTTCAACGTTTTATAAATGAGAATTTGATTAGTGATAGCGGGTTATTAGATATTTTATTAGCAAAATTAAAATGTATGTAATCAAATATTTATTTTCTCATAATCTTTTATTATTTGTTACATTTCCGAGTGATGATTACACAAAAAGTAAATGGGTCAGCATAGTTCAAGGGGAAAGAAGTCAATATGACTGGATTTCTACAAAAAGAAGTACAATATCATATACTCACTGAGTCGGTACATACATTATCGAAAATCCGGTCTGCAGACCTCAAAATTGTTTAGAAATTGTGAGTAAATAGATAACAATTGTGTTTTTTTACCAACCCGCACTGGGCCCGCGTGGTGGATTATGGCCCACTCCCTCTCACCGAGAGGAGGCCTGTGTCCCAGCAGTGGGAACATTATAGGCTGATGATGATGATGATGATGTTGTATTCCCAGTTATAATCAATGTCTCTTCTGTGGCAAATCCGCATATTCTATGATCCACTAGTGTACTTCAAGCGCAACACACTACAGCTAGCTATCTCTTTCTGTATTATACGTTCCGTATTATCTATCGCAGTCGTTGTTGACAATTACTAAACATCTGTAGGTAAGTACATTTGTACTAACAACGGAACGATTTCTGATCGCCGACCAGTATGAATATGGCGTATCTTTACTTTATAATATCATTGGCGATGACTGTTTACACAGTTCAAAACCGTTTTACAACTGACAACAAAACAGTCTAATTTATCAACCTATACTTATCAAAATTGACCTGCTAAGTACCCCATCACTTGCTTCACCGGAAAACAGAACAATAGCAACACTAGCAACAATCAAAACCTATAATTCCCTAAAATTAAGTAATAAACACCCATTTCCTAAAGAAGTGGTCTGATGACGTCACGGGAGAACGACGAAACACTTAGCCATTGGTAGCGGAACGCAGGAAATACGCGATATTTATTAGCGTTTGATTTATGCATCGTCGATAGAGGGCGCGGTCGCGATGTGATCCGCTCCGCTGGTTTCGTGGACACACGTTGGTTTGGACTGGTGTTGGCATTTTTTGATGATATTTTGTTTTACAATGTTTATTTTTTAAATTGTTTTCTATAAATAAATTGTGTTGTTTATTTTATAAAATATTGTGAATGTGAACTTAGTAATAAACAAACAAAGCCCAAACAGCAAAGCTTTTTATTGTGGTTGCCCTTTAGTTAAATATTAGGTGCTGTAAAAATAACTTTTACTTTGTATTATGGTAGTGGATATATGGGTTTAAAGGCATCAGAGTGACTATTTTTATTTAAAGGGTACAATGAAGGGGATGTTACAAGGAAATCGGAGGAAACATCATATTTTCAGGCCTACCTAAGTCCAATGTGGAATACATAATGCTAATTGCTTCTACCAATTTCCTGCAAGTTTTAGTTTTTCAAATGCTAGCTCACTCACTAGCTAGAAAACGATTCCTCTCCACAAAGTCTAGCAATATTTTGAAAACCCATTTGACTTCCATTTTTGAAGTGATATTGCAAAACTTATGGGTTCGCATCACCGTCACGCTAATATGCCTGTGTCACTGATATGCTAATTTGACAAGTTTTAAGTTTTCAGCTCGGTTGGTAGTCCCTATGATTAGGGACCCCTAGGATACTCTCCCACTGCTGGACAACTCCTTCTAGGCTGTAAAGCCTAGCAAAGCCGAGCCTAGTAGTCATGACCTCTACCAGACACTTATTACTCTTACCAGCTTGTACTTGATACGCATAAATAACTATCAAAAATATTTTCGAAATTTTTTCCTATCCAGCTACCCGTGTGTCCCATCCGTTTTCACGCGTCGCTGCGACTATTAATATTCAAATTGGCGCGATATGTCGCCGCCGCTGTGTGAACCCGCTTTTAATTTATATTGTACTGCTGCGCTTCGATGACAGGCTGGCTCTATCAGATGGACTTTATAGCGTCATTCATCGACGTGCTACGAGTGCGGGCAATTTTATAGCGTTGGCAGGCTATGGACTATGTGCCGAGTTCCGTGTAGTGCCGGGCGTAAAAAATAGCACCATCCCATTTTCTTCTTGTGAGCGCCGTAAAAGGCCACTAAAGGATTTAATAAAAAAGAATGGGCAGCAGCGTTCACTATGCATTTTAACACCATGCTGTAATCGCCAACCCTCCTGCTAAGCGTGGCGATTATGGCAAACCCTCCCAAATTGGGGGACGCTTATGTCCAGCAGTGGATGTCTTACGGCTGAAATTATGATGAATCCTGTTTTTTGTCGGAAATTATCTTCGACTGTCTCGTTGGTCTATTGCAGGCGGTACTGAGGATGAGGTCCTGAGCTCGATTCCTAGGTCGATTAAAGCGTTATTGTGTTTTTCCATCAGGAATTTCTCAGTAGCTCAGTAGCAGGCAGGCTATTTGATTAACATTTCGAAGAATTTTTCGACAAGCACGACAGGGGAAAGAAAATGTCCGAAAATTGATAATTGTTGGTGTATCACATAAAAAAAAAACAATTACACGTGCAGTTAGGGAATAGACCATGACGTATATCGATGTATGAGAGAACCATTTTCAACAACAAATTTTAGTTCGTTCTTGGGATAAATTCATCCATACTACGTAACCCTCCGTTATGCGTGTTCCGTTGGCCGTTTTTTAGGGTTCCGTTGCCAAATGGCAAAAAACGGAACCCTTATAGATTCGTCATGTCTGTCTGTCTGTCTGTCTGTCCGTCCGTATGTCACAGCCACTTTTCTCCAAAACTACAAGAGCTATGCTGTTGAAACCTGGTAAGTAGATGTATTCTGTGAACCGCAATAAGATTTTCATACAAAAATAGAAAAAAAAACAATAAATCGTGGGGTTCCCCATACATAGAACTGAAACTCAAAAATGGTTTTTTTCATCTAACCCATACGTGTGGGGTATCTATGAATAGGTCTTCAAAAATGGTATTGAGGTTTCTATTATAATTTTTTTCTAAACTGAATAGTTTGCGCGAGAGACACTTCCAAACTGGTAAAATGTGTGTCCCCCCCCCCGTAACTTCTAAAATAAGAGAATGATAAAACTAAAAAAAATGTATGTTGTACATTACCATGTAAACTACCACCGAAAATTGGTTTGAACGAAATCCAGTAAGTCATTTTTTTTAAAAACGTCATAAATCGTAAACCGCAATTTACCTTTCATTTAATCAACAGAAATATAAAAATTAAAAAAAAAAACATTTATTTTCATAAACATGAACCTTCTGCATAAACCGAGAATACCTACAGGTTTGTACGGAACCCTTTGTGCGGGAGTCCGACTCGCACTTGGCCAGTTTTTATTTATTTTGGTCTATCCTATTGCTGTGCAAGGACATTTTGGCGGGTGATCAAAACGCCGTCATCTTGGTTTTTCAATAAGTTACACAAAATACTGCACAAATGTTTACCAACAGCGCCAAATTATCAACGTCGTTCCAGCGCCTAAAGATCCTTGTAGAAGTACACTTACTTACCTACTTATAGCGCCGTAACACACTAATAGTAGGAATGGCTATCACTTTGATAGTTCAACAACATTCATTGCGCTATTTACGTTGCTAAGCAAACAATTTTCTCAAACATACAAAGCAATGGATTATCAATATTCTCCAAAAACCTGTGTTACGCGGTTAGGGTGCTGGTCTACTCAGCCATTTATAGAGATTAATCATGCACGGTTGTCACCAAAGACTACTTATTATCATGTACAGACGCTAGCACACAAACCTACTACATTCTGTCAAATTTCTTTATTAGGTTTTCAACTTTATTGCAAAAGTATTACGTTCAAGATTGATTGGGAAAATTTGACACTTTCAGGTAGCTTGATGTGCTGGCGTCTGTACCTAGAGGACGGTTGATAATAGACAATTTCTGTCAACCTATTTGCCTCATATCCTACAATTTTTGTGGGCACAGTACCAACGCCACGGTTCCGTGTGTCGCGTCAGTTTTCACGCATCGCTGCTACTATTTAATATTCAAATTGGCGCGATCTGCCGCTATCGGCCGCCGGTGTGAACCTGCCATTACAATATATATATTTATTTGTATTGGTATCATGCTGTATATTGTATTCAAATTTAGAATAAGTTCTAGTTTCGGAATTTGTTTTAATTAACATAAATTTAATTTAGGAACAGCTAAATATTATGTGAATAATTTTATTTTTGGTTGGAATTATTACTTGTGTCACTTGTGTACATGTTATCTTATACCTTTAAACGAGCAATTCTTGTATATATATATATATAATCTGAATCTCAGAAACGGCTCCAACGATTTACATGAAATTTAGTATACAGGTGATTTCGGGGGCGATAAATCGATCTAGCTAGGATTTATTTTTAGAGAATGTCGTTTTATACGTGTTTTCAATAATCAACTTCATGGATAATAAATTTAAACATAAATTTATATTTTTGTTTTATTGGAAAAAAAATAACAAAATGTCATTTGTATTTAAATATAATTCCTAAAAAACATAATTAACCAAAAAAAAATTAATACCGAGCAAAGCTCGGGCATCCAGGTACTGGTGTATAAAATGAAGAGTATTCTATGCATAATCCAACTTGTAATGTATATCGATACCGGAAATTTCAATTGTCGTAAAGGACAAAACACGAGGAGTATTCTATGCATAATCCAACTTGTAATGTATAAATTAATGTAATTCTCGTTGCCACTAATAGGAACAGGCGTCTTCTCTGAGAGACGGAGTTGGCCGTAATCTACAACACGGGCCTAATGCAGGTTGGTAGATGTCACATGTCTTCGAGTTTTTGGTTCTAGGACATGCCGGTTTTCTATCGATGTTTTCCTTCACCGTTTTGAGAGTAGTGGTGATGAAATAATTTACACAAAGTAGAGCGCCAGTCTGGATTCGAACCTACGACCAACTCGACCTGCCAACCCACACTGGGCCCGCGTGGTGGATAATGGAGACCTGCGTCGCGGCAGTGGGACCATTATAGGCTAATTATTATACACACGATACCTTACCAGTCCCAGTTGGAAAACGACAGACGTATTCAAGGAATGACCTTTAATAAAATAAAAAAATATTAAATACGGCCAAGACTCGGCTAATTTTATATTTATATTGTTTATGTCTTCATGTAAAACTAATAAGTTCCGAAGACCATCATTATTTTCACGAGCGGTTCCTATATCTTACCGATGACAGGCAGCTGATCTGTCCGTTGGTTTTTCATGAGGGGTCATCCATAAATTACGTCACACGTCAAGGGGGAGGGAGGGGGTTGACGAAGTGTGACATTGTGTGACGAGGGGGTGGGAGGGGTCCTTAATTTCGTGACGTCACATTTCAAAATCTATTTTAATCTAAGTGTTAAGTAAAACACGAACTAGGAACTATTAATGAAAAACTCAAAAACATTTGTAACTCTATCAGTAGAGATATAAAGTTCAAATTTCTTGCAATGTTTGATTTGATGTTAATTTTATTAAAAAATCATTTAAATTGAAATAAAACTCATTTCGGAACTGCTGTTTTAATTCAATAATTATTTTTAGATGTAAAATATATGACGTCACACTAGGGAGGGGGGGTCTCATATATGTGACCAGCTGTGACAAGGACGAGGGGGGGGGATCAATAATCATGAAACTCGTGTGACGTAATTTATGGATGGCCCCTGACCATATAGGTAGGTACAGACGCCACCAGGTCAAGCTACCCGAAACTGTCAATTTTTCCCAATGAACCTTGAACGTAATGCTCTAGAAATAAAGTCGAAAATCTAACAAAGAAATCTGACAGATTGTAGTAGCTTGATGTGTTGGTGTCTGTACATCGTAATATATGAAATGTTAAAGCATAGTATTACAATGGTAATCTCGTGTACCTAATTGTAATAACTAATGATCGCCCAAAGGTCTAAATGTAGGTAAAAAAATTAAAATAAATGTATTTCTAATCCTATGTTATATAAAAATATTAGGTTTCTGCACTTCTTCACCATTCTCCTCCGTCCGCGTAGTTTTCGTAAAAATGGACATGATTTCCTTTAAAATCCTCCTCCCTTCTTCAAGACTCTTTTCTCACACTCTAATTCTTTCTAGCTATCCTCGCCATAGCAGTCTCTGTAAATAAAAGAAATACTAATTATTGCTCAAAACAATACATAATCTATCTATCTATACTTATAATAAACCTGTAGAGAGGTCAATTCTATACATTGAATATACATTCAAAATTAATATTGGAGGATGAATGGTGATCGATACTGATGCCAAAAATGCAATCAGTAAATATTTTGTCTGTCTGTCTGTCTGTCTGTATTTGCACGCATCGGTCAAAAACTACTGAAGGGATTTTAACCAAACGTGGTAAAATTGTTTTCCATACTCCTGGGTAGGTTTTAGGCTATATAACATAACGCTAAGCTACATAGGAGCTGAGCAGTGACGATAAATTTGAAGCAAGTCGGATGAAAATGCGCTTTCGAGCTCTTATCCTCGCATACGTTGATCATACACCAAAAGTATGTATTACAAAGATGATGGTCTTCAAAAGATCTACAAAAAGTTCTCAATAGTATATATCTATCCTAATAAATTCGGAACACAGTTAGTTTATAACCTGGATTAACACATAGAGTACTTTTTATCCCGATATCGATAGTATGTTCCCGCGGGATATTTTCCGACCTCCACGCGGGCGAAGCCGCTGGCAAAAGCTAGTGTATGCTTATAATAAAACTGTAGAGAATTCTGTACATTGAAAATATATTCAAAATTAATATTGGAGGATGAATGGTGATCGATACTGATGCCAAAAATGCAATCAGTAAATATTTTGTCTGTCTGTCTATCTGTCTGTATTTGCACGCATCGGTCAAAAACTACTGAAGGGATTTTAACCAAACTTGGTAAAATTGTTTTCCATACTCCTGGGTAGGTTATAGGCTATATAACATAACGCTAAGCTACATAGGAGCTGAGCAGTGACGATAAATTTGAAGCAAGTCGGATGAAAATGCGCTTTCGAGCTCTTATCCTCGCATACGTTGATCATACACCAAAAGTATGTATTACAAAGATGATGGTCTTCAAAAGATCTACAAAAAGTTCTCAATAGTATATATCTATCCTAATAAATTCGGAACACAGTTAGTTTATAACCTGGATTAACACATAGAGTACTTTTTATCCCGATATCGATAGTATGTTCCCGCGGGATATTTTCCGACCTCCACGCGGGCGAAGCCGCTGGCAAAAGCTAGTGTATACTTATAATAAAACTGTAGAGAATTCTGTACATTGAAAATATATTCAAAATTAATATTGGAGGATGAATGGTGATCGATACTGATGCCAAAAATGCAATCAGTAAATTTTTTGTCTGTCTGTCTGTATGTGCACGCATCGGTCAAAAACTACTGAAGGGATTTTAACCAAACTTGGTACGATTGTAGTCCATACTCTTGGGCAGGTTAAAGGCTATATAACATAACGCTAAGATACATAGGAGCCGAGCAGTGACGATATATTTTAAGCAAGTCGGATGAAAATGCGCTTTCGAGCTCTTATGCTCGCATATATTGATCATACACAAAAAGTATGTATTACAAAGTATATTATAAAAAAGTCCTGAATAGTATATATCTATCTTTTATAAATTAGCCACAATAACGTGTTGAATCGTTAGGCATTTCTTCAAAGTGTATTAAATACATAAATATATTGTATTTCACATAGATATATATCTTTATCAAACTCCCATATTCAAAAAGTACACTTTACGGGCGAAGCCGCTGGCAAAAGTAGTACTTACATAAAAACACTACGCTCTATACTCAAACGGTTCAAAATAGTGGTGCGCGCCTTCACCCAAATACTTATCGATTTGAAGCCGTAATCGTTTTACCACCGCGTTTCATTCGCCGTCTGATCCGACACAATACAATTCCTACAATAGTAAAAGCGTATGTTTTTGTGCATTCTCATTTAACACTAACCGACACACAGAGTACGCTTTATAACCTATAATTGTATGCTATTTATTGCTATGCATGGCACAGGGGAAGCAGTGGAGTCGGTATGGCAGTGTTTTGTTACAGAATAGAAGTTGATTTTTGTAATAGATAGCTACACAATATTAAAAAGTAAAATAAAATAAAAAATCTCGACCAAAACAAAAACCAAAAGTTGTAGCTAATATTTTGTTCAAAGGATCATCGGATCGAAACGGCTGAACCGATTTTCATAAGACATGACTAAGAATGACTACTAGACAGCCTTCCTTTAAATAACAAAAAACAGCACCCCAATGGGTTCATCCGTTTAACTTGTAACACACCTCTTTTTGCGTCGGTGGTTAAAAGTGGTATTTGGCTCACCTACGCACCACCACCACGTACTTGCGGGTTGGCGATTGGGCATGGCATGATCCTCATTTTGCCCACACCTTATGTTGCGAAGTATGCGCTCGTGACCTATACTACAATTTTGAAGGAAAGACTCATGGTACGCCTTTTCACAACTATGTTGAGGCCGGCTTCCAGTCTTATTAGATGCTGCTGATTAACAGTATTTTACATGGAGCCACTGCCCATTTGAGCCTTCACAAACAGGTTACTGGGGAACACGATACCTCTTGATTCAGGTTGACTTGACCTGGTTGTCAGATTTTTGGGCTTCTGACGATCAGTAACGACTGGCAAAGATCCACGAAGGGCAGCCTGGAGCAACGGTTTATCGTGATTTCCGAGGCACAGAGGGGTCTTAGTTTCTAAAGATGGTCCGTCCCATCAACGGACCGACCGAAGCAAAACTCGCCCATAGCCCAACTATGAGCGAGTCAGATGATACAAAAGGCTAGTCAAATGATAAAATACCATTACTCCCTTCAAACTTCTTTGTAGCGTTTTAGGATGCTGTTCCAACTGCCTCGTTTTTTGCAGTGCCTCAGAAATGTTTACGGTGAAACATACCGATGGATTTCATGCTATCATTCGAAAAACAACAGCCTCACTCCTGAGCAGAATAAGAGGCAGTCACGATAGCATCCTGAAGGCTATGGCGGCAGACACTTCCACCGCCATAATAAGGCAATTTGTGAGAAGAGTATATACCCCAGTGGCCATTTGTCGATATGTGGTGATCGTGTGTGTGCCAGGAGTAAAGAATAGTACCATCCCATTTCCGCGGGTGTTGTAAGAGGCGGCTAAGGGACTAGTAGAGAATAGGGAGCGGCGTTCTCTATGCATTTTACCACCGTACTGCGATCGCCAACCCGCCTGCCAAGCGTGGCGATTATGGCAAACCCTTCCCAAACTGGGGGAGGCCTTTGTCCAATAGTGGACGTGATTCAGCTGAAGTGATGATGATGATTTAGTTGCTGGGTGGTCTTCTCACCCATTTGTCTTTAGATTAAGATACCAACAATAGTGTTTTTATTTAAGGAAATCTGTTACCTAATAAAAATTTATTGAATTTAGTTGTCTAAAATAAAATGATTTTATTTATTTATTCAATGTTTTGCCTTCGAAGTTTCACAGTCATTACACCTCGTGACCGTAGGTATCATAATTACCATCCATATGTATTTAGTATTCGCACGCAAAAACTCGGATTGTGAAAAATTTCAAGTTGCGTCGAATTCTCTTTGAAAAACTGTACCGTCTTTAAGTAAGGTGTCTGCTTAGTAGAACAGGTGCAGTGGATATACCTTTGGTAGGTATACCTATTTATGTAGAAGTACCTACGGATAATATGTTTAGCCTATGTTACATACACAAACAGTAGATATAAAAGGTGTTCCTTTTGATATCCCATAACTCTAGGGTATAAATGAGTCAAAGAATCAACTGGCAAATAATTTATTTTTCGTTTTAATTTTTCATACAAAATACTTGTACGTCGCGCTTGTTTATGTAAAACACCTTTTTTTAGTGGGTTAGAAATCATCAAACTCTCTGGGTACTTACTCTTGATTTTAATTACGATCGATTAACATTGGAATTTTAACGTTTCGTATTCTTGAATTCAATGCTAGCGCCAAAATGTGTTTAAATTGTGTGTCCATTTTGGAGAACTAAGTGAAATCGAGATCGGGTGTTGTTGTTGTTCCAAAGTTGACATTGTTTTCAAGAGTACCGAATCGCGTGTATGCAAAATTAACATTGGAATCGTACTGGCTTTAGATTGGAATTAAAATTAGGTTGAAGAGTAAGCCCCCTGGGCGGAGCTCAGGGCCTGTCTGAATTTTACTGACTAAAACCCACCCGTGTTCCTTCAGTTGCCCATATGCCAGCGCCACGGTATCTCTTTGAAACAAATCTCGCGACCCTGGCAGGCATCGGTCCTAGCAGACCCCTTCAGTACTGATGACATCTCTTTGAGACGCGCGTGGAACACAACGCGTCGTCGACCAAGCCTGGTCCTTACCGGGCGGCGAGCTACACATTGCTCGCCGCCCGCAAGCTCGCGCCTACGGTGGCCGGGAGTCTGCAATGGAGTCCCGACGCCCGGGGCGTCTCCTCGTATGGCGGCTAGCGGCGTGAGGGCGCAGAGACTCTCTCTTCCTCACGCGCAGAAGGAGGTGATGGCTTCCCATGCCCTCTCGCTCCGTACCATGGCTCGCACCAGGGATGGAGGCGAGAGATCACCGCCGCCGATCGGCTCCACGAGGACATGGCGGTGCTCCGCCCAGGCAGGGCACACCTCAACCGTATGCTCCACCGTGTCTTTCAGACGATCCTCGCAATGGAAACACCCGGGCGTTAAAACACCCTTCCGTGAAATATGATATGGTCGCATTTTCTTAGCTATAAATGATTTACTCGTACTTTTTAATGAAACTTACACCCGTATTAAAAAAAAATACATTATAAACCAACTAGGTTTTCACATTAACTCATTTTAGCATTAAGTAAAATATATTTAATCATACATCGGTATTGTCTATACTATTATTAACTGATACATTCTGACACTATGGTGTTCGTTTACAGAGTATCCATTCGGTTTTTTTGTGACGTTATTATTTGAACGTGGTAAACCTATCAATATTAATAGGATCACCTTCGTAAGGAAGGTGTCAGCCAAACGTTGTAATTGCACATACGTTTTTGTTTATTATTATGTCATGTAATTGTTTGATAATTACGCGTAAAGGCCAGGAGACCGTCACGTTATATTCCCTGTTTTGTTACTTTTAACTTGACTTTTACTGATAAAAACCCACCCGTGTTCTTTCAATTGCCTGTGGAAAGTCGAAAGAGTTACAGTGGCCCAAGGCCAGGGTAACTCTTTCAACTCAAACAAATCAGCAACCCTGACCTCTAGGCCACCACTGCTCTCCAGGCCCGGCACTTTACTTTGTGTAAATTATCTCATCACTAATGCTCTCTAACAGTGAAGAAAAACATCGTGAGGAAACCGGCATGTCCTAGAACCCAACATTCGAAGAAATGTGACATCCACAAACCCGCTCTGGGTCCGCGGGGGCAATTACAGCCCACTCCCTCTCAGAGAATGGAAGCTTGTGTCCTAGCAATGGGAAAATTATAGGTGGATGGAGCGACTAAAATACACGTCAAACCAAAAATGTTACTCCAAAAATATTACAAATCACAGCCTCTCCACAACAGCAGCTCTCATTCGTAATAATAAACGTAGAAATGTAGACTATTTGATGCAAAACCATGTGAAAATGTCAGCCAAACGATTGATTGCGAAGTAATTTGCCATGTTGGCGCAATGAATAATTGAATTTACACAGAAATTGTATTTAACACATCATTATGAGGTTTGCAAAAAAGATAGGCAGGGCTGCCCGACTCGTGTTTAGTGGTATCGCGGTAAACTTCACTTTTGCACTTATATGGTGCTCGTATCGTGCCACTTTCTAGGCTGTTTCTTGGAATATGATAAGTGATAGCTTTGTAAGATGTGTGAGGACTTGCTAGATATTGCAAAAGGGTTGGTGGGAAATGATTTAATACTAGAAATAGGTGCCTACTAAGTGTTTGCCGCATGGTTTGGTTTTTCGTTGGAATTCGTTTGGTTGTACAGTAGGTACGGTGTGGGAAAATACTATAACTGAAGGAATTCGTATGGTGCAGCATATGTATTACTTCCTGAATGGTATTTTCGAAGCATGGTTGTATGTTACTTGATATTGAAAGAGGCTTTTACTTTGCCCGGGATTAATCTACCCAATTTGCACACTAATTGCGTAATACACTATCAATCAATATCTGATTTTTTTAAGGATATTGCTATTTTATTGCTTCATATGTTCGACCAATTTGTCTGCTCAACAACGTAATAATGCAATGATGTGCTCTCTTCGAACTTTGGCTATCATTTTGTTTTTAATTAATGCCAAAGAATACATTTTTATTTTATTGTTTACAAATAAAGAGATATTTACATAAGGGCTACCTAAAAGAGTATTTTTTTTTAATCATTTTAAAAAAGGTACATGTTCCTGTTAATTTTATTTTATAAATCAACTTTACATTGCTTAGGCATATTTTGAATCTAAAAAGACTTAGCGATTTTTTAAGGTGCTCCAAAAGTTACAAATAAACTAAACCCTTTTAACTTTTCATAATTGCAATTAGTACCTGGCAACCCTGCCGCTCTCACACGCGTATTGAATGTAAAACACAGATTTTTATTAATTCGCTGAGAACGCGCGAGAGGGCGCTGTTAATCTTGCTAATGATATTGAGCTCTGTCACGCCACCGCCTCACTTATATGGGTCTTATCTACTTTAATTAAATAGACAACTATAGGCGCTTTTGTGGAATATAGAAGGGTTTAACGCTACGTTTAAAAGATCCATCTTTGAAGATATCAAACTTACACTTCGATCTGTCAAAATCAGTGCATTTTGACAGCTAACAGCATCAGCAGCTTTCGGCCAGCGTCTGTGTTCCCTTCCACATTTAACCCGTCTGCCTTCAAAACAAGAGTGAACACGCATCTTCTAGGCACGCTCGTTCCATCATAGACCCTCATCAAGCATGTCAAGGGCAGCAGTCCCATTCAACAATAAAAAAACATAAGTTATCTTGTATCTCTGTCTTACCCAAACACAATTTAAAAAAAACCAAACAATACAAAAAAAACAAAAACAATTCCACCATAATCTTTCCAATTGCTCTTCAACACCAGACTACATAGTTTCATGCAGAACCATACAGGTAGAACGAATGTCATTGATTGAGGTATATCAATCAAATCAAATCAAATATTTTTATTTCACATAAACCTACAAGGGCATTTATGAAACGTCAGAAGCTAGGTGCACGGTTCCAAATTGTAGATTCCTATGGAGAAGAGCCGGCGGGAAACTCCACGGTTACTCTTTTAAAAATAATTGGTTTTTACAATGGTTAAAAATTACATTGTTAATAGCTATGGGAGGACGATGTAGGCCTGTCAACAAGTACCAGGTACTGAATAAGATAGAAAATTGTCTAGTCTACAAAGCCTACATACTTCATTTAGGTGGGTACAAAACTAAGAGACAACTTAGACGTCTAGTAGAAATCCTTCTATTCTAACAATGATGTCCCTTATTTTAAACAGAAGTCTACGATCGCACGGACGCGGGATGTCAATATATCGCGGCAGCATTTCTTCGCGTACTGGATCTTCAACTTACTATTTAGCACCGAGAGTTTAAAATCGAACAGTATATTTATCGCTGCGCTGGGATGCACCCTGTTGGATTCTCAATGCTCGTTTATTATTTATTTAACACTTTAAGCACATAAATGTACAGCACCGAGAGAGCTGAAAATCCAGTGCAGCATTAAAACCTGCGACGATATTTTTACGCTTAGCGAACGTGGATAGCTAGTTCTTGCTTTTTTCCCATCTAGGGTCAAATATTTTTGGTTTCTTCTGAAAACATAATCATCGTAAAACATTCCCACTGCTGATACACAGGCCTCCTCTCGCGGAGAGGGATAGGGCCGTAATCTACCACGCGGGACCAGTCCGGGCTGGTAGAAGTCACATGATTCTAAGACATGCCGGTTTTCTCAGGCTGTTTTCCTACATCGTTTTGAGAGCAGTGGTGATGAAATTATTTACACAAAGTAAAGCGTCTGTCTGGGTTCGAACCCACGACCTACAACTCGTTAGTCGGGGCCGATACCACTGGACCATCACTGCTCTCATTAAGAAGCCTTCTGTAAAGTAACACGAAAATAGTCAGTCTTAGTCACAACTTGAATAGCAAAAAAGCCAGTAAGCTTGATATTATTTCACCTCCTTATTAAAAAAGTCCAAACACAAAAGGACCCTCCTAACCACAACTTCCGTCGATAAGCGATGAAGTAATTACAAGTGAAACACCCTGGACTCCGGGTCAGGCACCATGGAGACACACCTCCTTGCGAAGCCGTCACACGGCGTGCTTGTAAGGATTGTCACGTTAGAGCTTCGATTTAAATCCACGCTCTTCAAAAGAATTGCTTAGCAATTTGTAAAATATATAACACTAGCTTTTGCCCACGGCTTCGCCCGCGTATTGTACATATAAACCTTCCTCTTGAATCACTCTGTCTATTGATGGAAACCGCATTAAAATCCGTTGCGTAATTTGAAATGCAATGCATAAAAATGCATGATGATGCAATAAATGAAACGTACATACACGAAATGCAACATCACGCCTTGTTTCCCCGAAGGGTGGGGCAGAAGTGTACCTATAGTACATCCACATTTTGCCAGTTCAGTTTAAGTTCCATCTAATTGGCCTATTGCCATCAACCGGGCACAAATCTACACTCCAGGCTGCTGCTGAGATATTTCATATTGAAAAACCCAATAGCACTTTTCCCGGGCAAAGTGAACCCAGAACCTCGTGTTCCGCAGTAGACTTTATTATGATCATTTATCATTTCAGCCGAAAGAGGTCCATTGCTGTACCTAAGCCTCTCCCAAAGGGGCAGGCCGGTTGACGATCGCAGTATGGTGGTAGGATGCAAAGACAACGGTGCTGCCCATTCTCTAGTAAGTCCCTTAGTCGCCTTTTACGACACCCACGGGAAGAAATTATATATGCTTGCTCATACTATAACACCATATCTCTTTGATACTCTATGACATTAAATGTACCTACTCGCCGAAAAAAGCTTTTGACACGATCATTCATGCCATAAATCGTAATATTACTTGTCTGAACGAGAGAGATCGAACTGAAGCTCCCATTTTCGTCTTCAGACTCCGAGGAATCCCACCCACCATACAATCAATAATAGACCACAATTTCTGTTCCAATAATCTGTCATCAACAAGAAGCATTTGCGACAAAAACTATGCGTATACGCAGCAAAAGTGACAACCTTAACGAATGTCTCGTGCACCGTTCAATTTGCCGTCTCCTACTAAATTGTAACCTGTCACCAATGACGAGGTAACCACATCGTGTCTGAGTAATTGGTTCAGTATGTTGTCTCTGTTATTACCTATGGAAGATCTGGGAGAGCCCAGGAGGTGAGGAGTATGTTGTTCTACGCTTTGAGTTAGTTAATTGGCGTCTTAGGATGTAAGTTATTAATTTGGATAGCAGGAAATTCGTGCATTTCTTTTGTTTTTCGTCTGGTTGAGTACCTAGCCACGGAGGACCGTAAATCAAATCAGGTAGGACATTTATTGTTCAGTTTGCGAGGTCTAAGTCCACCAGAAGAACTGCCCCTAAGCTTACTGCCCACTTAAATATACTAAATCTCCACATTGCACTTCTGAACAAACATTGCGAAATGATGAATGCTCATCTCATTAATCAGAATGAGAAGTACATTCATACTTCTACTACCTATACTACAAATTAGCATCCACAGGTAGGTACAACTTTTCTTTTTGTGGGTGGGAAATCATCAATGACTTCTCCTGGGTGGAGCGGAAGGGCGTGTCAGACTTTTACTGACTAAAATCCCATTCGTGTTCCTTCAGTTGCCCTTATAACAGGGCCACGGTAACTCTTTCGAATAATTCTCAAGACCCTGGTAGAGGTACGTCTTCTAATCATTTTATTTACATTATAATTAGACTGTTTTGACTTTCACACTATATAAGGTGTATCTATTCATACACGAAATATTTTAAGAGGTACACCTGTAGGTGGTAAAGAAGCTATAGAAGCAAAAAGAAAATTGTTATCTAAGCATTTTTGAATTTTCGTAATTATCATAATTTTATAAAACCTTTACTCCAAATTCTATGAATGGTCCGCCTGACGCTGCGAGGGCGGTGACCGGACGGCACGAGCATGGCCGCGGTGTCTCGGGCCGTAAAAAATAAGAAGGAGCCAGTATTTCTTATGTGCGTCAAATAATTTATAAATATTAAATTTTGAAAAAAATCATTTAGAAAATTTTTTTTTTCGTTGCTCTAGCGTCTTTACCCCCTACAGGTGTACCTCTTAAAATATTTCGTGTATGAATAAATACACCTTATATACAGGATCTTTGGCGCATGAACCGACATATCTTTTTGGGGATTAGTTGGGTCTCTGCTATCTTTCACCCATAGACCCCATGTCCTACGTGTCACTGTAATCGAGATACAATTTTTTTTTTGTTTGTTTTCTAAAATTATCGAAATCTGAAGCATCGTCTTTAAAACGACATATTTTTTAGTTTGCTGTTGTATTAGCACTAAATAAGTTTTATTGTATTGTCTAATGTATGATTATTCTAAATAAACCATTAATTCTTAGCTTAGATATAAAAAAAATACTTGACGAGCTTTTTAAATGAATTAATCTATGAAAAACAGCGACACTTAGGGGTCTAATCTATGAGTGACAGGACATGGGGTCTATGGGTGAAAGATAGCACATGACACACCCAATCCCCCAAAAAAATTTATCCATATTTTTTGTCCATGCACCAAACATTCTGTATATAAGTACTAGGAACAGTGTTTTTTTTTTCTCTTCCAGATTACAGGCATGATATACACAATATATTTTTCCTATTTCATAATTTGAATGACATTAGTTTGCCTTCCGATATAAAAATAGGGATGTTCCGTGTTCGTTATTGTAATTTTATTCATGCCTTCCTCAAATAATATTATACAATCAGCTTCCATATGCCATAAACTATTAAATTCTATGTAATGTTACAAAACACAAAGATACTTTATGTTGTGTTTTGTGAACATACATACAGACACGCGTGCTATCTACGTTACGCCTTTCAATTAGTCTGTGGCAGATTTTTATCCTATTATCATTATCGTTATATTCATCATGTGTGTCAATTATGGTGTCAATAGTCATTTACACAGTTACCAGAGTTGGCAGATGCTCAAAATGTCTATCAGGGAAATTATGTACAGCTATTTATAAGCTAATTGTAGTGATGATAATGAATTGGTCGCTACAGACTGTAATAAACTGTTGAACACTAGTAAATGCGATAATTAGTTTCTTCACAGAAACTTCGTATTTCTGTATCCATCTTTTATTTTGTCATAAGAAACCCTATAGTGGTGAACTGTCACGGGACCCTGCACCTATTACCGAAGATTTACATTCTTAATTCGAAACGTTCGAAACGTCAACCGTTCCGGCTGACCGCGTAGCGCAGGGTGACGCGAAATATAGCCACCTCGTCACCCCAACTCGATACACTCTCGTGGGAATCGATTACGAGTCGATACGAGCTGTAAATCGTATAATGATTATCGATATGGCCGATAAGGTTGTTTAAATCGTGTTGTGTCACTCCGAAATGGGAATTAAAGACAATATATTGGGTTTATGTTATCTTGTTTAGGAATCTGTAATGACTTTGGTATACAAAAGCTTATTTTGCGAATTGGTTTGACTGTTCTCATACAAGCGAATAAAGTGACTAATGTCCGATTTTGCTTATTTTCATCTAAAAGAGATCGCATCGTATGATTTAAAAAAATCTCTATTTGTACCACTATCCCAGAAGCCAACACACGGAAAGTTTATACTTATATACAGTTGGTAACTGAGTTTTGAGTGTCATCCTGAATTTCGACGGATAATTATTTCGACACGGTCTCAATTTCGAAACACACTAGTTCGACAGAACATATATTCGACATGCATTAGTCCGACAGAACATACTTCGACAACACACAACTTCGACAAACACTACTTCGATATGCACTTGTTCGGCGGATCATTATTTCGACGGAACATACCTTCGACATAATATTGCTCTGAAATGTGACAATAATAATTGAATTTCGCTTTATGGTTATAGGTTCAAAATAAAAGCATGAATAATAATCAGTTGTGTTTTTAATTAAGAATTTCCAGTAATAAATCTTTGTATCTACAGTTTTAATCATTTGTCCAAACACCTAATTTAAACCGTAACATAAAAATAATAAGTTCTCTTGATTAAATTATTTATTAGACATGTGAGTAACGTATTGCTATTCGGGTCGTGGGGCTTTCGGGGCCGGGACCGCGATCCCAGATTCCATCTATTAATATAATAAATATAATTAGTACTATTTTGGGACCACAAGTAAAATAAACAAAGTTATGCCTTAGAAAAGTACGGTCAGCCAAAAAATTAGAAGTTATACAAACACAATTATTTTTATAAAACGATATAATATTTATTTTATTTCAACAATGGCAGCCTTCTATAAGAATTAAACCTAAAAAATATACAAAATACTATTTAAAAAAGTAATATTGAGTGTTTAAATCACCTATCGTCCCCCTAATCACCCACCGAAACGTAACAATTAACTTTAAAAAACGTCACTATCGTAATAAGACACGTCAGCAGCGGTCATAATCATTACAGTTATTTAACAACGTTACTATTTTTGTAAATTAAACATATTCAATTGAAATTAAAAAAATGCTATCTTAATATACTAGCTGACCCAGCGAACTTTGTACTGCCTTGGACTCAATAAATGATGTGTTAACTTATTAGGCTCCTACCAAGTTATGACAACCTGGTAATTAGAAGGCATAAAGCGTTTTCTAGCTAATACATATCCACTCATGTTAGGTGAGCTCCTACCGAGTTATGACCACCTGGTACTTCGAAGGCATAAAGCGATTTCCAGCTGACACTCCTATATTTGGTAAGCTGCTACTAAGTTCTGACAAGCTGGTACGGCAAAGACATAACGCGTTTAGTAGCTGACAAACACTGTATGAGAAAATGTTTTTTTCTCGTTTTTTTTTTGTTCACTGTACTTTAACTTCATTTTTCTTATGGTCCCAAAATACTACTGCAAAAAATTATTGTATTTTAGGATGAATCCGGGACCGCGGTCCAGGTCCAGAAAGCCGCACGACCCTGCTATCCCACTTAGGAATGACATTGTATCCATGTAATTTTTCAGGAGCAAATGTTTTTGCAGCCTTTCGTTCTGCTGTAATTGTTTTCTTCTTTTTGATTTCTCAATTAATTAAAAACACAACTGATTCATACTTTTATTTTGAACCTATAACCATAAAGCGAAATTCGATTATTATTTTCACATTTCAGAGCAATATTATGTCGAAGGTATGTTCCGTCAAAATAGTGATCCGCCGAACAAGTGCATATCGAAGTAGTGTTTGTCGAAGTTGTGTGTTGTCGAAGTATGTTCTGTCGGACTAATGCATGTCGAATATATGTTCTTTCGAAGAAATGTGTAGTCGAACTAGTGTGTTTCGAAATTGAGACCGTGTCGAAATAATTATCCGTCGAAATTCAGGATGACACTCCTGAGTTTTCCCAAACTCTCTATCTTACCCTGGCGCAGTATAACCAAGAGAATTTCTACATGTTAAGAAAATGGCTGATAATACTGACATCCTTCTCAGCAAGAGCCCAGTATATACTTAAAGTAGTTTTGTCCATCAGTGATCTAAAGAATATTCCTTATAGTTCACCGCAATATGAGTAATGCAGCGCGTCTAATCGTTCACACAACGACTGACGCAATTTCAAGGAAAACAAACAATTGGTAATCTGTTAACCTTTGGTCACTCACTGGAGGAAGTTGACCTATTACCTACAGGTGTAAATATAGAATGATTTGTTACCCAATCACCAACTCAACTTTTGATAACCTTCGATACGAGTCTAATGTTTGTTACATACAAATTATGAAGTTACAGTTTTCAAAGGTCAAGAGTTTTCAGGGATGGGGGCATTTTACCGGAAATGCTGTACATCATTCATGTTTCTGTGGAGTTGGAAAGATTTGTTTATTTCTCAAAAACAAATAAGAAACCTACAAATAAAAAACGTTTGCTTGCGCATGCAGGTACTTACAATGTAGATGTTACAAAATCTATAAAGTGGGTAGTTTTCTCTGAGTGCTGCCACGGAAAGTGACATAGAAATGCTTGTTTAAATACCTAAATTAGGTTTATATCTTTAACAGTACCTAATAAAGAACAATAGTCACGATTACCGACCATATGGTACGAGGGACTATGAAGAAAATCTCACAGACTATTCTGTCGGACGATAAATTGGTCATAAATGCTGAACTATGAAGCCACACTTCAATTTTGAGGAAGATTCTATCGCATTTGCCCCCCAATAACGATCTGTAGGATGGAAACCAAACGTTCCATGTCTTCCAGAAAACCTGGAGGCTTTAGAAATTTCAGACCTTGTAATCCCAGTAAACATTGACGGGAAGAGCATGATTCCAACGAGTCATCTTTTCCGTATTCGTACTTAGGTCTATACGATATCTTTTCTTATAAGTGCGGCAGCCAGATCGTTGGAGTGCGTTTTCAGTCATTCCTGGTACCTATTTGTGATGTTCTTGATCTCGTTTATCACGGTGTCTTTTTGTATTTCAGCGTTCGTAACAAGCCAAGCAACGCCAATAGGTTACCTCAAAATAGCGTTTTGCATTCTTTGTATGGTGCTAGAGCTTGAGTTACAGGCGCTATCCCAAAATTGAATTCCATAAAGCCAAATAGTGAACTATATTTTGACGGGGCTTTTTTTGTGTTTGGTATTTTTTGTAATAATTTTATTTGTAGTAGCCCTTAGAATTTTAAGATATTCGTTACTATTTGTTAGCTTAGGTAATAGGTAGAACGGGCTGGTTTCCGCAACTCCACGTCTGAGCGCGTATTTTGCGTACGGTATTTGTTAGCTTATTGCATAACGATTCCTACGGCATATGTTTCATATACAGCTCTCCCATGCAAAACTTTGAGATATAGTATTTTTAATCCCACGCGTCGATCCCGCGTGACGTCACGCGGATTTCCGCAAAAAAAATGCGACAGATTTCATTTCATTTCATTTATTCATTTAACAATTTACATTGTGTTGAATATTACTATATACACATACAATTTACATAATAATACAAGGAACTATGAATTATTGACTAACCTCCAAGTGAAAACTCAATTAATTAAAACAGTTTTGAATATAATGTCAAATAGATTTTTTTTAAATGTCAAAACAGCTTTCAAAACGAATGTTAAATAGGTTTAAAATATAATGTCAACCAGTTTTCTATACAATGTCAAGCAATTTCAAAATATAATGTCAAAAGATGCTAAAATTATAATAATGTCAAAAGCAATTTAAAAAAAAATAAAATTATATTGATCATTTATTATTTTGTGACATTTCCGATATATTATACAAACATTTTTCCAATAAAAAGGCCTTTAATTTGGTTTTAAACCAGTGGGTGTTATAGATCAGGATCTTTAGCTCAGAAGGCAACTTATTAAAAATCTCTACAGCTTGGTACTTCGAGCAATGCTCCACTATATTAAATTTTGGTTTTATTTGTTGCTTAAAAACTTTTCTTCGTGTGCTCTCTCTAATCTCGCGTTCCATCTGTGATTCGAATTCATGTAAATATTTCGCAAAATGACTTAAGAGCACTAATATATATAAGCTTGGAACTGTTAATATTCCCAATTGTTTGAAGTAATCTTTGCATGAGACACATTGGGCTATTCCGACTATTGTTCTTATGGCTCGTTTTTGTAAGATGAACGCTCTCTGCCAGTTATAATTGTAACTATTTCCCCAGAGCACGATGCTATACCTTATCCTAGACTCGACGAGTGCGTAATATACAGCCTTTAACTGATCTATGTTCAGATCGTCCCGAAGGCTCCTGAGGGCATAACATGCTGACGATATGGATGATTCAATAGCGGCAAGCTCCGGTTTCCAATTTAAAAGCGAATCTATATTAATCCCTAAAAATTTAACCTTATCCACTAATTCAATTCTGTCACCATTTATTTGTATTTCTAAGCTGTCATTATGACGAGTCGTAGTCTTAAATAATAAGAGGTTTGTTTTACCTGTATTTAGCAATAAGTTATTGGCTGTAAACCATTCGCAAATTTTTCCTATAATTATATTTGTATTTAATGTCAATGTTTCTATGTCTTTTGCTCCAATTATTATGTTTGTGTCATCAGCGAAAACAACAAGTTTCTCGTTCGACTGAGGTTTGTTCATGAAGTTGAGTAAGTCATTTGTAAAAATAATATATAGTATAGGTCCTAGAATTGAGCCTTGAGGCACACCACGTTTTACATATGTCATTTTTGACTTGTATATCACTTCATGATTTTTCTCGTCTTTACTTTTAATTTCTACATACATTTGTCTATTTTTTAAGTACGATGTCATAAGTTGTAATGTAATACCGTAATGTTCGAGTTTAGTAAGAAGTAGTTCATAATCTATGGTGTCAAAAGCAGAACTGAGGTCAACAAATAGTCCAGCTACTTTCATTTTTTTATTTAATTTACTAACTATGTCATTTATTAAAGTATTCATAGCATCCGAGGTACCAACGCCTTTCTGAGATCCAAATTGTCTCAGATTAATAATTTTGTTAATACCTAAATGTGCCAACAGTCTAGTTTTAATTATTTTTTCAAAGAGTTTTGATAAGGTGGGTAATAAAGATATGGGGCGATAATTCTTCGGATCGGTCTTAATGCCTTTTTTGTGTATTGGAATCACCTTGGCCAGTTTCAACTGGTCAGGAAAGATGTCTTCGATGCATTTATTGAAAAAATCAGAAAGAGGAGAAGCTAATATCCCTATATTTTCCTTTATAATCGATATCGGTACGTCGTCGAAGCCGCAAGAATGTTTATTAGCCATTTGGCCAACAAATTTTGCAATTTCGTTTGCTGTAGTTGGCTTGAAAGATATATCACTTTCAACTCTTTCCGTCGTATCTATCAGAAAAGACATCGCTCTATCCTTATCTTTGTTCGCTATTGATGATTTGAATACGAAACTGTCAAAAAATATATTAGCAATATCCTGAGGATCAGTAACTACTTTATTGTCTACATTTAAGACAAGATTTGTAAGTGGCTTTTTCTTCTTTTTTTTAGTGTGTTCGTTTACTATTTTCCAAGTTCTTTTCACTATATTTTTTGCGCTGTTTAAATAACGTGATATAGCTTGCTTTTTGGCTTGCTTGATAACCCTTCTATGAATTTGTACGTACATTGATTTCGTACACGATTGCATCGATACATTCAAAATGGCCAAGACAGTTCTGAGGCTCAACAGGAGGCCAAATAAAAACCGAAACAATTTACGCATCCGTAATCCCAAATTACGCTACCTTGACAGATGACCGAACACCCCACATGGTGACATCTCCCGAATCACCGAAATCTCCCGTGAAGCTCGTCACGGAACCTCGTGGTGGTATCAAAGGTCATCAGAGTAGAGGGTAGCATTTAAAACAATGATAACATCGACCCAGAGCGACAGACGCTGAGCTACCAAATCAATATTGGGGATCAAACGGTTGTGGGGGGTATGTGTGTAGAGATGTTGATACCGCTTAATCGTTTAAGATATTTATCATTATTTTCAACTGAGTAAGAACTTCATTGACGAATTGACTTGTCTTCATTCCATCGTCTCTAATAGTAAAACATTTTTTTTTATATCAGAAAATGATTGTCTCATCGTAGAAGACTTAGATGAAGACGAATTTTGTGACAAGGGCTAGGAATAAAGTTGACTCTGTGACCTAAAGAGATTACAGTATTCGCCAGTCAACAAGTCTGTGAGTCGAATAGATGTAGCTGACAATTTTCTTCATTTTGTTCGATTGTAGAGGCTTAAGTATTGTATAAATAGAATACTGGCTGAGGATTACGAGAAAGGTTTTAACTGAGTCTGATTGACCAAGGAAACCCCTCAGACTTAAGCGGTGTAGGTCGTAGGCTTTTTTTTTTTTTTTTCAGGATGGGAAATCATCAAATGACTTTTCCCGCTCTGGGCGGAGCGGGAGGGCGTGTCAGACTTTTACTGACTAAAACCCACCCGTGTTCCATCAGTTGCCCATGTGCCAGGGTCACGGTATCTCTTTCGAACAATCACGCGATCCCGGCAGGCATCGGTCCTAGTAGACCCCTACACTGCTGCTGACATCTCTTTGAGGCGCGCGTGGAACACTGCGCGCCGTCGCGTCGACCCGAGCCTGGTCCTTACCGGGCGGCGAGCTACCCATTGCTCGCCACCCGCAAACTCGCGCCTACGGTGGCCGGGAGTCCGCAATCGACTCCCGACGCCCGGGGCGTCTCCTCCTACGGCGGCTAGGGGCGTGAGGGCGCAGAGACTGCCACTCCCTCACGCGCCCCGCCTCCTCCTTCGCGAGCATTACTGCTTCGCAGAAGGAGGTGACGGCTTCCCATTCCCTCTCGCTCCGCACCAGGGCCGGACGCGAGAGGTCGCCGCCGCCGATCGCCTCCACGAGGACACGGCGGTGCTCCGCCCAGGCAGGGCACACCTCCACCGTATGCTCCACCGTGTCCTCCAGACGATCCTCGCAATGGAAACACCCGGACGTATCCTCCCGCTTTATCCTGAACAGGAACCCACCGAAGCACCCATGCCCGGTGAGAACCTGCGTCAGGCGGAAGGTGAGGACGCCGTGACGCCTCTCTATCCACTCCTCAAAGAGGGGACTTACCGCCGCAATTGTGGCGTGCCCAGCACTGGGTTGCGACAATCGTACCCGCCATGTCGCCATGAGATCACACCGGAGCTCTGTCCGCCGTGCCGCGATTTGTCGCGGCAACGGAGTTTCGCCCCGGCGTTTCGCCTCCTCGCGCCACTCCCACATGTGCGCGAGGACCTTTGCCTCCAGATAGGTCGTAGGCTCAAATCCAAACAGGCTTTGTGAAAATTATTTAATTACCACTGCTCTAAAAACGATGAAGGAAAACATCGTGATAAAACCGGCATGTCCTAGGACCAAAAATTCGTACACATGTGATCTGCCAACCTACACTGGGCCCGCGTGGTAGATTAGAGCCCACTCCCTCTCACAGAGAAAAGGTCTGTATACCAGCAGTGGGAACATTATAGGCTCATCACCATCATCATTTCAGCCAAAAGACGTCCACTGCTGGACATGGCCTCCCCCATTTTGGCCCCCTCATTTTGCCATAATCGCTGCCACGCTTGGCTGGCGGGTTGGCGATCGCAGTATAGTGGTAAAATGCATAGAGAATGCTGCTGCCCATTCCTTAATAAGTCCCTTATTCCTCTTACGACACCCACGGGAAGATATGGAAAGGTGCTACCCTTTACGTCCGGCACCTGAGGATGATTATGCATTATTTTATATTTTTTAAAGCAAATACTGACAGCGGTATCATCATCTCCATACCCTTCTGTCAGGGACTCAAAGCCCCTATAAGAAATCGGTCCGTCTCAAGAGATAAATATGTAATCTTAATATAATTGCGTCTGTACAAACCGGGCCGGTCAAACACGACCCTCGTTCATTTCCCGCCCTTATTGACTCTCTCGGTCGGCTGGCTCGTGGCCGCGACACTAGCAGTGTTACTACACACACTGATGGATTGCTTGTGGGAAAAATGTTTTTATGTTGAGATGTTTTAAGGATTTTGCGAAATATTTAGGACTGTTCTCATAATTTTATGTCGCTTAAATGCCAGTTTTTAGTGCTCACTTAACTCATTTCTATAGAATCGTATAGGCTGTACGATTTTGAGACGCTCCATAATATTGAAATCATAGCCAAACACAGGCAATTGATGGATGGAAACATTTCTTATCTATACAAATAAATTAAATTGAATAGGTAGTCTAATTGTAATGTCAAAATGGAAATATTGTTGGTACTTATAACCAAATAACCTATTTTTTCTTTGTTTGTTTCGGCCAATTTTCGAAACTGTTCGACCTATTTTGATGGAATTTCCATTTGCAGATAGCTCATGTTATAAGGAGGTTGTAACCCAGTGGCACGCTACTGTGGGATAATTTCCAACACCGACGCTAGCGAGGCCGCAAGCACAGCTAGTTTCGTAATAAGGCTTTGGATAAGTATGACAAAAGTAAAGAATATTAAAATGAAAAAAAAGTGTTGCATTAGGACCTTACGCCATTTTCTTGCCCTGTCACAGGTAACTGAAGGATCAGGAGAAGAAACACACCGAAAAAAGAATAGAAAACAAAATTGCCAGTTTCTTTTTTAAAGAATTTCCATAACGAAACACCTTTCTATTCCACAATACATCAATTTCAACGACTTACGCACTTTTAAATGCAATAAAATCACCCAACAATATCAGATATAAAATGGCACCCATTTGCTGGCAACACAAGCGAGAGATTCGCGAGACGAATGTGTCGCATGTGTGCGTGTGAGCCTGTGACTGATGTAGCTAGTGATGGAGCGGCGCGTGCAGTTGGCGAGGCGGATGTGGCTTCTTAATTGTTTCGGTGTTTTGGTGCTAGATAGATAGTCTTGGATAGTGAAGAAAATATTGACTTACCATCCAAGATTATCTAAGTATTTGGAGTTTCTTTAGCAGTTGATGATAAGTTGGGTTGCTTATCTATTATACGGGTCTATAATAAAAGTGAAGAGTTTCTTTGTTTGAACGCGCTAATCTCTAGAATTACCATTTGTATTTGAAAAATTCTTATTGCGTTTGATAGTCCAATTTTCGAGGAACCTTCAAAGAGCTTATAGGCAATATGACATTACGTAAGGACCCATAGGAGTCGAGCAAAAACGACGGCAAAATCTTAAAAACAGATCCTAAGTTTTTAAGGAAGTCGGTTGTTTTTTCAAAGTCTTTCTCGGACCGCCAAAAATGCTACGCCAGCTGATTAAGTTTCAGTACATTCTATCTACATATAATAAAAGATAAGTCCTTGGCGTACACAAAACTTATTCTACCTGTCTACACATCATAATCAACATCTGTCTAGCCTTTTCCCAACTATGTTAGGGTTGGCTTCCAGTCTAACCGGATGCTGCTGAGTACCAGTATTTTAAATGGAGCGACGGTCTAACTTATCTCCACCACCCAGTTACTGGGTAATACGATATTATATCCGATTTATATCCGTAGAACAATTTGTATGACCGTGTCGCGGCGCGACAGTTCGCCCCTGTGTGAACGGTTTTTTTTTTTTTTTTCAGGATGGGAAATCATCAAATTACTTCTCCCGCTCTGGGCGGAGCGGGAGGGCGTGTCAGACTTTTACTGACTAAAACCCACCCGTGTTCCATCAGTTGCCCATGTGCCAGGGTCACGGTATCTCTTTCGAACAATCACGCGACCCCGGCAGGCATCAGTCCTAGTAGACCCCTACACTGCTGCTGACATCTCTTTGAGGCGCGCGTGGAACACTACGCGCCGTCGACCCGAGCTTGGTCCTTACCGGGCGGCGAGCTACCCATTGCTCGCCACCCGCAAGCTCGCGCCTACGGTGGCCGGGAGTCCGCTATGGACTCCCGACGCCCGGGGCGTCTCCTCCTGCGGCGGCTAGGGACGTGAGGGCGCAGTGACTGCCACTCCCTCACACGCCCCGCCTCCTCCTTCGCGAGCATTACTGCTTCGCAGAAGGAGGTGCCCCTGTGTGAACGGTCGCGCGCGTTTTCATAGAAATTGTTCTACGAATATAAATCACCGATTCGCGCGCAACCGTCGCGTCGCGCTAGTCTGCACGAGCCTTTAACTCTTTAACGTGCTTTCCAAAGCACAGCGAGGTCTTGGTAAATAAAAACGGTCACTCATCCGCGGACTAACCATGGCAAGCATAGCTTAACCTGATCGATAGACCCGTGCAGCTGTCCAATCTAACTACAGAAAACTATTTAAAAAAAAAGTTAACCATTTGTTCGAAAAGTCTGCTGCAACGCGAGGGATTGACATTTAAGTAATTGAAATATTCATGGAGACGATCCTTGCACCTCCATAGACACCATGGAGATTAGTTTCATTCTGGAGCTTAACACACTAAAGGAACACGGAACTTTACGAGTCGTTTTTTTTTTCTCCTCTGTGAGAGGTGGTCCGTAATCTACCACGCGGGCCCAGTGCGGGTTGAAGATGTCGTGTTCGAACTTTTAGTTCTAGGACATGCCGGTTTCTGCATGACGTTTTCCTTCACCAGTTTTGAGAGTAGTGGTGATTTTTTACACAAAAAGAAGCGCCTGCCTAAATTCGAACTCACGACCTTGTAAGTCGCGGCCGTTACCACTGGGCCAGCACTGCTCTCTATTCTGATTCGTTCACGTGGTATAAAGTATCCTATGTATTAATCCAGGTTATCCACACTAATATTATAAATGCAAAAGTAACTCTGTCTGTCTGTCTCGCTTTCCTGCTAAAACTACTGAACCGATTTGAATGAAATTTGGTACACAGATAGTTTAGAGCCTGAGAAAGGACATATGCTACTTTTTATCCCGGTAGTATGTTCCCGCGGGATAGTTTCCGACCTCCACGCTGGCGATGCCGCTGGCAAAAGCTAGTAAACTATATGTCTGCTAAATTACATCCAAATCCGTTCGGCCTTGTTAGCGTGATTGAGTACCCAACATCCGAACATACAGACACTTTTCCTTTTATAATAGGATAGTAGGATGGATTACAGTTTTTAACGTGATTCTCTTACACAATACCTAAGTATGCCTACCACAAGGAAAGAAAAGCCATCTAAAGTCCCTCAAGATCCCTAGTAAAAACTGACCCAACAAACGCTGAAGAAAATGGCCAAAAACAAAAGACCGTCGAAAGTTAATCCAAATGTGAGGAAACGATTACAAATGTAGATGGTGTATGTGACAAGACACTTGATATAGTGTCGGCAGTGGATCTGGCGATGCGGAGTCCTCTTCGTAATTGAGGGCCCCCTATTTGTGTGTGATTGTTATCTAGCGCAGTGGAATAGGGATCCAATTGATGTATAGACTGTTAAAAGTTTATTATACCAAGGGTCTGGTTGACTGTGTCGTATAGGCAAAATCTGCTATATATAGCCAGATAAAGGAAAGTGGGAAAACTTTGTATTTTATTTTTCTTGTTAATAGGACCTGCTCTTGAACTACATCACGCCTGATAGAAAGCGATAGTTAAGGTCTATGATGAAACAAGCGTTACTTTGGCTTTGAAAGCAGACGGGTTAAACAACAAAACATGTGGAGGGAAAAACTGATAGGCCTTTTTTTAACGAGGAAGTAAACTACAAGTAATCGTCTTTATAAAGATTACAATTTTGAAATTTAAAATATTAATTGCATAACTAAAGGTTAAATTTATTATAACGATACAGCAAGGGGTCAACCCAGCTAACGCAATTAATTCGCAAATTCCTTGGTACGCCCTTGAATGAAAGCCATTTGGCTGCGCATTTGAGGCTGAGATGATTGGTACTTTGACAGACGTAGCAGGTCCAATATTTTGGTGCAATAAGACATCATTAAGAGATTAGATAAGGCAATAGCAACACAGAAACAAACCAAAGAACAATTCAAAAGATTGAACCGATTTTGGTTTATAACACAGGAAGAACAAGATTGCATACTGCCCGTAGCTCTAAGAAGGAAGTCTATACTTAGGTGCCGTTAGCACGGGCAGACACCTCACAGAAAAAAAAGAAACTTAAACATATGCAAAAATAATGAATAATACCCACTTACAAAGGAGCGACCCGCTGATATGTGTTAACCGATGCAATAATTCCAAATTCGTGTCACCACTGAATTATGACTTCCCATTTAATACAAAATCGACAGCTCCGAAACGGAAAGACATTAGTATCAAAATCTCATTACTCTTCGGCCATCGGAAACTTGGTCATAAAATATTTCTTGACTGGTCTAACCTGACCTTTGTTGTAGTAAAAAATGTCCCCTGTTTCGGCGATGTTGTTCTGTTTTGTAGGGGAGCGGGAGGTCGAGTTGACTTGGTGGCAGACGGTCAGTGTTCAATTGATATTAATGACATCACTCCACCTGGTGACTGGATCCATCCACTCGGCTTACATGCAACTTAATTGAGTCGTTTTTCTAAAATATTTCGCCTTGCAAATGTCATGTTACACTGTGTTACACTATAAAATTCATTGTCGATTTTTAAAGGTTGGTCTTTCTGTTATGTAATTTGTTTCGCTTATTTATTAAGTTCTAAGTTTTTATTCGATGTGTTTATGGCGGTATTATTTAAAATAAACTATTGTTAAAGTTTATGCTCGTACCATAAAGTAATGTAACAAATTGCTGGGTTAACCATAGATACAAACCGTTACTTTCAAATGCGTTTTTTCTAATTCTGACACTATCTTGTATTTATTGGTTTTCGTTTTGCGGCTAAGTTTAACCCGTCTATCACTAGATAACCTACAAAAAATACATCACAAAATGTCACACTTTTATTGACATTTCCATAAACAATATTTCAAACACCGATCTTTAACGTAATTTTTTTTTTCTTCCACACTTGAATAAAGTTTACGTTCGTGTTTTGTTTTTATACTTTTCTTACAAAAACCGTAGCGTCATGTAAACAGTAGCTTATAAGGTGCTACATAGTGATTACTAGTACCTACTACTGCTATAATGGGGTGTTAACTTGCAATAGACAGCTGATCCCCACCCGAGCTACAAGTTAATCAATTTATAAGTAGCACTTCTGATAGCTCAATGGCTATATTTTATCGCTCGATTTTTTTTTCTGACGACTCATTTCTGTCTGGTGAAACTAACACATTTGTAACCGGAATTCTTCTTAGCTATGATATGTTTCGGCTTTTGATTCGTCTTTTACATGCGTTTGAGCATATATGATTATTCGTAGCCTATCAGATACGTTTTAAACGTTTTTTTATTAAATAGTTGAAACCACTTGCCGTATTGGATAAGTAGGAAAGCATAGTCATTGGCAGTTGATCCAAATCATTTACGATTCTTTTAAGCCTTTGCTAGGAGTAACCCTCTTGAAGAGACTGACACCACTTCAACCTTTTTTTCACGTATCTTAGGCCTAATGGAAGCATTAGGCCTAAGATACGTGAAACATGACCATATAATGTTCATTTTGTTATTTGAAGATACTAAAGAGATTTACGACTTCGGCGGGATAGCCGAAAAGTTACCAAAGTTAAGAGGCAGTAGGCAGGGCACATTGTTCGCAGAACAGATGGCCGATGGAGCCGAAGGGTTCTGAAGTGGCGGCCGTTCACTGGAAGACGTAGCATTGGAAGGCCTCCCACAAGGTAGACCGATGACGTGGTGAAGGCCGAATCACAGGACCAGTCCAAGTGGTGGTCCTTTGTGGAAGCTTATGTCCAGCAGTTGACGATGAATATACCTGTAGCAAAAAGTTCATCACTCACAGACTATGATCTAGTCTTCTACCTCTTCTGAGCGTGTCGACTGCAATCTAAATACAGTCGGCCCAGAATGTTGTTACGAGCTTGGCACTTTCAGCAGCGTCCTTCAACTCCTGTAGCGTGCAGACAACAGGACACGCTGGACAAGATAATAGGTCTTTACCTATGAAAATGCCGTTTTGTATGAAAAAAATTAAACGAATTTGTTAAATTTTTCATGTTTATATAATTGCATTAATCGAAATAATCACCCATGCAATCAATGCATCTTTGCCAACGCAGTGGCAGTTTATTGATGCCCGTCTTAAAAAAATCAGCTGGACGGGAGGCAACAAATTCTTCAAAGGCATTTTGTACTGCCTCTCGGGTATTGAATTTTTTTCCCGCCAAGAAGTTATCCAAATTCTGGAAAAAGTAGTAGTCTGTAGGCGCAAGGTCTGGTGAGTAGGGCGGATGACGGAGAGCTTCCAACCCCAGTTCTTGCAACTTGGAGACCGTCTTTTAGTATTTGTACTTTTTTTACTCATTGTTTGCTTTTTAATACTGTGTTTTTTATTATTTAATTTTTAGTATTTGTACTTGTTTTTACTCATTGTTTGCTTTAATACTGTTTTTTTATTATTTAAATTTTAGTATTTGTACTTCTTCTACTCATGATTTGCTGCACCGTTCGACGTCACACGTCGGCGCCGGCTGTCGCTGAAAACCAGCGCTGGGGCTCTGTCACGCATAGAGTCGTAGTATTATGCTGAGCGATGGCCGTTTTGCGTGGATGTGACGCATATTTTCCCCAGCTTTTTTATATTTTTGTAGTGTCTCAATTTTTTTTTTTTTTGCGTCATATTTACCGCAAATAAACGTATTTTCTTTCTTTCTTCTTTCTTTCTTTCTGCTGTGCAGTATGAGGTCGCGCGTTGTCGTGCAGGAGCAGCGGAGACGAGCGATTGACTAATGCTGGTTGGAGATGTGCCAGCTTCTCCATCATTGAGTTCAGTTCTTCACAGTACACATCTGCAGTAATGCTCACCCCGTTTGGTAAGAAGCTGTGATGAATCACACCGGCGCTAGCTAGACCACCAAACAGTGACCATCACTTTTCTAGCGGTAAGTTTTCGTTTAGGGCATTGTTTAGGTGCTGAACCAGGATCCAACCAACTTGCTGAGCGCTTGCGGTTATCAAACAGAATCCATTTTTCATCGCAGGTAACAATGCGGTTCAAAATTCCTTCATTTGTGTGTCTGTTGAGCAGTGCAAGGCACGTCTCGACGCGTACTTCGCGCTGGCGATCATTGAGTTCGTGGGGCACCCATTTGTCAAGCTTTTTTACCTTGCCAATTTGACGCAAATGGACCAATATTGTTTTGACGCTAACGTCGAAAGCTGCTGCTAATTCAGCCGTAGATTGTGTATCATCAGCTTCCACAATCGCCTTTAATTCGTCATTGTCGACCAAAGTCTTCGGACGACCGCGAGGTTCATTTTTCAGGTCGAAATTTCCAAAACGGAAGCGAGCAAACCAATAACAGGTGGTGCGTTGGTTTGTAGTGTTAGCTCCGTAAACGTCGTTGATGTTGCGTGCCGCTTGTGCCGCGTTGCTGCCACGACGGTACTCATATTCCATAATTACTCGAATTTTAAACGTATCCATGATGACGAAAAAGATTGAAATGCGATGAAAATGTAACACTAATCAATAAACAAATTACTACTTTAGGAAAAAGAATTCCATGTTTTTAAAATAAAATTAATTTGAAATTAGAATTCTTAGACAAACAAAAATTATTTTGATTTGAAATGGCCAGTACTGCAGAACGGAAATTTCATAGGTAAAGACCTAATATTAAGTGCCGCATTGTTTGTGGGACAGCACCACATTTACACTCCAGGGCGGAATCATCTGTGGATCTCCACCTGAGTTTTTCCTTACTTAGTTTGGCCTACCTGAGTCTGGAGTCTATTTAAAGACTTCCAGGAAAGACAAGGCAACTCATGTCCTGGTACAAGATTTTCAGCAGGTGGAACGAATGGGTTTGGTAGTCTTCTGTGGAGTGATGAAAACGATAAGATAGCATATTTTTACGCATTGAACAAGAGCCGGATTATTCAACATTCCAACGGCACCCCTTACTGCATCCCCTTTATTATCTAAGTGGCGCACACGCATCGCTGCCGTGACTGCGCGCCATAACGGCACTCGGCATGTGACGGACGCTGTCATTGTCACTGGCATAGACTAGATAGAAGTATGGTGACCACGCAGTGAAAAAATTCGAGATAAGTAAATTTAGGAACGATGGGCAAGATCCGTGAGTAATCCAGGAAAAGATATATATGAGCATTGACCGGTCAGTTGTTATCTCTATCTAGAATTCAAGATATTTTCAAAAGGATTTTAAATGTCAATGTCACATACACATATTACATGATACTTAATGTGATATAAAAGACATGTGAAATAAGAACTAATCGTTTATAAGATTCGCATGCCTTTACTCAGCGTGCTGGTAGAGCAATTGGCATTCACTTATATAATCCATATTAATATTATAAATGGGAAAGTGTGTATGTCTGTTTGTCCGTCTTTCACGGCAAAACGGAGCGACGAATTGACGTGATTTTTTAAGTGGAGATAGTTGAAGGGATGGAAAGTGACATAGGCTACTTTTCGTCTCTTTCTAACCCCCACCTTCCTAAAATGGGGGGTGGAACGCGCTAATCTCAGGAACTAATGGTTCGAATTGAAAAAATCTTTTTGAGTCGGTTAGCCTATTTATTGAGGAAGGCTATAGGCTATATAACACCACGCTACGATCAAAAGGAGAAGAGCAGCAACAAAAAAATGGACGAAAACTAGCAGGCTGCGATGCGACGGGTAGGGTCAGGGGAGCAAATATTTGACGCGGACGAAGTTGCGGGTAGAAGCTAGTGTAAAATAATTTCCTTCTATTTTGATGATAAAATCTTTGACATTTCTACGTCCTCACCATAGTCACCATCAATTACTATGCTGATGATTTTGATTTATTTATTTAACAAATAGCATTTGACACCGGCTTCACTGGAGGTTGAAAATCATCCCATGGGATTCAGGTTAAAAAGTATCCAGGTTATATACTCTCTGTGTAAACAATATCATCCAAATCCGTTCAGCCGTTTTTGCGTGATTTAGTAACAAACATTCAAACGTCGAATATAAACTTTCACATTAATAATATTAGTAGGATAGGTAGTAGGATAACGTATAAGTTTGATATAAGTTCAAATAGTAAATAAACTTTGATTGGACCAAAGTTTTGAATTATTTTCATGATATAGGTACCAGATAGAATAGAAAAGCCCTTCTTCTACCGTCCACCATGGTCACCCTCTATCAATCCGTGTCATGCCCACCTTACGATCACCGTGACATTGTTTGGCGCCTCTCAACTCATTAAACCACCACGCATTGTCCCATGCAATTGTATCGAATAATACGGTGGGCCATTCAAATCCCATTCGATTAATGTCCGAATTCTATTCGATTATCGAATAATTTATATCGATACGTTAGTGCATTGTTCGTAAATACATGGGTGGATTTAAACTGTCGTTTTTGTAACAATAGGTAGTGGGAGTGTCTAACAAAGCCTAGTAAATGGTGCTCTATTTTCTTTGTCAATTACTGACGCCATAAAAGCACGGTAAAATTGTTAAGGGTATTTTGGTGGAGAAATCTGTTCTTCTTTGTAGTTTCATACTTCGAAGACATTACGTCGGACACTAAATATGACGCTGGTCCCGCTTAAATTTCTGCAGACTGCCTATAGTAACCAATCATTGTTTTTCGTTACCTAATCATCGGTGATGATTGAAGTCTAGACAACGCTGATGACAATCTTTTATTGCCTTCTACCGCGACTAATGTCATACAGAGGGGTAAATACGTCACACACTAATAGTATGAATGACTGTCATTGGCAACAACATACATTACGTTAGATGAAAATTTTTCGAAGCAATGGATTAGCTGCGTCTTTCAAAATGATTCATGATTCAGATTCTCATTGATACAGTATCAATGAGAATCTAAACAATTAGGATGGAGGTATTACCGGGAGTAAAAAATATAGGTACTTAGGTCTATAAAGCCAGCAGTGGACTTTTATAAGCTGACGGCAAGCTTGCCTATCACAAACAAAAAAAAAATACAAATAAGGTACCTAATCATTCACCTCTATCTAACGACAAAAACAAAAAAAAAAACTTTAGTTAGTAGGTAACTTAACTAATAGAGCAATAAACGACACATGATGAACTTTAGCAACTAACTGATAATTCTGAAGTTAGATCAACGTAAATAGTTACCGTATAGTTCGCGTGCCACACACGTAATGGCGGTGTGATTATCTGCCGACAGGGGGCGGTGGGATGCGAATAAATATCGATATGATATCGATTGTTGACTATCGAATAAGATTGTGGATTATTCGAAGTTGATTTTGAAGTTTTCAAGTGATTGTCTTTTTTTTTTCTGTAATGTTTTTGTGCTTCTAAAGTGAAATATAAAAAGTACCTATATGAGAAGAAGTGGTTGCCTTGTAGAGAAGACGGTAACTCATGTTTTCGTGCTGAAATCCGGCAAATAGTGATCTCAACTGAGGTTATAGTTACTAACTTAATTAGATACGTAGACCAAGGTTCGGGCATTTCTTTTTATCAGGACTTTCACAGCAGCATTCCAGAGTCTGAATTTTGACAATAACCTCGAACAAATCTATACTCATTAAAGTAATTCAGTCTCTCTGTTACGCTTTCACGCCTAAACCACTGAACAAGTTTTGATGAGATTTAGTACAGACATAGACAATTGGGAAAGGAGTTAGACTACCTTTAGTTCCGGTGGAATAATTTTCGAAGTCTACGTGGGCGAAGCTGGGGGCAAAAGCCAGTCGATTATAAAAGTTGCTGTGGCGCAGTACAGTAAAAAGTCGACACCAACATTCAAATCGGTTTTACGATCTCATTCCCAACCCTATGCTAAATATTCGCCCAAAAATTACACCAATCACTCAAACTAGGGTAAAAAGAAGTTGGTGAAAAATGAAAAATTCCGTGTCACTATTTAACGAGCTGTGTCTGTCAGCGACGCGGACTTTTTGTTTTTTTTTTAAATAAGGCAAACGCATCAGCTATTATGCCTAATGCGAGGGGCGCTAGTTCGTGCACGAAACTATGTTTTTTGACGGTTGTTCTTTTAACTATCTTTGCGTAGCAATATCACTAATACTGGCTACAAAACAAACGTAATTTAAATTAAAAATATCGAAATATTCTGATTAGGGATTGTACTTAATTGCTTCGATATTGACTTTCATTTTATGAATCAGCTTTCAAATTGTTTTATATTTCTTGTTAATAGGCACTATGCATGTATAACGAATCAAAGAAAGAGGACTTATGTAAAATACAATCACCCTTACATTCAAATTTTATTCTAAAGTGTGTAAGAAGTGTAAGTGATTAAATAATTTACATAAAATAAAGGTCCCTAGACTGGGTTCGAACCTACGACCCACAACTCGTAAATTGTCCAGCACTGTTTTTAGGGTTCCGTTGCCAAATGGCAAAAAACAGAACCCTTATAGATTCGTCATGTCTGTCTGTCTGTCTGTCTGTCTGTCTGTCTGTCTGTCTGTCTGTCTGTCCGTCCGTATGTCACAGCCATTTTATTCCGAAACTATAAGAGCTATGCTGTTGAAACTTGGTAAGTAGGTGTATTCTGTGAACCGCATTAAGATTTTCACACTAAAATAGAAAAAAAACAATACATTTTGGGGTTCCCCATACATAGAACTGAAACTCAAAAATGTTTTTTTTTCATCAAACAAACCCATACGTGTGGGGTATCTATGAATAGGTCTTCAAAAATGGTAATGAGGTTTCTATTATAATTTTTTTCTAAACTGAATAGTTTGCGCGAGAGACACTTCCAAAGTGGTAAAATGTGTGTCCCCCCCCCCCCCGTAACTTCTAAAATAAGAGAATGACAAAACTAAAAAAAATATATGATGTACATTACCATGCAAACTACCAACGAAAATTGGTTTGAACGAGATCGAGTGAGTAGTTTTTTTTTAAAACGTCATAAATCGTAAACCGCAATTTACCTTACATTCAATCAACTGAAATATAAAAATTAAAAAATATATATATTTTTAAACCGAAAATACCTACAGGTTTGTACGGAACCCTCGGTGCGCGAGTCCGACTCGCACTTGGCCGGTTTTTAATCTTATTTGCTAGCTTATGATTAATTATTACGAACCTGGAATAGTTATTTGTTATACAAGAGTGCAAAGTTGCTTTTTAACCGCGTGCTCAATTTTGATGACCGAGCAAGCGAAGGATTCTAAAATTGAATCACGAGCGCAGCGAGTGATTCAAAAATTAGAATCCTGAGCATTAGCGAGGGAATCAAAAGAGCACGAGGTGAAAAATCTTTGCACTCGAGTGCATCACGTAACTTTTCATCCCACCTCAGCGAGGAAATGACTAAATGCAAAAAAAGCATTTACAATCACAAGATACTTTTATTTCAGTTTAGGTATTAATATTTATTAGGTACTACATTATGATAGGTAAGTATTACAGAATTATGTTTAAATTATTTCAAATAATACTTAGGTATAATTAAGAAAAATTGAAAGTAAAGTTGCTACAGCTGCCTAAGTAGTGTGATATTTTTGTTAGTGACGTGAATAGAAAATGGGGCGCGCAAAGTAAATTAAAAAAAGTACACCAATAAAGTTCCGAGTCTGAGTTTTTAACAAATTACAAAAAGGTTGTATGATAAATTCGGCACCATGGAGGTAGAAGTAAATAGGTTTAATGATGTTTTGAATTTACAAACTTAGTGCACACGATGTTCTAAATTCAATTTACTTTATCCCCTAGCGGATAAAAACGGCTTTTGCACTCAGATATCGAAGGGCAAAAATACTCTTTCCGAGATGGGGGGATGAAAAGATAATTTTTGTAATCTGCAACGATGAACCTTTTAACATTCTTAGATACATAGTTAGGCATCTATATATTAATACGTGAAGCGAAAACTTTGGATCCCTTTTTACGATAATTGGGCGAACGGAGGAGTATGAAATTTCGCAAACTTATAGTTTATACAGAGAAGAAGTGACGAATGCTAATATATTTTTTTTTAATTATGCGTTAAAATACATTATTTTCAATAAATAACACGTTACACACACTACTGTTCATTACTGCGTATCTAATACACACATGCATAGATATTTTTTGTTTATGGTCCAAATCTGTCTTTATTAACAGTGTTACCTACACCCAGAAATATTTATCCCAAAAGCTTAAGTTAAAAACCCCTAAAATTGCCACAATTACTAAAAAAATCCCCTAAAAATTATAATGAAAATAACCAACGAATATTCAGTAATCATAGACCGGCACACAGTAGTAATATTTGTCTATATTTATTACGCGACATTTGTTTATCATTCACTCTGCATTCTTAGTATCGAGGAACCGTACTAGAAGTCGCTAATACTTTTATTGTAATCAAAAACACAATGAGAAATGTAAGATGGCAAAAAATCCCTAAGAATACCCCTAAAAATGGAACGCCCCTAAAAAATCTCAATCCTCTTATTTACCCCCTAAATTTGGGAAAACCCCTAAGTTGGTAAGCCTGATTTTGTGTCTATAGTCTTACTGAATGTCAAGTATAACCATAGGTAATAAATTAATTTTATAGATATATAACCTATTTCATAATATAAAATTTATGATCATATCCAGAATATTTGTCTTTAATATAATTTGTATTAGCGACGATAGGAATTTAGTTTAGATTTATAAGAAATATTTTTTGTGGTTTTATGGGGAGTGTCAAGTATGGCATTAGTAAGTTTCCCATACAAAACTTAGTGTCGTGTGCAAACTGTAGAGGTTGTATGCCTCACGATTGTACAGGCTGGTCATAGATTGTACAGGCTGGTTATAATTATGACATTTGGAACCGTCATAATTAACTAAAATTATAGGGAAAATTCTATGAAAACAGAACAAAGTTCTGTGATAATTCATTCCATATTGTTCCATATCCAGCAATTAGAAGTATTAAGAAAATAAAGAAGAGAGTCCTGAAGAAGTATTCTTTACTCATTACACCTACGTCCTGGTCCTCGCCATCACCATCCCGCCAGCGAACCCTCTCCACAGTAGTACAGCAACAATTTGTCTAATAGTGTTACTGAATGTCAAATATAACCATATAATTTTTATATTTATTATTAGCTATATTTTTTCATTTAATAATGTATTTCTATTAAAATGAAGTACGGTCGAATTTCGACCAATGAGCGATCACTAGTATGATGAAATACTGAAAAATAATACGTTATTAAACCTGAAATAGGGCCATAAAAGGAAATACTTTGAAAGCATATTAAATTTTTGAAGTAATTATAAACAACATTAGTGGACGTATATTATAGACAGAAAATATTTGATTTTTTGTGGCACATGAAGAGGCCATAACCTGGATTAGAACATAAAATAACTATGCAGCTAAGTAGTTCATTATAAAATAACAACGCATGAATAAAACAATCCATGTCCCCCTCATTAGTTTTATTAGCCATAAATTAACGATTGGTATAAGTAGTAGTTTTTAATTAATCATTTGACTATATCTATGTGTGTTGATCAGCTAATTATTTCTAGTTTTATTACCTAGCTAAGTACATGTTAGCGGACAATCGATTCATTTACGTTTAAATATAACAGTTTCAAACAGTTTAGTATTGTATAGATAAGTCATTACACACATACACACTGTCTACCTAATCATAATAGAAAACAAACCCGTAATTTTGCTATTTGCCAACTGATCGGATCGTTTTAACCCCAAGTCAACTGCATTAAAATTATAAAAACGTCATCACGTTAACAAGGCAACAGCGACACATTTACGCCATAAAAATAGCCGCTTTTCTAAAACCAATGAACTGTAAACTATCGAGCGTGTGATGGGGTGATGGGGTGACCAAATAAAGATAATTATAACTCCAATAAAAAGCATGTTATCTATTCCGATTGGTATCACCGACCTACAGGGTCGCGGGCAGGTGCAACCATTTATACCATAAATATGTCGAGCTACAGCATATTTCGAGCCTCGGGTAACATAGCTACATTATATTAGCACTACTAGGAACCGTCGCTGCTACATTCTGGTCTTGATACCAGTTTTTGTCGTTGATTTTCCCGCGGTTACACTGACTTGTTGCTGTTAAATCTTTTGAATAGTTCCCGAGTGAGAACATAGGTAAAAACTTGGCGGTTACTGTTTAAAATCACACTGCACAACTTAGCGGGGATTTTATGGATTATTATTTTGTATGGTACAGACGCCAACACATCAAGCTACTACAATATGTCAGATTTCTTTGATAGATTTTCGACTTTATTTCTAGAGCATTAGGTTCAAGGTTCATTGGGAAAAATTGACAGTTTCGGGTAGCTTGACCTGGTGGCGTCTGTACAATAAATACGACACAAAAACATTAATTAATTTATAATTAATTACAGCCTGTCGAAGCATTCGTGCAAGTACCTACCTTTTGGGTGTTAATCACCTTTTAAATTACCTAAGCTTAATAGATTGCACAATAGAGCTAATTCATTTTCAATTCATACATTTTTCCGACGCCATCTTGGTAACTTTACCGCTTTTTTTAAGCACAAACCGCGAGAAGCTTAAACAAAAAAAAAACTTTACCGCGTAAAGCGAAACATGACAGATGAATATTTTTCCTTGAAATGTCACCTACCTCACTAGAGGAGCGAAACGCAACAAATTATTAATGTTCGGTCAAGCTAAACGATTATTGCTAGCGACGTGTGTCACGAACAGAAATGCGTGTTAGAGGGGAGACACGTTAGTAGCTGGACAGGGCAACTATACAAGGGAATATTAAAAATGTATGGGTATCACTTGCATTTGTTACCATAAGGGGTAAATGGGGCTTTCAAAGTGGATTTCATATGTAAGAACATTAACGAGTGTTGACTAAACGTTACAGCTGAATTGGTACAATCAGTCAGGCACTCTTTTGATTTTATCAAATAGGTACAGAAGCCAGCACATCAAGCTACCCGAAACCTACCTACCCTGTCAAATTTTCCCAATCAGTCTTGAACCTAATGCTTCAGCGATAAAGTTGAAAACCTATTAAAGAAATTTGAATGATTGTAGTAGCTTTTTGTGCTGGCGTTTGTACAAACGCCAAGAGCGTACAACGTAAAGAGCATGGGCGTACCCAGGGGGGGGGCAGAGGGGGGCAGCTGCCCCCCCCCCCCCTGGAGTTCCCTACTAACTATCTACTATTGTCGATAAAAATTAAAAAAATAACTTTTTGCTATTTGTAATACATACAGTATACAACATTAAAATCGTGCGCCCGTTCTACCTACTCGCTAGCAGGCAACGCTGCAAGCAAAAATAACTTTAATTTCGGAAGTTCTTTGGATCTGTATTTTAGATTTTTGCCCCTTACTTCCTAAATAAAAGTTATTTTTCACTTTGTAGTGCTTTTTTGAAAGTCGGTTGTTTTTTTTTTTGCAAAAACGTTTACCTTTACTGGCCAAGTCAATAGCAGTGACAGGAAGTATTACAATATCATCACGCTGAACAAAGTGGATTAAATATGCATTATCGAAGCTAACGCAAAACTATCAAAGGAAAGTCAATCAAATTACATGGGACCACCCCTGAAGCATAACCTAACTATAAAAAATAATAATAATCGGTCTACAACTGGCGGAAAAATCGGTTAGAGAAAAAATACAGTGGAACAAAGAACCACCTCCTTTTTAAAGTCGGTAAACAAATACAATTCCATGCTGCAACCCGTCGCAAACATATAACGTCTAGTACGTCGTAAGTCGAAAACGCTAGATATAATAAAATGTGCAGAACATATAAAAACCATAGCCACAGCAGTTGCAGAACACAGGCGTTCCGCGGACCCTCGGCGACCTCTCGCGTCCGGCCCTGGTGCAGGTCATGGTAAGGAGCGAGAGGGCATGGGAAGCCGTCAGCTCTTTCTGCGAAGCGCGAGCCGGAGCGCGTAAGGGAGAGGCGATTTATGCGCTCTCACGCTCCTAGCCGCCGCAGAAGGAGACGCCCCGGGCGTCGGGAGTCCATTGCAGACTCCCGGCCAACGTAGGCGCGGGCTTGCGGGCGGCGAGCAATGGGTAGCTCGCCGCCCAGTAAGGACCAGATTTGAGTCGACGGTGCGTTGTGTTCCACGTACGCCTCAAAGAGATGTCAGAAAAACTGAAGGGGTCCGGGGAATTGTTCGAAAGAGGTTACCGTGGCCCTGGCATAGGCAACTGAAGGATGACACGGGTGGATTTTAGTCAGTAAAAGTCTGACACGCCCTTCCGCTTCCGCTCCAGAGCGAAAGACGTCTTTTGATGATTTCCCACCAAAAAAAGGCGTTCCGCGGAAGAAGGGAGTGAAAGTTTTATCAAATTAGCTGAAGAAATTGCTGCTGCTTTGAACCTTGAGCTTCGTTGACCTAAGACAGCAAGCCGCCAACAACAGAGGGCAAATTAAGTAGCTGCCTACTGCAGCGCTACCGACCCCCTTAGCGATTATTTTCGTCACTCGTTATGCGTGTCCTATTTGGATTCGTTATTATCTTCATTAGAGGCGAGATTAGGCAAAGACCATTCACTAGCGTTTACTCTTTCAATGTTGCACCCTACTCAGATAATTAAAATTACAGTTCCAAAATAACAAAAATGTGTGGAGGAAGTATCTAAATTGTATGAATTAGAAGGGATCACATCTGAAGCCGAATACAAGCAGCAGAAGGACTTTGAAAGTATTGGAATAACAGAGTTAACAACGGAGTAGCTGAATCTTTTTACCCGAAGATGAAGACAGCCCTAGAAATTTTACTAGCAATGCGTTATTCCACCGCTGCAACTGAAAGGTCATTCAGCACACTCAGACGCGTAAAAACGTAGCTAAGATCGACCATGATCGAAGTAGATTAAATGAGCTTTGTATGCTCAGTGTACTTAGAAAATTTGTTAACGCTATGGGCGATTTTTTCACGAAAGACGTCATAAACTGTTTTGCTGAAGACCCTCGAAAGTTACTTTTAAAATAGCTATTGTATATTTAAAGAATTAAAACAAAATACCAAACACACACAATATACTATTTTAATTAATGTTTATTTATTTGACTGTTTATAAAAAATCTGATTTTGCCCCCCCCCTGACCCAGAACCTGGGTACGCCCATGAATTAGGTACAACAGGGAACACCTCTAAAGTGCGAATGATAAACGTAAAGTCACAGCTTTTTTTCCTAGGTAATAAAAACTTAACTTTATACGATTTGACAGTCTTCAAAAATGGCACCCGTCGCAATTTCGACAGCTTATAAAATGACAATCAGTTCGCACTGCAAAAACAACGTGCTCAGAATCAACAATGTGTATTCTTTTTTCCAAAACCACCCGTGACAAAGAATCAACTGATTACCAGTGCGGTGCGTGTGCCTAACAACAAAGAAATTAGCCGAGTTCACGGTACACTAGCGGGCGGACTAGGGGTAGTCGATTTAGTCGATTTATAACGCACGGCCGCTCAAACTCAATCGAGTGATTGGTGATGTCAATGCGGACGAACGCGGTCACACGCAGTCTCTGCGGTGGGCGAACACCGTATCTTTATTTGTAACGAAATGAGAATTTAAATTAACTTTCAGTTACATATGTGGCAATTTATGAAACATTATCATGCATTGTTAAAGGTCGTAGGTTTCTTGGTTTTAAAGTATAAAATAATGCTCTCTCAAGATCAGCAGATTATCTAACTTTTTTTTTAGTAATGTCTAATAAAGCATGGAGCTTGTACCTACAACGTACTTATAAGGGCTAAGTAACATTGAAAGATAATTATGTCGTTGTAGCATATATGCTTATCTTACTATTAAGTACACCATGCTCATAATGGTAACTAAATGAAGTTACGAATAGATCAGAAACAGTAAACTTACTAATCTAACAGAAGTGTCAAACACAACTTTATATTGTTATATTATCAGTTTTATTGCACTTTTAATTCCCCACACACAGGCTTAACGATTATATTAACTAAGTCCAAATTATTGTCCGCCAAATGTCATAAAATGTATACAAATAGACAGTCGCATGTTTACTTTAAGATATCAATCTTGAGAGCCCATTGGACGTCGAATCCGCGCGAACCCTCACTGATAATGTTAGGAAGTATAAATGAGTTCGATATAGAAAGTTTTGCCATCAAATTAAGTAGAAATAACACTCTGGACTTCATACTGACTTATTAACCCTTATGTTAAGAGAATAAAGTTCATTTTCCTGTGTATAAAAGTGTCGTAATTTTGGTGGTTGTATCGGGTGGAGCGACATACGCTGATAAAAGCGCGCTTCGGATAGGAAGCGCAATAAAGCATGTCAATAATTGGGAGGGATGCGCCATTGTTTGGTCGCCAAAATTCAACATGTTTCTAGCTGATGACTTTGGACCCGTGTTTGGTATTTTTTGGTTAATTTATAGACTGACGTGATAATAATACTGTGTATTTACGATAGGATTAGGATAAATTTAAATTGAGATGAATCCTGTCTGTGCTGAATAAAAATTTAGTAAACAGTTAAGCTCTAGGGTACTAGGTAAAAAGGCAGAATTCGCGTTGTTAAAAATCTTTCTCCTTTTTTTTTCTTTTACTAAACAACACTTGTTGTGTAGTGCAGTAGGTATGCTTTTATTATTATTATTATTTAATTATAAAAGCTGAGCCAAGAGTCTCCCAATACGAACGCATCCCAAAGACAAGGGGAGTAGTCTGCGTCTTCACTCTGTAATTTATGACGTATACCAATTTGTAGCAGTCGTATTAAAACGGACGTTAACTGTTGAATGGCCCGAAAAATAGGGTGGCATGGCATCCCTTGCATAGTTTAATATAACATTGTTTATGCGTTTATTATTTTATTGCTTTGATGACTTACGTTTTCATCTGAATGAGGATGGAGATTAAAGAATATCTGGTTTAAAAAAATCGACTAATTATTAAATCGATTTTTAGAAATGTTGGGCTATATTTCGTAAATAATATCTTATTTTAAATAATTTAATCGTAAATAGGCCTTTATGCCTGTTTACAAAAAGAACCACAGAAAACATTACTATAATTATTATTTTTGAGAATATCTTTAGAGGGCTGAGCACTTTGTCGGTAGTATTAAAAAACATTTATGTAACTTAAGGTAGGTGGGTACCTATAACTACTTGTGTTTTATAGGTAATAGGTAAGTATTAATAAAGCCCTCTAATTATAGGTACTTAATTATGGAAAACAGTTTTTAACGATGTTCATTAATACGAACTCAAGGTATACCTACCTGATACACTTGGTCAACCGCATCTAATATAATTAGTTTTATCATTAAAATATAATAAGAAAATTACATAACAATGTAAATACCTAATTACGACGAATAAATAATAAAAATAAATTTAATATCAGTGACTCGTCTCAAACCAGCACAAACTATAAAAAGCTCATTTTGACTACCGTGCACTGCATATTAGGTGCTTAGGCAGCAAGCTAGCAGGACATCCCATTTGATTCGGTAGGCCTACTAAAATCAAAAAAAACTTTTTACAAAAAAATTAAACCGCCGAAACAACTGAAAAGCTAAAAATAATAAACCTTTCAATCATTTTGAGTCAGTGCTTTGAGTGATCTATGTTCATTGATTGTTTGGCGCTGACCCAAAATTTTAAGGTTTATTATTTTTTGCTTTTCAGTTTTTTCGGCGGTTTAATTTTTTGTTAAAGAGTTTTTATTTTATAATTTTTTGTGGTTATAATCCAGTAATTACTAAATGCTTGCAGAATCGGACTATTCTGTAAGAAGTTATGCGTTACATTTAATGAGTGAACAATCAATCATCCCCTGTTTTCCTACCCATAGGGTTGGAATTTTCTTTAGAAATTGAGAATAGGATATACCCTTTCCAATAAAAAAAGAATTATCAAAATCGGTTCACTCTGTAAAAAGTTATGCGTGGTCATACATAAAAAAAAATATATACGCGTCGAATTGAGAACCTCCTCCGTTTTTTTTACGTCGGTTGATAAAATATATAAAAATCAAATGAAGAATCGTGCAATATTCACTAATTGCATTGCCTAAACAGCGTAGTGTCGCTGTCGGGTTATAAACCAAATTATAACGCGCCATAACCTCTGTGACAACTCACTCGTGTAATGGCGCCAAAATTTTGGCGGGAGTTCACCGATGGTAACAGCAACACTCCAAACAGCCAGACGTTTTGACTTACACTGAGAGCGTTAATGGTGGGTGAACAATAAAATACGTTTATTCATTTTTATTAATGTCTCGACAGCTAAGTATCTATAGCGTAGTACGAATAAAATGTTTTAATATTCGTAATTGCAAGTAACATGATCGCAATAAAAAAAATTGCTATGCTACATAACTTCAATGTAGGCAAGCTTGTGTACGTTGCGTTTACTTTGCCTATGACAGTGAGTTGTTCTCACTTTTGGTGATTTTAATGATTTTATATTGAAAATACATATTTGGTGGTCGCAAATCAAATTTTGCTCAACAAACAACCTGACCAGCCAATTGCAAAAAACATCATATTTCATTTTAAAGCATTTCTTTTTGTTCATCCCCCTTATATACATAATTTTGAAACAAATAAATATTTCCTTGACGTTTGTGGGTCATTTAAATTTCCCGGGCCCGTAATACAACTGTGCGCTATTATACCTTGTATATTTCTGGAGGGCGATGAACAAAAAGTTTTTATCAGAATTCTGCTGCTGCGATGGCAAGAAGTGATGACACAGAAAAATATTTATGAAAAATAAGACATTCTGACAAATACCTACCTTTCAAGTTTAATTTCATCAAGGCTTCATCCTTTTGTATACAAAATTATAAATGTAATAAAAACAAATAAAAGCTGAAAACAACAAAAAAAATCTACATAATGTGCTGGTTAGGTTGGGCAATGGCATTTTCCTTGCTTTCATACATTTTCATGGCACCGGGGCAGCAGCCACATAAAACATGAATGCAACCGAATTTTGATAGCACTTGTTTGTTGTACATCTATAAGCGTGGAGAAGAGAAAGTTAATGAAATCGACGAAGCAGAGAATAGATAGAATTGGCTACTACTACTACTATACTAATGATCTATGATTGCAAAAATGTGTATTGTAAGTTATTATCGATAATATCTAATATTCAATAACCATCAGCCAAATACTCAACTATGGTCATGCCCAGGGGTACCTACCTTCGACTACCTTAATAAATAGTCCTGAACGTTGAAAAAACGAATAGTGTGCTCAGTTCACCTTGCTATTTCAAGATCAGCAGGCTTACTCTTCAACCTAATTGTTATCCCAATGTCAATCGATCGGAATTAAAATCAAGAGTAAGCCTCCAGTTAGGCAAATGCTATAATATAATTGTACCACTGCAGGGCAAAGGTACAATACAGGCTAGTAAGTCCCTCTCCATTTTCCATAGAATTCTGTCTTTTGCTAGGGCTGGCCAGTCCTTTCGGTAGGAGTCTAGCTCCTCCCGCCATCTTCGTCTCGGCCTGCCGCGATAGCGTCGTGCGTCCAATTGATGGTTCTACTAGCCCATTTGTCATCTGACATCCGGCAGACATGTCCGGCCCTTAAGCTGAGCAGCTATCTGGGGAAGGTCCGTGACCTTAGTTTTGTCGCTCAGTGTTGTGTTTCTTAAACAGTCAGAAAGTCGAACATCCAGGTTACTGCGCTCCATGGTTCGCAATCTAAAACCATAATTTTAATATCCAAGTCGGCAATTTATAATTGTAGTGCTTTGGAAATAATAATTTTTACGTGAAACTAGACCACTAACATCATAATTTTCCGTTACAGAACCTATCTCAACTCAAAACTAGAAAACTTGTGAAAAAAGCGCCACAAAGAGAGAATGCTTCCTAAATCTAGAAAACTGTGGGGAATGTCTATGTGCCGTATAAGCCAAGAAAATAAAGAAATAAAATTAAGTTTGTCAGTCTGTTGCAATCGGATTTTATTTTTAGACCTCACAACATTAACTATAAATTATTATAGCTATAAGCACTCTTATCATAAAGTTAGTTTACCCTTTACCAGAGAAAACTAGACATGGTATAGTAATAAATTCTTAGAATGTTAATACTGAAATTTTTAAGTATTTTTTCAAATTCGGAATTAGATGGGATATTTGCGGAAATGTACCTATAATACCTTTATGTTATCAAAAAAATTAAAAATCAAAAATAAAATCGTTTTCAACAATACAGTTGAATAAAACAAATAATTTTATTGGTGGCATGTATACTGCGATACTGCCTCTACCTTAAAAAGGGTTAATCCTAGTTTCCATTAATTGAATTCTCTCTATCTAGGTACTGTGACGTACTTTTAATTTATTTAACTTGTTTTTTGAACCAACTAGGATCACAGCTTCTTCGTCAACTTGTCTTGATAATATATTTAGTGATGGTGATGCCAAAAATAAATTAGTGCTAACTGATTTAACGTCCGACCACTGTGGTTTGCTATCTAGCTTCCCTATGTCATTGTTTAAAAAGGCACATAAACTTGAATGCAGGCCTTATACAGCTAGTCGTTGCACCAAGTTTAAAAATAATGTAGCTCGTAGAATTACACCATCCATAGTAGAAAACGAGAATCCTAATGCAATTTATGAAGCCCTCTTTAATGTAGTGCAAAAAGAGTACAAATCTACTTTCAAGACCAAAACCATTGACATTAATGGCACCTCCGTCGGCTTTAACCAATGGGCTACTCCAGGTATTTATAAAAGTAGAGCGAGGCTATACGAGTTATATGGTTTAAAAAAATACAGGTTTGATACTCCTTTCCTAGAGTATGTAAAAAAATATTCAAAATTATTTAAACAGGTTAGTGCTTTTGCTAAATCTAAATTTTTAAGCGATCAAATTAAAAATTCAAATAATAAAATAAAAACCACTTGGAAAATCATTAACAATGAAACGGGTAAATCGGTTAAACAAGAAAAACAACTTGAAATTATGGTCGACAACAAATTAGTAAATACGGCAGCTGACGTAGCACAGGCATTTAATGAGTTTTTTGCCAACATACCTATAACTACGACTCGCTCCTTAAATTCCTCCCCGTCTAAAGCTGAAAACCTTTTGCATAGTAGTGTGCCTAAAAGTAGTTGCCTATTCAATTTTGAACATGTAACGCCTCGTGATGTAGTAATGTTTTTAACACACTTAAGTCTAAAAACACTGGTGATTTCTGGGGCATTTCCATCAAACTATTAAGTAATATAATAGACATCGTAGCCCCCTCTTTAGCTGTTACTTTTAATAAATGTGTTGATGTCGGAACTTTTCCTGACCTCATGAAGAGTAGCAAAGTCATACCATTATTTAAATCAGGTAATAAAAAAGACGTTTCTAATTTTAGGCCTATTTCTATCTTACCTGCATTTAGCAAAATATTCGAAAAGTTAATACTCAAGCAGTTGTTAAGACATTTTAATTTAAACAGCCTCCTTCATAATGAGCAATATGGCTTTACGAAAGGTCGTTCAACTACAGATGCGGGTGTTACTCTCTTGAAACACATTTTTAACGCATGGGAGAACTCGCAAAATGCTATCGGAGTATTCTGTGATCTCTCCAAAGCCTTTGATTGCGTGCACCATGACACGCTTTTGCGTAAACTACGTCATTACGGTGTCCATAACGAAGCTTTAAACGTAATAAATTCTTATTTACATAATAGGTTCCAATGTGTAGATATTAATGGTGTAAAATCTACCGGGCTACCGGTTCAGTTAGGTGTGCCTCAAGGCTCTATACTCGGCCCATTCTTGTTCTTAGTGTATATCAATGACTTACCATTCTTTTTAAAGGGTATTTGTGACGTTGTACTGTTTGCAGATGATACTTCTCTTATTTTTAAAGTAGATAGGAACAGACAAGATTTTGAAGACGTAAACAGTGCACTCTCAATGGTTACGGATTGGTTTACGGCAAATAACTTAGTTCTCAATGCCAAGAAAACGAAATGTGTAAAGTTCGCCTTACCGAATGTTAGAAATCTAGGTCCCGAAATCGTCTTAAATAAAGAGGTTCTTAAAACTGTAGACTCGACAGTTTTCCTGGGCATGGCAGTGGATGGCAAACTACAGTGGGGCCCACATATTTCAAGTCTAGCGGGGAGGCTCAGTTCAGCCGCCTACGCCGTCAGAAAAGTAAGACAATATACTGACGTTGATACAGCTCGGTTAGTCTATTTTAGTTATTTTCACAGCATTATGTCTTACGGTATTCTACTGTGGGGCAAAGCCGCTGATATTCAAAATATTTTTGTCCTTCAGAAACGAGCTGTTCGAGCAATTTACCAGCTAGGTGCCAGAGTTTCTCTAAGGGACTTTTTTAAAGATATTGGTATTCTTACGGTAGCATCACAATTCATCTTCGCCAACATCTTATATATTAGGCAAAATTTACACTTACACGCTAAAAACAGTGATTTTCACACTGTTAACACTAGAAATAAGGACAAACTACGTGTTCCCTTTCACCGGCTTCATAAGGTGCATAACTCATTTGTTGGGCTTGGTATAACATTTTACAACAAGCTACCACCTTATTTACTAGAATTACCTTTTAATGCGTTTAAAGCTCAAGTAAAATCCAACCTTTGTCTAAAGGCATATTATTCCATCAACGACTATTTAAATGACAAAACTAGTTGGTCGCTGTGATTAACTCAAGACAATGTTTGTGTTCTTTCTCCAGTACTAGCGTACCTAGTGATAGGTTATATAGCTGTAATATAATTTTTATTATATATTTTTTTTACTGTGTTAGTCATTTTTTTTTTTTGTGTATTTATTGGTTTTGACATGTTCTATGCTTTGACATATTATAATGATTAGTATTGCATAAAATGATCAGCTAGCGACCTCGACAAGTTGTCATTCAATTCTTGCCTGAGCAACCGGCAGCAAGTTCGTCATGCTCCCTTAGATGTCAATGCTTGCGGTAGCGTCAGGGGTCGGGTTACCCCCTTCCCTCAAATAAGGCGAGGGGGGTAATGGCTGATCTTTGCGTTATGCTCGTGAACGGGTGCTGCTTGTGGTGACTGGTCGTCTTGCTGACCTTGATGTTGGTATTGTTGTTAATTACCTACCTGTTTATTTGTTTTTACGCCGATGGTCCTAGTTTATCATTTTGAGGCCTCGAGTTGTAACTCGGGTCGTAACAGCTATGTGAACGTGATTCAGCATTGCATATGTAAGCTGTCACGCCCTTATGCCAGGAGGCTTTTATTTTGGTACCTTTATTTACATGATAAAAATATTTTTTGCTTTTGCTTGAGTATAGATTTCATTTTATTTCCTGGATTATTGGGTTGGCTAGCTGACAGATGGCAAATCATTTAATTTAATGTTTTGTGTCTCATAATGTTACCTCCTTACAATTGTATAGAATCAAGTTCTTCTAACTTAACAGACAGCTGTGCTGCTGGGGAGTTTGTTCCGCCACTTCTTCTTCCCAGCTAAAGCACTAGGAAGTGTCGAAGGGCGGGCGTTTTGGGGGGACTGTCTTTTGTAACTTTGACGTTCAAAAAGTGCTGACTCTCAGCCTAGTTTGAATAAATGACTTTTGATTTTGATTTTGATTTTGATTTTTATTTATAACCTGTTGACTCCTGTCCCGAGGAATAAGTTCCTATTCCAGAGTTCCGAGACCACAATTCGATCATCATAAACTCTTGCCTTTTTCCCGTGGTGGAAGGCAGAAACTACGGAACGCCTCCTGCTACGATCCTTACATACTTCTTCATGGTTCATACATCTGGTCACACAGATATCGCACCATTCTTCCCGCATTTACTCTCCGTTCAAACTCCCTTGTAAACAAACTCCCCAAAGAACCTTGTCCCAAATTCTAAGGTATTTGGGCCCCACTTGTACAATATGGTCATGCATGCTAGTTGGTAGAGTATGATGTGTACATTAATAATATGAAGGTTTCTATCTCTTATTATATGTGCAAGGGACCTTAACATGAAATTTAAAGTTATACTCTAATACAAGTTACATTATGACTTTTATGAGTTTAAAATTGAAAATTATATTTGAATGTGTCTTCTTGCGTCCAAAGCACCTCCTGGTGGTTGACGGTGGTAACAGACAATATGGTTTTTGTTTGGCTAAGAGTCTAGGCGCGTGTTATGCCGTTATGAAAAGAATTCAAGGATGCGATTTAAATGCCTCTAGAGTCCGTCCTGGAGTGGAAGATATGCGAGTGGCGGATGTACCTGAGGGAGCTAGCCAGCCTCGGGTACGGGGTCACCTCGAAAGGAATTACTGGCTTGAATGAAAACATTCAATGTTGTTCTTGTGACGCCGCTCTCACACGGTGGAGAAAACTATTGCGGCACCATCCATTATCAGGGAGCCCAGACAGTGAAAAAGCCTTTTCATATTTCCAAAATGAAGTAACATTACAAAGAAAACGTCATATATTGAATGATGATCGTGTTTGCCACAAATGCTAAGTTAGGTTTCTACGATATCAGGAAGCAGAATCTGATAATGAAAAAAGTGAATTGGTGCTCGAACAGTTGGATGCCGTGTACACATTCTAAAAGTCATTTGGTACCTAGGTTATGCAAAACACCAAGAAAAATGTCCCAAGCGACCAAGCGAAGAGATTTTTTTTTTTTTCGCTTTTGGCAATTGAGCCGATGTCGACTATTCTGCCAGAGTCACGTTTAGACGGTAGCGTAGCGCAAACTGGCGCAAACTGTCGACTTTGTACTTTGTGGTAGGTTTACAGATTCTAGAAAACAATTTTGTAATGTTTGACAGCTCGGATGAAGAGTCAGTTTCTGACGAGTTTTAATCAACTACATCTTACTTCGCACACACGTTCATACGTTAAAATATTTATATTCTTGTTTTACTCGGCTAGTACTACACACTGCAATAAAAACCATTCGTGTACACCATGGGCCCAGTTTGGGACATGGTTCTTTACGAACTCACTTACTTGCTCCGCACTCTTACCATTTTTATTCATATCACACACCGATACATTCTTTTCTCTTTCAACCGCCGTGACCCTTTTATTTTCATTTATATTCATCCCCTTCAACTCAAATGCTTCTTCCATTACAATTTCCATGCCTTACAATTGTTCTGCTGACAATGCTAGAAGAACTTGATCATCTGCGTAGAGAAAGCATTCTCAATCCACACTCACCCTCTTTCAAATCTGTCAAACAACTATCCATGTACAAGTTGAACAGCCATAGTGATGTGACGCTACACAATACTGTCTAACACCCCTCGAGATCCAGAACTAGTTCGTGTATGCCCCATTTAACCTAATTCAAGCATTGGAATCCATAAATAACGATTTCAGTGCCTGTACCAAGCGTCAATAAATCCTGCCTGGACATTCCATATTTTGTCACCTGTCGCTCATATCACTCTATTTATTAAAACCTTCGCATACAGTTTGCCGACAACACCCAAAAGACTAATGTCGCGGGAGCTTTTACACCGTTGCTGTTGAGAGCCTTTTCCCTTAAACAGTGGTACGATTACACCCTAACACCTATCACCAATCATGCGGCACACGGCCTTATCTCCAACACATATTAATATGTACATCGGTCATACCGACATCCATCTTCTACTCTTATTAAATTCATTCATTCAGTCACTTCGCGACCCAATCTTACCTGTTTCCAAAACAGATTAACATTAGCCTTGAAGTTATCAGAGAACTTCGTTTTATACTTTTCTTCCCTTTTCATTATAACCATCTCTTTTACTTTCACTTTCATTGCGGAGTATTTCTTTTTTCTCTTTCCAAACCAACTGTCACATACTCACATTAGATGCTTGATTAATTCTATTTTGGGCCTTATAGGCTAATAAATTATGCCAGGCCTCTTTCTTCTTCCGCACAACCTCTTTAACTTCACCATTTACTCAAGAATCATTCGTTCTACTACCTATTTTCCTTTGTGCCACACCACATACTTTTGTGACTACTTGCACCATACTGTTTTTCAGTATATCCCTTTCTTCCTTCTTTCATATATTAGTATAATCATTCGTACAACAATAGTTATTTATTGGGCTTCATCTTACTTTTTACTTTTTTCCTTTCTAGTGGAGTCACATCAACTCGAATTCCGTGACGCCCATGCGCCAGCGGGTGAGTCAAACACGTGATGTGGTAGGCTTGAGTAACACATTTTTATCACAGTTTGGGAACAAAAACCGTGATAAAATGGGTGACTCAAGCCGACAGAGGCCGTGCTCGCCCGGCAGATAGTGATCAATGCCTACATTAACACCCTGATATGCCCTAATCTTTCATCCACAGTCACAAAGGCAATCATACTTCTACTGTCTTGCCTAGAATTGAAACACTGAACATAACTACTTACCTCCTTTAGGCTAAGCATGAGTATAAAAAAAATCTAAATGTCAAAATAGTACACCGTTCATGTTCAGCCGGAACCTGGAACGCAATGTTTATGTTCTATTCCTTTTCGTTACACTGTGATGCTGTTTTTTGTCTCCGTTCATGTTTCAAATGTCATACTTATATTTTGAAACGCTACAAATGAAGTGACATATGACAAGTCCAGTTTGACAATCGGCCCCAGCTGTTTATTTTGCATTCTGCATTGTGTGTTTATCTTTTAAATTACAATTTGTGAGTGAAAATATCTAAGGGTTTATGAGTGCTAGTGACTTTTATACATCGCTAGCAATACTTGAACATCAAAATGAAGACTTGAAATCATAAAATGATTAGCAAATTTTTGCATTAAAGTGAGCAAGTAAAGCGCGGGAATAGAATTTTAGTGTTAAGTGGTTATTTTAGGTGATTTTAAGAACAATGGATTCACAAATTGAGATATCCGACGACGACGATAGTTTCAACGGGCCTGGTTGCTCCAAAACTGTAGAAAGCGATGCCATGGATGACGCTGTTGCAATAAGTAGTGATGAAGAATTCAACAATATGTCGACGGAAACTTTCGTATTATCGGAGGATGAAGAATTGCCGGAAGTGGTTATCGAGAAAAATAAAGCGATTAAGTCATTATTTTCATCAAAAAATAATCCAGGAAGTGTCAAAAAGAAACAAAATAAAAAGATTCCTGTGAAAGCTTTGTTCCCTCAGAAACAAAGTTTTAATGTTACTGTAGCAAAGACTCCAAAGATTAGACCGCCCATAGAGGCGCCGAAAGAAGTTTTTAAAAGGATGATAGAGGGTGTCAACGTCATGCTGCCAGTGAATCCTTATGGCAGTCAGGTGGCATTGATGTCTAAGGTTATTATTACAATTTCTATTTAACTTATAAATTCTTGCTAATTAAAGGCGTTATTAACAAATCCAGGACCTTTGAAAGCATTGCTAGAATACGATTTAGTCTGAACCCAATCAGGTAATCAAAACACCCGACCTATCCCATTCAATAGTTCCACTTATAATTATGTGAACCCACTTGGCATACTTGACGAAAGTATGCATTATAATATTTCATTTCATTTGAACTATCATGGTATAATTCCAAAAACATATCCTGTTTGCAATATAATAACATTCATGGTTAACTACCTACATATTACGCTGAGCTTTTCTGTTATAATGTCGATAAACGCCTTTGTTTTTCTTTCTTTTTCTTTTTTTTGACCAACTGCTTTCTTTAGTAATTCTCCTCTTGAACATTCTATCTCACTTATGGTTGATTTTACCAAAGACGGCTTTTATCCTTGAAATATACTTGGTGTCTAACAGCTACACTGAGGAAAAACTGTCAAAACTACAAAAAAAATATTCATAGCATAAGACTTAGTAGGTATTAAAATTTTCTTGAATTCCCGCTCATTAAAAAGATCTCCTATACAGCATTAATAAATAAAAATAAAATGAGTTAAATCCAAGTTACAAGACTCATATACAAACAGATACAGACAGGATAACAAGCACAGACAAAAACGAACTCTCACAAGGTAACAATATGTCTGCTGCAGCATTACCGAATATAAGGGCAATCCGGTTTGTTGGCAACATTAATACAGTAAATAATTATATTTAAGATCAACTACATTTTTGCTAATGCACATCAGAACTAGATGGTTTTTTGTGCTTGCTGCAAACTTTAAAAACGAAGTAGCTTACAATGTCTGTACACATAGATCTTTCAAATTATGCAACAGATGTTAAATGCGGTTTTCAATAATAGACAAAGTGATTCAAGATGAAGGTTTATATGTTTAGCTAGTATATAACTGAGTAAATAGGCCTTGTTGGCTAACTGTCAATATGTACTACAGTTCAAATTAAATGAACATAGTATATCATAGGTGCACTTTTCTTCTACAGATCATAAGTGGTATTAAAAAGGGAGAAAACTGCATACTTGAAAGTCCCACGGGATCTGGGAAGACACTTGCTCTACTCTGCGGGGCCTTGGCTTGGCAACAGCACGAGCAACGTAAGTTTTTTTTTTCTATTTATTTTTAGCTGCCATGTAGCATTTGCCTGAAAATTACTGGTATCCTGCTGCATCCGGTTAGACTGCAAACTGACCCCAACATAGGTAAGAATGGGCTGGGCAGATTGATTGTACCATGAGCCTACATTCACAGAAAGATTATTCTTCTGTGTTTTAGTATTTGTTGCCTTGTGATCCCAACAATACAGCAAAATAATGCGGTTACTGCTACTCGTCCAAATAGTCCATAAGTTGAAGGCGTTAAAGTTGGTAATGCATTGGGGCATCCTTTGTTGTTGAAGATTGGTACTGTTTTTGTGAACTATTGCTAATAAAAACGTTTATCATGATCAGCTTATTAGGTTTATAGGATAAGAAATGTTGAGTTTTTTTTAGTTTATTAATAAAGCCATTTCGTTTTATAATCTCTTTCTTAGAAAAAGATTCTCAATTCAGTTGTATTTTTTTCTTGTGTTTACCTCAGAAATTCGTTATTTATAAAGAAATTTGAAAACAATCCTCTTCATTTGGTTTTACCAAGCGGTCCCATTTAAATTTAGTCAAGTTTTGATTAGTGGTTTTTGACTTAGCTTGAATAATACGTATTTTTTCTCATAGGCGATGATAATAATTATTTCCTGTCACTGTTATTTACTTAGCAGGTGGTAGGTATTTGTGTAGTGTAGGTAAGATACACGAACTAAAAACTGTAAAATAATCACTTTATTTAAACCAACAACAACCAACTTCCAAAAAAACACTACAAAGTGAAAATTATCTTTTATTTCGGGAGACGGTGTCTTTGAATTTGTATTTTTACTTATTTAAAAATACCTATTAATATGAGATACAAATAAAAATTACGTCATTCTAACTCATTTTGATAATACAGAGTTGATGCCTGGTTCTCTCTGACATCACTACGTAAATGATAAGTTGAAGTGGTCTGTGGTGCAATCAATATTTTAATTTGTCATTGTTCTTCTAATCACTTACGGCAAGATAGGCGTTTAAGGAAACAAGGTTCATATTTGTCTGACACATTTGCTAATATTAGCTTAGGACACGAAAATGAACATTATTTGCTTCTGAAAATGGTTGATATTCGTACAATAAGAAGTCAGCTTATACTGGAAATGAAATAGCATCACTTGTCGCCGTGCGTTCCTTTGTTATCTAGTTTTATACAGGATTTTTTTTAAACAGTGCTCAATTTTTTTTTTTTTGGTGGTTCAGAGTATCAGGAATAGAACTAACACAACAAGTGTTAGTTCTATTGTTCATAATATATATTTTTTAAACTATCCTCAAAACTTTATACATTAAACAAAATTTTATTCGACGTCCAGTTATTTGTAATACGTCCAACAGCTAGTTTATAGTAATTGAAGACATGAGTGGATGAAGGGGATATGTCGCATTTTCAGATGTTCGCTGTTCTATGCATGAATGATGGTGTTATGTGCATACAAACAATTTTAAACCTTAAAAATATTAAACGGTTGGCGCCGCTAGACACCCTTGGATAAATGTAAGGCGTTTTGAAATATCCTAAAATGTTTATGCGAAACTTTGAACTCAATTTTCTCGAAATTAGAATTTTGCGACATATCCCCTTCATCCACTCATGTCTTCAATTATATGTCTAGTTTTAGTTATTCTCATGTAAGTGAATGTAATTCTTATGAGAATAAATGATCTCACACCTCAGTAATAGAACACATTTCAATTATTTTTTTCAATACTTATTTTAATTTTTATCCGACCTTAAATCAGTAAACTGTGGGCACCCTACATATTTCGTATTTTTTTGTTTTTGTTTCGCCTGTTCTGTCCCATGGCTGGGCAAAGGCCTCCCCCCATTGTCTTCCAAGAACTTTTGTCCCCTGCCACCTCAAACCATTCGTCACGGTACGCATCTAGGTCGTCTCGCCAGCGCTTTCTGGGCCGACCGCGGTGATGACGTCCATCTTCAGGCACGTGGTTATGGTTTGATATCATATTACGCTTTATTTCGTAATATGATATCAAAATAGTAATAGGTCAGTAACCACGCGCCGGCGTAGGTACTTCGAACTTCTTAGAATTTTGACCGATCGAACAGCTGGTAGGTACTAGTAGCTTTGCTCGGTCGTTCACCTTCGCCGCCGGGTTGGCGCCGCGCATAAGTTACCATAAAAACCAGTTTCAAAATAAACATCTTTCGTTAACGATAACTTATTTTTTTTTTTTGTACTAAGATATATCAAAATAAAAATTGCATGGTTATTATAACGTATCGTTTATGTTTAATTTGTTAAAATTTGCGCCCCGGTTAAAAACTTATCCTGTATTAGTTAGTCATGGATTTTGTGGCCGGAAGCCGGGCTTCGACGTTCCCGCTGCTAGCATCAATTTCCAGATCGAACATATTTGAAAGAGATGGGTAATTCCTCGACTGCCTCAATGGTCTAGTGGTCGCAAGCGCTACTGCTGAGTTCCTGGGTTCGATTCCCATCTGGATTCGGTTGATAGCAATTGGCTCGCCCTCTATTACGTGGGACTGAAATATAAGTAAAGAAATGTGGATGTGCATATATAATTAGCCTATAATGTTCCCACTGCTGGGAAACAGGCCTTCTCTCTGTGAGAGGGACTGGGCCGTAATCCACCACGCGGGCCCAGTGCAGAATGGTAGATGTCAAATGCCTTCGAATTTTTGGTTCCAGAACATGCCGGTGTCCTCACTATGTTTTCCTTCACCGTTTAGACTTGAGAAAGCAGTGGTGATGGAATAATATACACAATGTAAAGCGCTTGTCAAGCTTTGAACCTACCTGCCAGGGTCGCGGATTTGTTCGAAAGAGTTACCGTGGCCCCGGCATAGGCAACTGAACGAACACGGGTGGGTTCTAGTCAGCAGTGGCGTGCGGTCCATATAGGCAAAAAGACACTGCAGACCCTAGACTTAGATCTAGACTAGTTACTAATATTTCAATAATAAAGAAAATATGCTAAGTAATAAAATTATTCAAAAAGTTTAAACGCCTAATATAAATGAGAAGCAACGTTCATACGGTTCTATTAATGTACTCGCGACGCAAGCAGGCAGCGATCGAAAGTGTCTTCTTTTCATTCATAAATGTACGCATGTAGTGGTAATTTTTTCTACATTTTCGTGTCTGCACATTTCACACAGAAGCGAGCTAATAAAGCGAACTCCTGCGGCAGGCTATCCAATCGCGGGCTTCCCTGCGCCAGGGTAACCAATCACGGGCGGGACGCCCAAGGTTGGTTATTGGCGCGCTGTGAGTATTATGCGATCAAGTTGAATATTACGTAGCCTCAAGCAAATTCCTATTCGCAATGATACAATTTTATTTGTCAACGTTTTAGTTGTCAAAATTTAGAAATCGTTTGTTTACGAAAGGATCCATATTGATTTCTTAGTGGAGCGCGCAGTTTTATGTTTTTATTTTGACTGAGTTTTGTTGTGATTAATTCATTTACAAACGTTAATATTTAGGTCGATTTGTTGCTTATTTCAACTAGTTTTTTTTGAACTGTGTTAGTTTTTCGATTTACTTAAGTACTACGCTTCTTGTTAGTTTTTTTTTTCAAAATGGTGTGTGTTGAAAATGTGTGTTTGTTAAAAAGTGTATCTAAAGGGAAGTGTACGAGAATTAACCCAGCAAAGAGGTAATGCAACTCGTAAGTTTCATAGTAATAATTAAGAAACATAAAACCGGCTGTGTTTTTGTTTACACACATTTAAATTATTTTGTTTTCCTTGCTAGTTTAGTAGTTCGAATACAGTGTGGAATTGTTCGGGATTTGCAGATTTATATGATTTCTATCCCGCGGCTTGCTCAAACATAAATACATTTGGTAATATTCGTATTGAGAGAAGTGTTACGAAGAAGTTTTACGTTTAGCGAAGTTTATTGTTACTATCCAAGCAAGCAGCGCATCGACAGAACGTTCATTTTCATTAAAACGTATTCTCACGTACCTATTTAAGAAACACACAAAGTCAACAACGAGTACAACATCTTTCTGTGCTTTCGACGGAAAAAGAATTATCATCATCAGGAAATCGCCATTTCAACCTTTTAAACCACCTAGTGAATTTTTCTTCACTAACTTGAGCAATTACGAGACACGTTTTTTTTTTTTTGAATTGCCTACCCGGTCATAAAACCCTGTGCACGCCACTGCTAGTCAGTAAAAGTCTGGCACGCCCTTCCGCTCAACCTAGAGCTGGAGACGTCATTTGATGATTTCTCATCTAAACAAAAATAAAAAAGGGTTTGAACCTACGACCGCGTCGAATACGAGTTCACTGAGCCACCAGTGCTTTCTACCTACTATAAGTACACCTCTACCTAGTATGTATAAAAGAAAGCTCATACTATGATGGAAGGATTACCAAGCACGTTTAACCTAGGGTTACCAAACCTACTCTTGCACGAAACTCGTCAACAACGTCGCCGTCGCAAGCAGCCCAACAAAAACTTTACCGACAACAATTTATTCGAACAATACTTTCCTATCAAATAATGCCTTAGAACCGTAAAAAGCGACAATTGATCACAAGTGTTTGCGTGCATCCAAGGCTTGTAGGCTGTAGCTTACGAATAAATCATAGACTGACTGTCGCACGACAAAATCATACAGCCTAACACGGAAATTGCGCTTCACCAATATCGAATGCATTTGTTGCATGCGATCGCGTTCCGAAGGATAGAGACGTAGCTGCCATTTTTAGACGTTATATAATTTTTGAATTAGGAACGGAAGGATTTTCTTTTAATTTACTATTGGTTTTCGATTGTTTCGTGTTGTGTTTTATGGCTATTTACATCTATCTATATAAGGTGTATCTATTCATACACGACATATTTTAAGGGGTACACCTGTAGGTGGTAAAGAAGCTATAGAAGCAAAAAGAAAATTTTTATCTAAGCGTTTTTGAATTTTCGTAATTATTATAATTTTAAAACTACTTGAGACGTTTTGCATAAAACCTTTACTCCAAATTCTATGAATGGCCCGCCTGACGCTGCGAGGGCGACGACCGGACGGCACGAGCATGGCCGCGGTTTCTCGGGCCGTAAAAAATAAGAAGGAGCCAGTATTTCTTATGTGCGTCAAAAAATTTATAAATATTACGTTTAAAAAACCCTTAGAAATAATTTTTTTTCGTTGCTATAGCTTCTTTACCACCTACAGGTGTACCTCTTTAAATATTTCGTGTATGAATAGATACACCTTATATTTCGGTACAAGAGGCCGATTGGAGCTGGATTCTTCCGTTCCACGCAGCCTGTAGCCGCTCTTTTCAACTCGTCTTAATGTCAGGCTAGACTCTGTCGAAGCGCGCCAACTTCACGTTTGCGTTTCGTTGTCAATTGACATCCCGTACTCATAATTCTTCCGATATATATTTATGAAGATTTTTTTTTGCCAGTGCTTAATTCTGGGCAGTCTAGATTTGAGTGATGTGTCCACAATCACAACATTGGTGATAGGTGTTCCTCATAGTGTAACTTAAATCACGCCTTTTAACTATCAGGCTTTCTATGGCAAACAAAATCGGTATGGGAAAATCTATTTCTACGATTCTCCGATTTTACTCCACATTCGCATACAAATCACCCAAACTTATGCCAAAATATTCTCGAACAATTCTACACCAAACGATCGGGCACGTCATTGTGATGCAGTTTTACACCGAAAAACTTGTACACACTAAACTTGAACTTTACCGTTACACCGAAATACTTCGTCACGGAAGTGGGCGAAATTTGAAATTCGAAGAGTTACATCATCGGAACTCTTCGGGCAAAATACTGAATTGGAGATTTTGACATTCGAATTCGAGGGGTTCCGGAGTTTAATTGTGTAATACGTAATACTTACTTCGATTTATGTTGTCCTAGTACCTTGGGGTGACTTGTTGTTTTCAAAGTTTCGTTTCTGTGAAATTTTTAGGGAGAAGTTTGTTTAAAAGAAATGAGGAAATATCACTTTATAAACTGGGTAAAATTAGGAAGAACTACGATTGAAAAGCGTTACGTAACTTCCGTGTTCTCTTACGTAATAATTCCATTCCTTACCTCCTCGAAATATCGTGTCCTCTAATTTCTAACATTCGTTTATGGTTATCCTGATTAGTAATATATGGTATAGGATAATCAGCCTATAATGTTCCCACTGCTGGGACACGGGCCTCCTGTCGGTGATATGGAGTGGGTCGTAATCCACCACGCGGGACCAGTGCGGTTAGGTAGATGACACATGTCTTCCAATTTTTGGTCCTACTACGACATACCAGTTTCCTCACGTTTTTCTTCACCGTTTTTGAGTAGTGTTGCAAAGTACTCGAGTCCTCGAGTCGTAATTTTAAAGACTCGACTCAATTATGCAAGACTCAGTGTGCTCAAAAGGCTCCTAGTCCAGAGTTAAGCCGAGCCCGAGTCATTCTCGAGTCTAAAAATGGGACTCGAGTTTTAAAAAGGACTCGAGTCTTAAAATGAACTCGAGTCTTATAGCTCATCATTCGAAAAAACTCGAATAACTCGTAAGTTTTTTTGTTGTACGCAAAGTTACATCATAACCACTAATTTGAATTTATTGCCTACTTTCGAGTGTTTTCGATTGATGAGGTACAAGTTTAATCTTCATGCTACGAGTTTTTCTTTAAGACTCGGGTTCATTTTAAGACTCGAGTCCCTTTTTAAGACTCGAGCCCTTTTTAAGACTTGAGTCCTTTTTAAGACTCGAGTGCTTATCTGTAGACTCCGAGCCTTTTGAGCACACTGAGTCTTGCATAATTGAGTCGTTTCTTTAAAATAGGACTCGAAGACTCGAGTCCTTTGTAACTCTATTTTTGAGAGCAGTGGTGACCAAGTGGTAACGGCCGTGACTTACGAGTTCTAGATCGTAAGTTCGAACCCAGACAAGCCATTTACTTCGTTTAATTTATCTAATAAATGGTATGATCAGGCAAACAACTCCCTAGTCGAAAGAAAACCATCATCGTTTAATAAATGAATTAAAAATGCAAACTAGATTTCAATACAAAACAGTTTAGTGACTAATTGCATAGCATTACAATGTTTAATTAATACATGCTTACATTATTATAAAGGTGATACAAAACGGTGACATTTTTTCCCATAATTACATGAATGAAAACTGCGGTGTGGGACATTATCTATTTCTATGGGCAATTTTATTTCTTATTCCGTACAGGTATCAATTTATTGATGTTTCATACGTAATGGTCATTAAGTGGGCTTGATAATTTCGCACCAGTCATGTCGACATATTTTTTATGCCAACAGAGATGTTATCTATGAAATGTGTTTCCATTATAATCGCAATTTAATTCAATAAGTCATGTATGATCATTATAAGCCAACAGTGTAGACATATCTTTGTTCGAGCTGCGTTTTTTGGTATGGCAACTTTATCTTGAATTTTTCTTGGTGTGGGTAATTAAGGAACGTAGAAATGGCAAGTATTTATATTGCCTTTTTTCAAATGACTTTTTCGACGAAGTGATGGGATTTTGTGTTTTAAAATTTCTGCCGTTCCAAATCTATTGGAGCCTGTAAACCAGCACCTTGGCAGCTCAAAAACGTAACCATTGGAGTAGCAGGATGGGAATTGCACTTCTTTACATATTATAAAATAAAGTCACTTCGCTGTCTGTCTGTCCCTATGTATGCTTATATCTTTAAAACTCCGCAACGGATTTTGATGCAGGCTTTTTTAATATATAGAATGATTCAAGAGGAAGGTTTATATGCATATAACATGCATAATATAGTAAAGAAACGCTGATAATTTTAGAGGTTTCTAAGGTGATGTCATAAACACATTTTTTTGCGCTTACATTGCGAACGCTGGCTGAACCCTACAAAATAGCTCAAAATAATGTACTACAGTATTGTACACGTTAAAAAGTTCTACAAAAAAGTCCGCGATGGTATATGTCTAACTCTTAGGGATAACCCATAATAACCATTTTTATCCTTTACTTTTTACGAGAAATATTGGCTTATTTATGAATGCGATTTTAAGCAATACAGCATTAATCCTTATGCAATTAAGTACCTTAAATAAATTGTGCATTTCATGTAGATCAAAATTGCCCTTTACAGCATATCATTAAAATGAATATTTTAGAAAATATCAGAGATTATAATAAAATCGCCGCAGAGCGGCTAGCGGGCCGTGCCGCGTCCGGCCATCTCGCTTGGTAGCGGTCGAATAGTGCAGGATTAGTAGGTTTGTAATTCATATTACTTTGGCTTCATATTAAATGCGAATATCATGTGTGTTCGTTATACTCAAAATAAACCTAATAATACTATTTCAAGTAAGAGACCGCGAAGTATGGCTTACTGGGTCGAAAATGGCACACAGATAGTATTTATTACCTATATATAATCTATATTATTCCCGCTACTGAGACACAGGCCTCCTCTCGGTGAGAGGGAGTGGGCCTTAATCTACCAACACGCACTGAGCGTGCGGGTTGGTAGATGTCACAAAGTCTTCGAATTTTTGGTTCTAGGACATGCCGGCTTCCTCACGATGTTATCCTTCACCGTTTCGAGAGCAATATTGATGAAAATATTTACACAAAGTAAATGGCCTGCCTGGGTTCGAACCCATGACCTACAATTCGTAAATCGGGGCTGATACCACTGAGCCACCGCTGCTCTCACTCAACTGTTATCTTATTACCTATATGACCTGGATTAATGCATTCTTAATACATTAACCGCGGTAGTATGTCCTCTTGCGATAATTTCCGACAACCACGCGGGCGAAGCCGCGGGCAAAAGCTAGTATGATATAAAATAGATAGTTTACTATGAAATTCTGTTATCAACTCATACATCCTATCAGGCTGTATAAAACAAATAACAACGCGATTTATCTATTTTTCATTATCAAGAACATAACGCAATAGGTACAAAGAATTACATTCACGTATACGCAATTAAAATTGTTACCTTTTTTATAGAAATTGCATTAAATAACGTGAAGACGATGCGAAAATTCTTAAGCTTAAGAAACCCTATCGCTAACGTCCGTAATAGAAGTTCTATTAAATAAAAAAAAATATTGTGATTAAACTTCGAAACAATTCAGTTGACATTTTAAAACGCCCCAGACGTTTGGTGAGAACCGTCGACCGCCAGGCATATGGTTTTGGCGGGCGGCAGACTCCACTAGCATTTTTGGTCACGAAAATTTCGCGCCCAATTTTCTTCGTGTCAGAGTTTTTGACGGCTCAATCGCGGCTGCCTCATTCTGGGCCTCGAACACGGAAGTCTGAGGAAAACTTTTGACAGCTCCATGAATTCGGCAACCGGCTGCATTATGACAACACAATGACTTATGCCATCTTGCTTTGTTTTTTCTGTCTTTTATTTTAATAGCTTTAGAGTTTGTTCGTCATCAATCACGCCGATGTTTGCGGTATCAAAGAATTTGCAGTACATCCCTCCACCCCTATCGCATTCAGTCCACGACACCTAAAAAGCTATCTTAATCCAGAACGCATCAATTACCCGCGCGTCCCGAAACCGCGCGCGACGTGACACGCCGCCGCCCCTAGACATGTCTTTGAATTTCGTTTCTCCCTTCTCCGTACTCTCCCTTTACTTTTACCCGCAGTTTTTTCGTTCCGCGTAGCTGGCAACCCTTTTGCTAAATTGAATTAGAATTCTGAATCTACGACGCGTTCGCTCCGAACCGTTGTCACACGAACGAACTAAATCCAACTGGTTCGTAAAGATATGAAAAATATGTTTCGTGTTACAACGCTGGAACTGGTACAATTTTCTCTAGGGCTTTATTGTTGAATTGATTACAATGTCAGACGCTACAAATATTTATGCGAATATGAATACATTGTACACAACATTTTCCATTCTCAAAGCAACCTTTTATGCCGGTGTTAACATAAACATACTCGTATATGACGTAATCAAAGCTTTATAGCAGCGAATATGTGATTACATCGAATAAAATCCAGCCGGAGCTATCCGCTGGATGCTCAATATGGCAGGTATATTTTTGCTTAATCTCGATCTTAATGTGTGCTTGGGACGTCGGTAGAGCTCGCTCTATTCCGGCACACCTCTCCCGGTGCCGCCGCGTGCATAAATCGGCCTCCGCAGTTGCTTACTCTCAATCTTAATGTCAATTAGCCTAATTTGCATCGCCAGGGCCGCACAGGACCGGTGGGAAACCAGCCGTCGCGGCGAGGACACGACGTGGAATAAAAACGTTATAGCTTCACATATTTCGTTCATAATATTGTTACTTTATGATTTTATGCGTAAGTCCGTAATGTGGGTGTGTTGCGTGGTGGTGTGCGGTGTGGGCGCGTGGGCTTGCACTGCCGTCGGGTTTATCAATCCAGCATCGGTTACCTCCCGCGTCGCGTTAATTCCCGGCAAGGGTTGCCGCCGATGTCGTCTCGTCGTAAACTTTATTTACGACGCCGCCGGCCGATTATTGCCACGACGTCGCTCTTCGCCGGTTCATTTGCATAGAAATTTATACGCGGTGGATGATTCCCTTCATTCGTATGTTTCCGGGTGTTCGATAGTTGGGGTGTCGTGGGCTTTCAGGATTGGTATATTGATCGATAGGTTTATTGCAATGAATGGTAGCGAGTATCGAGTGCCAATTACGGCGGAGAGTGCCTAGTAACCTAGATTGTAGCTTTGTTTTTGTTATCTCGTACCTACTTTTTGCTACGTGATATGTAGATTGATCGGATAAAAACTCTGAATTCACTTGACACATTTTTGTGACCGTATTTCAGAAAAGCAAACATGATTCTAGCATTTTTCGATTTCCTAGTCTGTCTAGCGATAAACCTGTCTCTTACTGGTCATCAAACTCTTATTTTTTGAGTACTATTCATTAAAGGAATCAATGTCTCCAACCATCTAATGATATTTCAAAGAAGAAATATTTAGCGGTTATGACTAGCGTTATCATTCATCTTCTAGCTAATTTCCGAACATTGTTAGGCTATAAAGCAAGTGTTTATTCGATTCTACCCCTGAGTCTGATGCCTACGATTATAACATGTTACGGGGTTCCAAGGAATATTCACCCACACAAATAGCTGTCAGATCTTTATCAGCTTTGTAAAGGAATAAGTCTTTATTGATTGATTCATGGGCAGTTTCATCAACTAATTTCCTATGTTCATTTTGAGAGTAATGACTCGTTACTAATGACTTTAGACTTTTTAAAGACTGATGAGGTTAGGTTATATATAATTAAGTACTTCCATAAGTACTCGTACTAACATCACAACTCGCTGAGACACTGTTTCAAATTGGACAACAACTAAACCTAATTGAGGCTATTGCCGTCTTTTTCCTTCTAATGTAACAAGAAAGAGACGGAAATAAATTAAAACTATCAAATTAGATACAGCTATGATGAAGTAAATTCATCATGCTTAAAATCACGCCATATTTTTAAACGTCACTTGTCTTTTTTTTTCCCGGTCTGTCACTTACAGATAACAATACTCATAATCGAGTTTATGTGTTGAACAAAAGAATCGCCACCAATATCATCAATTGGAGATTTAATTTATACGAGGCCACAACGACACTTAATTTTTGGAATTAAAGGTGATCACATGAAATTAAGAAAACCTTTAACTCCAGCTATAAAAAGCGCTGTATACAATGAAATAAGAAGAATAAAGACGCAAGTTGTGTAAAAAGTTAACGTCATCTGTGAAGGAAAATTTAAGATGTCAGAACACAAAACTGACAGTCTCTAAAACTCAGTAATAAGCAACAACACATTCAGAAACTCTTTCCCTTTGTCCTGGACAGACAAAAAAACCTAGTTTTCTCTCATAATGCTATGTAAACGTATGGGGCTGAAACATCCCATTACAGCGGAGTCGGTGTCGGCCCGTATGCTAATGGTAGATGTCGAAACACAGCGTTTTTCCAACCCGAACCATATCATGTCCTAACGATAAAACGGCTTATAGATGGTGCGACGGGATGAAGTGCGTCGAATGAAAATTAAATGATATACCTTTTTGATTTTAGAAAATTGGATCGTCTTGAGGACTAATTTGAAGAAGCTCATTATAAATAGGTGAATCAAGCAGTGATAATTGATGGTTTACTGTGAGTTAAAAGAAAAACTTTATACGTGGAAAATACGTGAATGTTCCCTATAACTGGAATCGTACACTACTATTCTTCCCAGTTCTTGTAGACATGCTTTACTTTGTGTAAATAATTTCATCACCGCTGATCTCAAAACGGTGAAGGAAAACATCGTGAGTAAACTTGCATGTCCTAGAACAAGAAATCGAAGACTTGTGACATCTAGCAACCCGCACTGGGATCCAGCCTCTTTACACACGCACTAACTACAACCCACTCTCTCTCGTCGAAGAGAGGAGGCCTGTGTCCCAGCAGTGGGGCATTATAGGTTGATTATAATCGTAGCTGCACCAGGTAATTACCTAGTAATCTTCACATTTGAAGTATTTTGTAGCATTAACTGTTTCTGCTGACTAGATTCGGTTTTGGCGTTTCATCAGATAGTTTTAGGGAATCCGTGTATTCTCCATTGCACTTGTCTGGCTGTAACAATAAAGGGATTTCTGCGATCTGTTGATATCGATCACGCCTAGTGGAAAGCGATAAGTTGATTGGACATTGACATTTTATATAAGTGCTAATATTGATGCGTGTTGATAGATGCCACAATTCGTAGAATTTTTGGTTCTAGAACACGCAATTTTCGTTACGATGTTTACCTTCACCGTTTTGAGAGCAGTGGTAATGAAACGATTTAAACAAAGTAAAGTGCCTATGTGGGTTCAAACCTACAACCAACAACTCGTAAGTAGCGACTCTGATCACTAGGCCGCCACAGCTCTCCGGTGCAGCTAGGATAAAAACACAAAAACGAAGAAATAAAATCAAGTCTACACTCCGCACCACAATCAGTCGTATTGTCCTCCCATAGTTTTATCGCGCACGGAAGTCGCTCCGTGCCGTGACAATAAAAGGGGTAGGCAAATTTTGAATATTTAAACATGCATTTACTTTGTGAACCGTAGAATAAAAATAAAAATCCTTCGATTACAGGCCGATTGTAGCGTTCGATAGTATTTTACGTGGCTTCCGTTATAAATTTCCCTGCCTTCCCTTCGCCTTCTCCATTGAATTTATCGATAGCTGTAAACCTTATCGTCGATGCTTGATCTTTATCTATGTTAGTGTATTTAAAAATATGTCTTCGAGGATGAAGCTTGCTTTGAGACGCTTTCGTAATCCTTTTTTTCGTTTGTTGAAAGTTTGGTTGAACGTAAATCTTCTATTTTTGGAAAAATGTAAATATAATATAGCGTATTATAAGAGTTTTATTTAATTTTTAATATCGATAGAATTCTATGCTACATATTATGACACGCTTAAGATAATCTTATCTGTTTTCGTTGAGATCAATTTATATTTTCATATTTAATTCCAATTATGATATTGCGATTGTTCTTTATCAGAGGCCTCAAGCACAAATTACAGCGTTACTCTACGAGCACAAGATGGTCATTAAAGACTATTTTAATGACAAGGAGAACGTTCCTCTTATAAAATGCCGTCAACCCAGAGATGAAAAAAATATTTCGTGAAACTAAATTCTTATGTTTTATGATTTTGACTTATATTTTGACTCATAGCTCTTAAAAGAACCTTGAAATTTTTAAAGTTGTAGCAAACAATAGCATCCGCAGTAAGGGCTGCGACTGAGGGTTCTGTGATATCCAAGTATGTGCAAGGGCACATACTTGGATATCACAGATAGAATTCTATGCTACATATTATGACACGCTTAAGATAATCTTATCTGTTTTCGTTGAGATCAATTTATATTTTCATATTTAATTCCAATTATGATATTGCGATTGTTCTTTATCAGAGGCCTCAAGCACAAATTACAGCGTTACTCTACGAGCACAAGATGGTCATTAAAGACTATTTTAATGACAAGGAGAACGTTCCTCTTATAAAATGCCGTCAACCCAGAGATGAAAAAAATATTTCGTGAAACTAAATTCTTATGTTTTATGATTTTGACTTATATTTTGACTCATAGCTCTTAAAAGAACCTTGAAATTTTTAAAGTTGTAGCAAACAATAGCATCCGCAGTAAGGGCTGCGACTGAGGGTTCTGTGATATCCAAGTATGTGCAAGGGCACATACTTGGATATCACAGAACCCTCAGTTTTCATTAAGACTGAGTGGTCAGATGAAAAGCCAATAGTTAGAGGGCAGACACTGCAAGTTCATCTATCTTTAAACCAAAGACGCTTTAACAAAAAGCAAGATTTTAGAAAAGCCTTTGAGTTGTTTTAGCTAAAAATTTAGTTCTGTTCACTAAATGGATGCGTATCAAAATAAATCTACATTAACATCGTCAAGATAATCGCGTGGGGCACTGATTACTCAAATGCCGAGTCTATAATGTGAAATGCGAACGTTAAATGTGTTTTAAATCCACCATTTTTTGGTATCGTAAACTGACAGTGTCGCGTGATTGGGGGTAGAACGAAATTTTTACAGTATAATACTGTTTATTTTATTGTTTTGAGACGCTAATCTTAATTTAGTTTTATGTTTTGCTTCAATAAGCTATTCGATTTGGGTTTGATCGATTATAGAGCTTTTGTAGACACAAGATGGGTATTTTGATGAGTTGTTTGTTACTGATGGTTTCTTGTGTATTTCACATGCCCCAAGCGATTTGCGTCTTTCTAGAATCATCATCGTCATACGCCTCCTCCAAGCACCGCCACGTTGACCGGTTCCGTTTTTCTCGCATCCAGCGGATTCTGGTCCTGCGGCCTTCATCGGATCATCGGTCTTCCTTGTGGAAGTCCTTTCAAGGCTACGCCTTCCGGTACGCGATCGCGACTCCAGAACCTGCCGGGTCCATCGGCCGTCTGTTCTGGGAACAATGTGCCCTGCCCCCTGCCACTTAAGTTTGGCAACTTCAGACTCGGTTACCTTGATATTTCAACGGATCTCTTCACTTCTGATTCGATCGCAGAGTGAAATCTTTCCCTTTCTAGTCAAAATCAAAATCAAAATCAAAAGTCATTTATTCAAACTAGGCTGAGAGTCAGCACTTTTTGAACGTCAAAGTTACAAAAGACAGTCCCCCCAAAACGCCCGCCCTTCGACACTTCCTAGTGCTTTAGCTGGGAAGAAGAAGTGGCGGAACAAACTCCCCAGCAGCACAGCTGTCTGTTAAGTTAGAAGAACTTGATTCTATACAATTGTAAGGAGGTAACATTATGAGACACAAAACATTAAATTAAATGATTTGCCATCTGTCAGCTAGCCAACCCAATAATCCAGGAAATAAAATGAAATCTATACTCAAGCAAAAGCAAAAAATATTTTTATCATGTAAATAAAGGTACCAAAATAAAAGCCTCCTGGCATAAGGGCGTGACAGCTTACATATGCAATGCTGAATCACGTTCACATAGCTGTTACGACCCGAGTTACAACTCGAGGCCTCAAAATGATAAACTAGGACCATCGGCGTAAAAACAAATAAACAGGTAGGTAATTAACAACAATACCAACATCAAGGTCAGCAAGACGACCAGTCACCACAAGCAGCTCCACAAGCAGTATACTCCCTAATTGCTTAAACCGTATTTATTTATAAATTCATTTCGTATTTTTATATCTATAAAAATGTTTAAAAGTATGCTAGTTGTCTACCAAACTTTTTATCTATTTGATCACATTTACGTGATCTACTTCTCTTCTAAAACGTTGTTTTTACGTCACAGAATCCAAGATTTTGAGACATCTTTCATCCCTTTTTCAAACAGCAGTAATATCCAACAAATCCCTATCCTATTTATATTCTACGTAAGTACAAAATACAAATGAAATCGGTATAAATCTGCGTGTTTGATGGCAATGAGGACATTAAACTAGATATGAATGAGAGCGCTATATATAACTCGCTATAATCGGGCAACGTTCCATAATGTACTATGTGTTATGTTTGCTTAAGTAATGCTTAGTGCCTCTTTACGGAGTCTGAGAGTAGGCTGTGATGGGATTGACACTGTGTTATGATAATGTATGTGTTTTATTAGTACGAGGAGCTCGTGGCTAAAACGAAGTAGTCACTCAAAAGTTAAACTGCTCTTGCCACGGTTAGTTTGTGTATGGATCTATAACATATATAGACTTCTCCGTGCATCGGAAAGCACGCTAAGTCCCGGCTGATTTTTGTAGATTTTTGACAGTTGTTACTAGTAGTTAGAAGGCCGAAAACTGCCGGGCAGCATTACCCAGTAACTTGGTTGTGGACTTCATATCATCCAGTTAGACTGGAAACCAACCTCAACATAGTTAGGAAAAGGCTAGGCAGATATGATTTAGTTTGTTGAATAAACTGAGTGAAACTTATACTATATCTAGTACTAAAATGTAGTGTAGGTATTGGATGATGTTACTTTTAGTGACAGATGAATCTTACTAATAAATTTGTCTTGCGTATTGCTATATACTTGCGTACTTCACACTCCTTTATGTAATGTTGATATTTGTTTACCCTTTTATTTAAGACATTGCAATTACACCTATTCATTATATAAAAACGTTTCATCTTAATTTGCTAGAACCTCACCTAACCCTAGTATTTTATTTTTATCCTCTATTAATATAGAAAGACATACTAATAGAGAAGCTATTTTAGATACTGCTCTGTAATATTAAACTCTTACACTGTATTTTTATAATTTATTTTTATTTGCAGGCTCGTCTAAATTTATCATTAACATATTATGTAATTTTATTGTAGGTATCTATCAAATCGTACGCGCACTTAACATTATTTTTACAACTTGTTTTTAAATAATATGTGAAAGATGGCATCGTTTATACATTGACTCACTCTGTAGCAAACATTGTGTAATATTGTAAAGTGCAACTATTTATTTTCACAAAAAAGACCCAATAAATTTCCTTCATCGATGAAACTCTCATCACTGTTCATCCCTTTCGAAACCACAGTTACACTTTAATCACCATAAACAAACAGAACATTTCCTATATCTCTTTTGTTTCATAAAAAGTTTTGCTCATTATTTAGTTTCCGAGCCCTTACGTCTATTCGTTTACAAGTCATTATAATTACGTTATGTCCATACGGGGCGGTGGTTTCGTGAGCTTGACGCTTAAATGCCGTTAATCGCTCATTTCAACGTAGCTATTTGTTATTTTTTTAGGGATCAGGCTTGTGGGACCTTGTTTTTTTAGCTGTATTAATAGCTAGTTATGTTCACGTGGTTCTACAACGATGAAACTTAGGACAAAAAGGTTATAACATGTTTTGGACATTGCATGTCTGACACGCAGGAATTAATCTTCTTGTCTACATTTTCTTTTGAAGAATGGTCTGTTCTTCGTTCTACCTCATCTTCATTACTTAACGCCCCATGTTCATTGCTAATGCTAACTTCTAAGCCTGCACTAGGGTTTTTATACTCCTTTACTGTTATCTGTACTGTTTATCAGAATTGGAAGAGTAACATCTTTCAAGTCTCTCAAACTCATAGGCCTATATGTACTAGGGATGTTATGAATATGAAATTTCGGATACGGATTGGTTACGGATGTAGAAATGATTATTATACCGGATACGGATACGGATATGAAATTATTTCGGATTATCCGTTAGTTTCGGATAATTTCGGTTACGGATGTGAAATTTTTAAGTAATTTAAAAAGTAAAATACGAATAGCTAATAAAATGGTTTTATTTATATGTCACCATTTGGTAGGAATTACAATCAGTCTGTGAGTAATTATTGCAGCTATTTAAAATAAAAATGGTTATAAATATATAAGGCGTATCTATTCATACATGAAATATTTTAAGAGGTACACCTGTAGGTGGTAAAGAAGCTACAGCAACGAAAAAAAAATTTTTTCTAAATGTATTTTTTCTCAAAATTTAATATTAATAAATGATTTGACGCACATAAGAAATACTGGCTCCTTCTTATTTTTCACGGCCCGAGACACCGCGGCCACGCTCGTGCCGTCGGGTCGCCGCCCTCGCAGCGTCAGGCGGGCCATTCATAGAATTTGGAGTAAAGATTTTATGCAAAACGTCTCAAGCAGTTTTAAAATCATAATAATTACGAAAATTCGAAAACGCTTTTTGCTTCTATAGCTTCTTTACCACCTACAGGTGTACCTCTTAAAATATTTCGTGTATGAATAGATACACCTTATATATTGAGTGTTATCTTATCTACCTAAAATAAAAATGTTATAACAAATCCGATATTATCCGAAACTTTTATTTCGGATTCGGTTACGGATAAATTTTTATATCGGATATCCGATAGTTTCGGTTACGGTTACGGAGCTCCCTAACATCCCTGATATGTACAATCTTACATTATCCCTCATCTGCATAGCCTAGCCTTTTCCCAACTAATTAGCGTCGGCTGCCAGTCTAACCGGCTGCAGCTAAATACCAGTATTTTACAATTTTACATGGAGCGACTGCCTATCTGACCTTCACAACCCAGTTACTGGGTAATACAATACCCCTTGGTAAGACTGGTTGTCAGATTTTCGGGCTTCTGACAACCCGTAACGATAATCAACGATCCACGAATAACAGCCGAGACCAACAGCTTAACGTGCTTTCCGAGGCACGGAGTGGTCTTGATATGTAAAGATGGTCACCCATCCACGGACCAACCGCGGCAAGAGTAGCTTAACCTGAACGATCGCACCGTGCGCCGCGTACATTATCTACTTTTGAAATGAGAGGGAAAATCATACTATAAATTTACATTTCGAAAGTTAAAGAACAGTGGCGAACTCCCGAACAAATTTTTGTTGACATTTTTTTAGCGTCTGCCTATGAAAAATATGTAAAAGTATAGATATCGAATTGCTGAACAGTTTTGTCTTCAGTTATACTTTTATAGGAAGTCAGGTATTTAAGATATTTCAGGTTGAAGTTTTAGAGGTTATGTCTCGTCAACAACAGACTTATCGAAAAAGGTATATAGAAATACCTACCTATTGCTCAAAATATCATTGATAGAAATGCATTTTAAATATAAAATAAACTACGGACTACGTATTCAGAATATTAAGTCCAACCGACGTGCGTAGGTCTGCCACATGGTCCACGTAAGTAAGTAGGCAGGTACTTACCTACTTAATTATATGTTCAGAAGAATATTTATTTAATAATCTTAGTCAACTACCTTTAGAGCAGTTAGTTATAGATATCATCATCATCATCAGCCTATAATTTGTTCCCACTGCTGGGACACAGGCCTCCTCTCGGTGAGAGGGAGTGGGCCATAATCCACCACGCGGGCCCACTGCGGGTTGGTAGATGTCACATGTCTTCGAATTTTTGGTTCTTAGACATGCCGGTTTCCTCACGATGTTTTCCTTCACCGTTTTGAGAGCAGTGGCGATGAAATAATTTACACAAAGTAATGCGCCTGCTTGGGTTTGAACTAATGACCTACTCTCGTACGTCGCAGCCGTTACCACTGAGCCACCACTGCAGTTATAGATATAGTATGATTTATTACATGGTAAGGGTAGGTCATTGGTAGGTATAGAAAAAAAAAACAACTTTTTTTAAAATATTTATTCCTCATCTTCTCTAACCACAATGTCATTAAGAAAACCTGCGGGTGCGGTGATATATGGTTGATGACTGGTCCATCCTAGATATCATACTTCAGTCATTGTAAGAGCGCAACATCCAACTCTCGAGTTAAGTGCCAATGCCGGGTATCGGCGCATTTTATTGACACATAATATGTTGCAGTTGACACACATGATGCGTGTAGGCCTTACACGGCTAATCATCGTGATAAACAAATCGATGCACACACAACAAAATCCAAGGTATCAGGCAGAATCGGAATCCAAAGTCACAGAAAAATATCGTCGTATAGGCAAACAATTAGAATCCTTAGGCAAGCACTAGTCACACAGGGAACCGTAAATCTCAGAGTCCATAAGCAGAAGCAGTCAATGAAATAGAAAATCACGGAAAATCGATGGAAAACAAAATAACGAGACGCACGCGAAGACAACGACAAGATAACAGTGCCAGCCGATTGACAATTGAAATGTCATGTTTTTTTTTGCGATGTTGCCATACTCGAATTGCACTACGATGTCATAATTATGAACGTATTAAAAAATTAGGACCGCTATAATCTTTTGCACAAGCAATCATTTTTATTTTAACATTTGTATTCTGATACCGAAATATATTTCCTAAGTATATTAATGCAATACGTAAAGCCACAGCGTATGTAACTTGACTAAGATTTATATTACATGGCAACTTTAAAAGTATCGCTTAGCCAAAAGTCATGAAGTCAAGCAAGAAAGAAAAAAAGTAAGCCATGATTATTTCTTAGCATCAATAATCTAGTCAAATTAGCTCTTTATTATTATGTTTTTTTTTTCAGACTTTGATAGTACTTATGCTTGATTTGATAAAACTTAGTAAATTATTTCGTCGGTATCTAGTAGGGTGACATACGTAGACGCTTAATAATTTCATCAACAATTCTCTCGCCGGTATCCTTTGGCTACGCTGTTTAAATTAGTCAATTTACTAAAGCTAATTTTCATACTAGGTAAGTGCTTTGAGCAGAACTGTGGTGTAGCTAAAAATATAAAGTAATCATGATTCATACCGTTGAATATAGCTTACGGAACCCAACCACCGTTAAAAGGACACCCGTTGTCATTTTTTTAAAGGTTCTTTCTTTCTCGAATAGCATTCGGAATGGTAATTTTACAGTTTTGAGCACGTCAATCTATTAATGTGATGGGCGCTTGGCATTATTCGTTTCGTGACTTCAGTTTAAACGTTTCGTTAGGGAATTAAGGTGGGTGTACAATGGGGCGACATAAATGGGCAACACAGCGGGACGCGCTAGACATAGACTTTCTCTCAACGTCATCCTTACTTGAGCCGTGAGCCTAAGCAATGATAGTGTGACGAAGTAGACCCGCCTATTACAGCTACTATATCCATCAAGCTAGAAGGCTTGAATGCTTCAGGCTGTTGACGGGTAGAACCATTCATTATAAGTCCGAGAATGCACCAATTTTCTTGCATAGCGTTGACTTCTATAGTCCCTTTTATAACTAACCAGCATTTGCGTTAAATTTTAGCCCCCGACTTGTCACATCGTTTCCTATCGCCCTCCCGCGATATAACTTTGTTTACACTTAGCGTTCTTTACGGTATTTTTTCATTTTGCTCGGCTCTTAAGGGTCATAGCGTGATTTTAAATAGTCTATAACCTTCCTCAAGAATCTGGCTATCAATTGCAAAAAGATTTTTTCTAATTCGACTGAAGGTCCAGAGATCACTTCCTAAAAACAAACTCACAAACTTTACCTCTTTATAAGTAGTGTAGATTTAGTTAGCGTCGCTTTTTCCAAGTATGACAAGACTGGTCTCCCTTCAACGGATCCTTTAAATCACTTCTAGACGTCGTAGCTACAAGTGTCTTGAAGAATAATGAGTGTGGTGACATATTCCTAGGTGCTGTTCTTCCGTGATGTCTGAGATAAAAGTTGCCCAAATTCTCGGGCACATTGTTGCTAAGTGAACACACAGCCTTAGTGTTCTGCCCCCTTTTTTTAAATTGTCCTCCCGCCGTTAGTTAATGTAAATTCTGGTTGTTCTGTGGTATCATTATTGATAGGTGATTTATTTCAGGGGTGACTTTTATAGTTTTTAGCGTTTGATAACATCGAAACTAACTACTTTTGGTATTAAAATAGGTATTTGGTACCGCGATTTGACGGGTTTTGAAGTTATTTGAACGGGGTTTTTTTACAAGCTTTTGTGGAGTCGGTGTGTTTTAGGTTATTGTTATTGGGTTGAAACCACTTGGTTCAAAGATGACTAATTTATTTTCTATTAGTACATACTGCTCATAGCAATGTACGAGCTACATATAACATAGGCACATACATAGTTACGTACCTATTTAAGTGAGGCAGTCTGTAGTTTAGTGATATTGGATATCGAAACATGACAGAGCTTAAAAGCTCTTCTTAAAAATCCAAATGCGCTTTAAAAAATGTTTAACTATGAAATTGATGTTTTACCAGGTGTTTATACACTTCAAAATATTTAACCATAATTAACGTGATTGATTTATAAAAAAATCCTTAAGTTTATATTTTCATCCATAACTTGATACAACTAGCGCCATCTAGTGACTAATAGCGGAACTAAACCACGCTTGACGCGGACATCACTGACTCAACTTTTTGTTTAAAATAAACAAGCTGTATTGTGATTTTCGACGCATTGAATTTTGTATAAAACTATTTTGAAAATGCTCTAATATCCGCTAGATACGGACTGTACTAACAAACCTCAGTGCGATAGATAAATCTCAGACAGCTTAGTAAATCAGGATGATAAATAAGTGCACATCTATACTAAAATAACATAATATTTGCTTACTTAATATGAACTAAACAAATATGTGTAAAGCACACACTGTAATTAGTGTCCGACACAAAATGGATTTTCAGTCGAACACAAAACCGAAACTGGCTTCGGACGAAAAGGAAAATGAATGAAAAAATATTAATATTTCCGCTATAAACTGAAATCTATTAGTTTCTTTTTTATACTTAGGGAGCGAAAGAGCAAATATAGGCTTTGAAAGCAATAAAAGTTGATAAATCCATTAGAGGAAACAAAAAAATCGTATCTTTCCTATTGTATTGATTTATAATATTACTAGCTTTTGCCCGCGGCTGCGCTCGCGTTAAATTCGGGGTAACACGGTTCCCCTGTCCTGATTTAGAACACAGAATAGAACTCGGAACAGGATGTTATTTTAATACGCTACTGTAGACAGACGATATTATATGTCTTTCCATTTGGGGATAGAATAAATAAAGATTGGTATCCGTCAGAATGGCGGGTGTATGACTTCCAAAAAAATCAAAAATAAACTATATAAATGTACGTAAAATGTACGTTTTTGTACTAAAATAACTATAAATGTACGTGTCTGTATGCGAAGCAAACATCATTTTAAAGTACGCCGCCATCCTGATGTCAGGTTGGCGCGTGCATTTTAATTCAATTAACTTTTTTCAATTTTGACAATAGGAATTAAATGTACGTCAATTGTACATATAGGAACACTATTTAAAACCTTCTTAAATGTTATACAAGCTCTGATATTGTAAAACGCACGTGAGCCGCCACCCTGGCGCCAGAATGGCGGGTTGATTCTAAACCAATCAAACTATTTTGATCAACCAAATAACAAATAAATGTACGTCTTATGTTCTTGTCAGATAGTAAAACAAAACTCGATTAAATAATTCACAGCATGATTTAATCAATTTTATAACATTTGATCATAAAGAATACAGTGGGCAATCAACATTTCTGGACTTATATTATTTTAATCCTGGCTTCAGATCATCATAGCACATCTACATACCATCACCCCTATCCTATATGAATGCGCTTTATAGTTCCCTATTGCATAATAATTAGAAATTAAGCTTGGAGGTACATATTCAAGCACTTCTATATTACATATAATAAGTATTATTAGAGTTGAGTGTTATTTCTAACGTAATATTGTCAATACAGACAAATGCCGATTGACCATATTCAAAAAGTATGATGTTTTGGGGTATGTATTCAAAGGTTACCGTGTGGTGCCGGACGTAAAGAATAGCATTACCCCATTTCTTCCCGTGGGTGTCGTAAGAGGCGACTACGGGACTTACTAGAGAATGGGCAGCAGCGTTCTCTATGCATTCTACCACAGTACTGCGATCGCCAATCCGCCTGCCAAGCGTGGTGATTATGGCAAAGCCCCCCAAATTGGGGGAAGCCTATGTCCAGCAGTGGACGCATTACGGCTGAAATGATGATGATGATTCAAAGGTTCGTATGCCTTTACAGCCATTTTGTTTGCAAATGACCAAATTGCTGTCGCCCCATAACATGGATTTAACTGCCTCATTTATTTGGGAAATCTCTTTTGTTGAGTCAATTGAAAGAAATGTAATTTTTCTTCGAACATTGTTGGTCACACAAGTCTCACTTGTACAGGTTTCTATCCTCTCGGCACTCCAGATAATATCAGCAAAGAGCCTTTCAAAATGGTAGGTCACGCTACATTCACAATGTATTGTCCTTGTTTCTCCTAATAAATGTATACTATAAGGAGTGGTGCTTTACATGCGATTGTGACCAACCAGTTGATGTCCAATAAGGCTCGATTGGCTGTTCACAATGGTGTACTGGTGCCTACGCTTATGTATGGAAGTGAATGTTGGGTGTGGCAAAAGAAGCATGAAAGCAGAATAAACGCCGTGGAAATGCGTTCCTTGCGAAGCATGTGTGGGGTGACTATGAATGATAGGCTGAGAAATGATGTGATAAGAGAACGGTGTGGTTTAAAAGAAGATGTAGTGACAAAAATTTTAAAAAATATGCTTAGATGGTTTGGTCATGTCGAGAGGATGAATGAAGGACGGCTCACAAAAGGTATTTACAAGGCAGATGTGAGTGGAAACACCGGGAGGGGACGTCCGAGGACGACATATATAGTGACCTTATTGGTGATGTTCTTCAGAAAGGTTTGGTGCGTAGTTTTCGCAACCGGCGTGTGTGTATGACCAATTGTATGTACCTAAACAAGGCAAAAGGAGTGTGTAGAGATCGTAGCAGGTAGCGTTTCGTGGTTTCTGCCTACCCCCATGGGAAAAAGGCGTGATTGTATGTATGTATGTATATAGGAGTGCTTGAATATGTACCTCCAAGCTTAATTTCTAATTATGATGCAATAGGGCACTATAATGCGCATTCATATAGGGGTGATGGTATATGGATGTGCTATGATGATCTGAAGCCAGGATTAAATAGAAGTCCAGAAATGTTGATTGCCCACTGTATTCTTTATGATCAAATGTTATAAAATTGATTAAATCATGCTGTGAATTATTTAATCGAGTTTTGTTTTACTATCTGACAAGAACATAAGACGTACATTTATTTGTTATTTGGTTGATCAAAATAGTTTGATTGGTTTAGAATCAACCCGCCATTCTGGCGTCAAGGTGGCGGCTCAAGTGCGTTTTACATTATCAGAGCTTGTATAACATTTGAGAAGGTTTTAAATAGTGTTCCTATATGTACAATTCACGTACATTTAATTCCTATTGTCAAAATTGAACAAAGTTAATTGAATTAAAATGCACGCGCCAACCTGACATCAGGATGGCGGCGTACTTTAAAATGATGTTTGCTTCGCATACAGACACGTACATTTATAGTTATTTTAGTACAAAAACGTACATTTTACGTACATTTATATAGTTTATTTTTGATTTTTTTGGAAGTCATACACCCGCCATTCTGACGGATACAAAGATTGGACACACGCGAACATGCTACATACAATTGTCCATGGGAAAAGCACGGCGTTTCTAAGTTCAACCCAGATAACTAAAAAAAAAAGTTGCCTATGTCACTCTCCGTCCCTTCAACTATCTCCACTTAAAAAATCACGTCCATTCGTCGCTCCGTTTTGCCGTGAAAGACGAACAAACAGACACACACACTTTCCCATTTATAATACTAGCTTCTGCCCATGACTTCGTCCGCGTCATTTATTTGCTCCCCTGACCCTTCCCGTCGCATCGCAGCTTGCCAGTTTTCGTCTATTTTTTGTTGCTGCTCCGCTCCTTTTGATCGTAGCGTGATGTTATATAGCCTATAGCCTTCCTCAATAAATAGGCTAACCGTCTAAAAAGAATTTTTCAATTCGAAGTTGAAAAAAAAAATACCAAGTGTCCGTAAGTTACTATCAAGTTTGAGAAAGGATGGCATATTGAATTGTGGATGGGACAGCTTTAAGACAGCTTTTACACAAAATGGGCTACCGTTTCAAAAAATGCAAATCAAAGAGACATCGCCTTATAGAGCAGCCTAATATTACAGTGTGGCGGAAAAAATATCTTACACAAATCAGAAATTACAGAACACAAAACCGCAACATATATTTTCTTGATGAAACATACATCAACGCCAGTCACCATGCCAGCAAATGTTGGCAATCATCGTCAGAACTCGGAATTCATGCTGATATTGGGATAGGACGGCGATTGGTAATTCTCCACGCTGGGTGTCGAAATGGCTTAGTGGATGATGCATTGACTATATTCAAATCAGATGCTAGAACCGGTGACTATCATGGAGATATGAGCGGACCTACTTTTTATAAGTGGGTAGATGAAAAGTTAAAAGATAAGTTGCTGCCGAATTCTGTGGTTGTAATGGACAACGCGTCTTACCACAGCGTTCAAGTTGAGAAGAAACCAACTATATCAAGCCTCAAAAGTGAAATGCAGAGCTGGTTGCTACGCCATAATGTAGAATTTTCAGGAACCATGACAAAGGCTCAACTACTACTTCTTATCAAAAATACACAAAAAGAACCCGTGTATAGAATTGACGAACTCCTGAAAGCCAGTGGACACACTGTTCTGCGTTTACCTCCGTACCATCCAGATTTAAATCCAGTTGAGTTAGTCTGGGCTGATATTAAAAACACATAGCCCAAAACTATATTAATTCTTCTCTAGACGAAAAGATAATCTTATTGGATAAATTGTTTTCGGAATTCACGGCGGAAAAATGGCAGAGATGCGACGATCATGTCCAGAAAAATGAAAATGATTACTGGAGTCGCGATAGTAGGTTCGATAATGTTATCGATTCATTCATAATAAATTTGCAAGACTCTGATTCAAGTTCCGGTGGCGAAGTGGAAGATGAAGATGATGACGAAATCGAAGATGAAGTTGAAACAGAATCTATGTCAGAATAACTTTCGTTAGAATATATAATTGTTTGTAAATATAAAAAAAAATCAATAAAACAAGTCCTGCTTTGAATTATAAGTTTAGTTCTTATTTATCACCTGCATATTTTTAATAAAATATGAGTATATTTGGGTTACATTTTAATCAACTAAGTAAGTATAATATATTACAGATAGATAGCTTCCAACCATCGTCCCGCCACAAGTCTTTCCTTAGAAATGCAAACTGATATCGTAAGATCTGTCCGACATGTATCGATCTCATGTGAACTCATGCACTTTTTTCTTCGCCTCCCACCTCGCCGCGCATACCTCAGGGAGTGCACAGCACTAATGGCCAGTTTATGACCGAAATCGGTAATATGCCCGAATCATTTTTTTGTTGGCCCGAATCCGAAATGGAATCTCCCGCCGGTTTCCGACCACAATACATAAATCCAAAAAAAGAAAATACTGACTCCCAAAACAAACCCTACATTGTGAAAAATTACTTTTCTATTACTACTTTACTACTTTTTCTGGCTTTTTTTGACTGGCCCGTTAGTCTAGTGGTTAGTGACCCTGACTGCTAAGACTGAGGTCGTGGTTTCGATTCCCACCCAGGACAAATCTTTGTGTGATGAGCACAATCATTTGTTCTGTGTTTGGGTGTAATTTATCTATAATATGTATGTATTTAGAAATATATAAGTATGTTTATCAGTTGTCTGGTTACCATAGTACAGGTTCTGCGTAGTTTGGGATCAGATAACGTTGTGTTGGTTGTCCTAAGATATTATATTATTATTATTACTTCAACAAGTCAGTGTCCTTAGATCTGTATTAAAGTTTTCTGCTACAGACTTCCGAAATTAAAGTTAGTTTTCACTTTGCAATGTTTTTCTTAGAACTCGTTTGTTTTTAGGGTTCCGTTGCCAAATGGCAAAAAACGGAACCCTTATAGATTCGTCATGTCTGTCTGTCTGTCTGTCTGTCCGTCCGTCCGTCCGTATGTCACAGCCACTTTTTTCCGAAACTATAAGAGCTAGGCTGTTGAAACTTAGTAAGTAGATGTATTCTGTGAACCACATTAAGATTTTCACACTAAAATAGAAAAAAAAACAATAAATTTTGTGGTTCCCCATACATAGAACTGAAACTCAAAAATTTTTTTTTTCATCAAACCCATACGTGTGGGGGTATCTATGAATAGGTCTTCAAAAATGGTATTGAGGTTTCTAATATCATTTTTTTCTAAACTGAATAGTTTGTGCGAGAGACACTTCCAAAGTGGTCAAATGTGTGTGTCCCCCCCCCCCCCCCCCCCCCGTAACTTCTAAACTAAGAGAATGATAAAACTAAAAAAAATATATGATGTACATTTCCATGTAAACTACCACCGAAAATTGGTTTGAACGAGATCGAGTACGTAGTTTTTTTTAAAACGTCATAAATCGTAAACCGCAATTTACCTTTCATTCAATCAACTGAAATATAAAAAAAAACGTTTATTTTCATAAACATAAACCTTATGCATAAACCGAGAATACCTACAGGTTTGTACGGAACCCTCGGTGCGCGAGTCCGACTCGCACTTGGCCGGTTTTTTTTTTCAAGTTTTCGCTTTTTAGTGCGTACCTCACATCAATTCGTATATCCAGCAGTACAAAAGTACGTAACAACAGTGCCAAAAAGTTTTATAACATCAAGATACACAGAGTGAATAATAAACACGTATTTACGAAACTAACTCAAAAATTACCCAAGCAAAGTTAATCAAATTTATATGGGACCACCGCACAAGCTTCCTCCACAAAATGAAAAAAAAAAAAAACATAATCGGTCGAAAATGAAAGAAAAACTTGATGAACATACATATAAAAAAAACACAGTTGAAAATATAACTTTCTCCTTTTATGAAGTCGGTTAAAATATATAAGTTAAAAAATTCAAATGAAAAATTTCTAACTCAGTAGCAGTTAGAAACAGAACGCTTGGAGCTTGACCGGTAATATAGAACTTCATACATAATCTGAAGATCAGGGGTTCGTAACTAAATGCTAACAGCCACACGTGTCAAACGAAGCTACGTTTGCCGCGGTCAGGCAGTGGAAGGGTGACCAACCATTACGTATCGAGAAGGGGCTCAATGGATGGATGGCCGTTCCTCGGTAAGCACATTAAACCATTGTTCCCGGCTGTCATTAGATCTTAATCTTAATGTGTCAGAATTTTAGACTACCCGGGGTAGTCAGAATCTTAAAATTCTGACAACCAGTCGTACCAAGGGGTATTGTTTATCCCAGTAACAGGGTTGTGGAGATCCATGTTAAATCAGAGTCTAAAATGAGACTGTAAGTACACCATAAATAATCCAAGTTAATGTTGTACAATGGATCTTCAAAGGATGTTCTAACTCACACGTGTCATTGAATGTTTTAAGTACTTATTTCTTTTTGTTAGATACTTTTAAGTTAAAACGTAATATCCAAACAATTAAATACAGGGTGCCAGGGATATTGACCGGTAACGTGTTACCGTGAATTCAGTACATCATCCTAGACACTGTGTTGAAATTTTTTGACGGTTATTATTAAAAAATTCGGCATTTTTTTTTTTAATACTGTCGGAAAATTCCAGGGAGTCCAGAAATATCTACTGAATCTATGGTTACAGGATGCGCGTCGATGTCTCTGGCATCCTGTATACATAATATGGTTACCTACCGACCAATAGAATAAATAGTTTCAGGCAAGTCAAGGTAATTAAAAATGGCACTCGATGTATCTTGTCCCAAACAGATTTGAATTTAACATTACAGTTACTAACACTACAAAATAAAGAAGTGGACCAAGAATGCAACCCTGTAGTACAACTGACTACTTTACACAATATTGTCAGATAATAGGCCATTGTAGTTGGCTCGATAGGAATATTTAAGTACGACTATACATTTTACCTGTTCTTAAATGATACGCTATAGGTTTGAAACTAACCCCACATCAACGAACTAAGTGTATCTACTCGTATGTTGTCAAAGTCTTTTTGCAGGCATCAATCAAAAGGAACTTAAAACTCCGTTAAAATTCTGATGATTGTTTCAAAGAACCTTTTACAAATAAGAACTTGCACAATTAACCACTACGATTGACTGATTTGGTGTTTACATGACAATCGTTAAAATTAAAGATAACCACACGAAATGAGCATAGAAAATGAAAAGTCAACTACCCTAATTTGCTTTGCCATTTTCGCATCTAAGAGGACAATTTTACAAAACTTGATTCATCGCCATCTTTTGCCGGCACCCCGAACTAACTCAAGTGGGTTCACACAGTCCTTGTGAACAACGCCATCTATGCATACTTTGGTACACTATCTCGCTCTGCCCTTAGCTACCCGTGAACTCCTGTGGGATATCGTCATACCCGTAACTCGAGAAAACAAACTTTAGGGAGAACTAAAATGGTGGCCCTTGAAAACCGACACTGCGAAGGAGAACGAGAATATCTATATAATCGCGTTCTTGGTACAGAAGCTGATGGGTAACAATTTTGAAATAAATCAGAAAAAACAAGCAGTTCATTGTTACGATTGTCTGGTTATTATGAACATTTATGTTGCACAGATTTATTGACGTCTAATCGAAAAGGAATATATGTAATTTTCTCTTCTATTGTGTCGGAGTGTCAACTAGTATCTAATAGAAGTAAAATGTCTGAATCTTAAGCGGGAGGTGCCAAGCCAGGTTAATGTTTATGTAGATATGTATATACATTTTTTTTTTTTAATTTAACTAAATGTATTACATTTTAAATAAAGAAAGAAAGAAAGAAAGAAAGAAAAATATTTTATTTGAGACACGCACAGGGCATAAAAACAATAAAAAAGAACATAGAAACTTTTAGGAAGAGGAGGCCTGTATACCAGATACCAGCAGTAGGAACGTTATAAGCTGATTAGGCTCTATGTCCACTTCAAATGCATACTGTGGATTAACCTTCCTTTTTTTTAAATAGCTTATTGTTTCTTGCGTTGCATTGTGTAAAATGTGTAATCTACTTTTCGTCATCTGCAACACAAATAAAAAAATCAAATTATTACATCTATTTCAATTCAACATTGGTTTCAATAATAACACGCACCCCTTTAAACAAAAAATATCCTTTGTTGGCACACAATTGGCAATTTGGCATATCAATGGCGCCATCCTATGTATTAATTACAAAGCGCGCCGACAACCCTGCTTAGCGTCGCTTTCAAGTGCGTACCCCCCTGGCAAACGAATAAACCGTCCATGAAAATATCAACTTTAAACTCTACCACCAAGATCCATATTTCAATATCACTCATAAACGAATTAACATGCAAAAGGCCTTACATCATAGGTTCAATTTGTTATTCTATGCTCCAGTTGTTAGAATTCATTTTGGGTTGACCAAATCTAAATCGCTAGGGGTGTGAATTAAGATATTATAAAAGGGACAAAAGGGGGGAATGTGACACGAAAAGCGCTTAGTGTCAACCTCATATGTCTTTGAAGTTTCATGTAAAATAGAGTGGGTAGCGTGTGGGCTATTTATTTGTATAAGCCGTAGGGCGTTCTTGTCTGTAGTGACGTCACGTGTACAATGACATTTTAGCCCTGGGATTGTATAAATAAGCCCCTTTGTAAAGATGGGCGTACTTGGATTTGCTATGCAATTTTTTCGGCTTTATATGGATTAACTATGGCGAAATATTCAATTAATCACGGGGTCTCCCTGACAACCGAAGAGTCAACTATATAAAATTATATGCGGGTCACTTGTGTCAGATTAAGTTATATTAGAGAGACAGGAAAGACCGTTGTACTTTTTACTAGTTCTAACAAAGGAAATTCGTACCTCAGCTCATATATCTACTTAATAAAATGCTTAAAATTATTCCTCCACAATAAGCCGCTGGATTTAGAAGCATGAAATTTTGCACCAGAGTTGTTAGCTAAATATTGGAAATGAGCGTAAAGACGATTTTTATAAAATTCATCCACTAACTGGGTTATTTAGGAGACGTAAGTTTCTATGGAAATTCTAACTTTTGCCGATATATCTTCCAAAAGTTAAAACAAACTCAATAACCAAAACCTTTTACCTTTTTACCTACAGCTATTTACCTTAGGCATTGAGCTTACATATCTAGTTTGCCCCCGTCAAGAGGATTACAGGCAGGATCCGTAGTCAGTTCGAAGCCCGTTGTAAAGCCCAGAATCCATCGTCACTTTGATTAAATCTACGGATATGTTCTATGTACTTAATTGGAATCGGCAGATAGTTTCTTATCCATCCCGGAATATCGTTGGTGAAAGATATTTCAGATTCGTCTCTCTGATGTGTATGTAGTAGTTTTATTATTGCTTATAAGATTAGTATTTTACCAGATACGAAATATTTAGCTAATTTCTCATCTCAGTTGAAGGCGAATTACGGCTGTCGGTGTCAATATTTCACAACAATTATGACACTGAAAGCTCTGATTCGATAAGTTGATCGCATTCAGTTACATTGGAGAAATTCGCCTTTAATTTGAGAAAATTCTTTTCAATAATGGAAGTTGTATTTCATGGTAAAAATATAAAATATCTGTTGTGTGTCGTAGCGTATCGAATGCCTTTGCATAATCCAATTTGAACCAGTTAACAAATCTTTATCTATGCTAAAAATAAAGCTGAAGAGTTTGTTTGAGCATTTCAAAAGTACCTACTAGTCGGATTTGAAAAATTCTTGTTGTATTTGATAGCTTAATTTTTGAGGAAGTAGCAGTAGAAAACCTAAAAATTACCTGGGAACCTTTAGGAGCCGATCAAAATATTTAAAAAACTAACTGTAAATTTAATGAAAGCGCGTGTGCGGCGAGGCGGGCGATGCAATGCGACGAGATGGGCAAAGAAATTTCACGTGGACGAAGTTGCAGAATGAAACGAATCAAAGATTTTAAATTTTAAAAGCCTGAATAAAATAAAATAAATAAAATAAGTTTATTTATTACACATCATTTTAGCTTACATTGCATATCTAGGAGTCTCCATATAGGCATAGAAATACCTGTAGTTGAAGGCTCCGCTCTTCCCTTACATTATAAACATACAAATAACAAAAGAGAAAAAGTAAGAAAGAAAATACGATCTATTGTATATGTGCGTGAGTGTGATTGTGTGTCTAAGTATGTGTGTGTGAGAGAAGGAGATTTTGAGTGTACATGGTGTGCCTAAATAAGCTAATAACATCACTACATATCTATATATATAAAAGAAAGTCGTGTTAGTTACTTCACTTATAACTCAAGAACGGCTGAACCGATTTAGCTGAAAATTGGCAGGGAGGTAGTTTAGAGCCAGGAGAAGGACATAGGATACTTTTTTTTTTTTTTTTTACTTTTTACCATAATCATTTATTTATTCCGTTCGACCGCGTTCCCGTGAGACGTCACATAAAACGTCAAAGAGAATACAAGTCACTATAAACGTTGCCTTCGAAGTACCAGGTTATCATAACTTGACAGGAGCTTACCAAACAAAGGAGTGTCAGCTAGAAAACGCTTTATGCCTTCGAAGTACCAGGTCATCATAACTGGGTAGGAGCTAACCTAACATATGAGTGTCAGCTAGAAAACGCTTACCAGATCACCACCGCGTACCAGGTTGTCAAACTTGGTACGTCTGGGTCAACTAATTATCTATACTAATATTATAAAGCTGAAGAGTTTGTTTGTTTGATTGAACGCGCTAATCTCCGAATCGAATCCGGTCCGAATTGAAAAATTCTTTTTGTGTTAGGTAGCCTATTTATCGAGGGAGGCTATAGGCTATATAACATCACGCTACACCTCAGAGGAGCGGAACAGTAATGAAAAATGTTGCAAAAACGGGGAAAATTTATTCCTTCTGAGAGTTTCCGTTGCGTGCGCTGCGTAAACGGTTAAAGTAACGCAAAAATCATGTATGACGGGATTGTTATTTTTAAAAAGTTCAAAAAAAAAGTCCCAAGAGCATATGTCTATCTTTTAAGGTTGACTCACTATAACTCAAGGAGCGAAAATGGACGAAAACTAGCAGGCAAATCGATGCGACGGGAAGGGTAAGGGGAGCAAAAATTTGACGCGGACGAAGTCGCGGGCAGAAGCTAGTATCATTTATTGTTAAGTCACCCGTTGCAAAAGTTACTCTGTATCATCATAATTTATATTGTATAACCATATTGTTAACTCTTTCTGAATATAATACAAGATACATAATCAGCCCATAATGTATCCACTGCTGGGTTTCAGGTCTTGCTCTCTGTGAAAGGGAGTGAGCTGTAATCTACCACGTTGGCAAACCCGAGAATAACTAGGATAAATCTAACACCATGTAGGATTTACTGCAGATGATAAACCGATTAATTATCAAAAGACAAAAATCCAGAAAGAGAAATCTTCCTTTATTTTTACATACACTGTAAAGTACAAACATTAAATTCCAGGTACCTACTACAAACCCAGCTCTTTACATACCCGCTTTTCAAAATACCCCAAGTGGTGCTGAAGTGTTTGGTGTAAGAGCACAGGAAATTGATTCGCTCTACACGTCACTCTCAGGGGGGACAGAGGACTTGCAGTGACGTTGAGTGATGCATGGCACTTGAAGGAGGTTATGTGTTTTGTTATGTACAGGAGGGGTGGTGGTAGAAGGATATAATGGTTTCTGAGATCGTGAGTTCTTTGTTCAAACGTATAAATGATAACTATAAATAATAAATGATTTCAGGGACGTAAAAACCACAACATAATTCTGTCTGTAGGTTTGTACAAACACGTTTGCAGGTCAATCATATTTTAAATACTAGATATGGTCGGCATTCCTATCTGACTACCCTGAAAAGAAAGCCAAACAAACTCAGAGCTCACAGTCTCTTTTTAATTCCAGACATAATCTTGTTCAGATCATGTGAAACCACGTCGATTGGTGTATAAAATGTTTTTTGAAGTGAAAACTTCTTTAGCGGCGTTGTGCACTTTTTTTGTAATGGGTAAAAAATGTTAAACTCGCGTCAGGACTCGTGACCTGATCGAAAATTTGTAAGACGGACGGAGATTGATTTTAATGAGAGATAAACTTTTTAATGTAATATAAATTGTCATGTTTGTGTCCGATAGCGCAATAAATAAATATTGTATTCTACCACATAAATGATAGTACTTTTATACTGATAATTAAAGCAATTCGTGCAAAATTATTCCCTAACCATTCCAAAATATCAAAAATGCACAACGTTAATATTCAAGTTTTCACTTCCGCCGGCACTCCCGGAGTGCAACCCGTCGTTTTTTTTTTAGGAAAGCTCTCCACAGATTCAGTCGATCTTTCCAATCAGTAATAAACTCATAGTGCTAAGAGTACATGATTCGGAAGTTTTAGCAATTATATATTTTACGCCTATTCATATTTTCTGAAAATGGTGGTTTGAGGTGAGCGCAATCTCAATTCACGATTCAAAAGATCAGAATCGGATTTCGCGGAATCTAATGCTTGATAATATATCCAGTATTCAAAACGACTGATACCTACCTATCTCGATGCTACAGATGAAGACAAACAATGTGTTCATAAAAGCTGACATTTCATAGAACGAGAACTATTTCAGTGCTAATGAATGATCTGTCAAAAAACCTGATTCGTTGAGACGTGAAATCTTACATCTTTAAACGAGCAATTCTTGTATATATATATATAAGCTGAATCTCGGAAACGGCTCCAACGATTTTCATGAAATTTAGTATACAAGGGGTTTCGGGGGCGATAAATCGATCTAGCTAGGATTCATTTTTATTAAATGTCGTTTTATTCGTGTTTTCACTGACCAACTTTATCGATAATCAACTTGAACATAAGCTTATTATTTTAAACGCAATTTACCAAAAAATACCGAGCATAGCTCGGTCAACCAGATATTATACATAATATGACAGCATAACGACTAGGGGTCACAAAACCGGTTTCACCGAAACCGAAAAAACCGGTTAAACCGGATTTTAAGACATTTTTAGAAACCGGATTTCAGTTTAGCGAAAACCGAGGTTTCGATTATTTCGGTTTTCTCTTAAAATAATAACTTATTCAATGATATGACATGTTTATAGTGTACACATATTGTCTCATCAATTACAATGATTATATTGGTGCCATTGGTGCTGTCTTTGCCGAGGTATAGTATCAATCAACTGAAAAGTCTGTGTCTGAGTCTCAACCTAACAACGGACGTACGACGTGCACTACTCCCCCTCTCTGAGGAGTGGCTGGAGAGGCTCCAAGGCATCCTCACATTCCGCCTGACGCAGGTCCTCACCGGACACCGGTGCTTCACGAGGTTCTATTCAGGATAGGGTGGCGGGAAAGGCCCGGCTGTTACCACTGTGTGGATCGCCTGGTGGACACGGTGGAGCATACGGTGAAAGTGTGCCCTGCCTGGGCGGAACACCACCGTGTCCTCGTGGAGACGATCGATCGCGGCGATCTCTCGCGTCCGGCCCTGGTTCAGGCTATGTACGAAGCGAGAGAGCAAAGGCAGCCATCACCTCCTTCTGCGAGGCAGTAATGCTCGCGAAGGAGGAGGCGGAGCACGTGAGGGAGAGGCAATCTATGCGCCCTCACGCCCCTAGCCGCCTAAGGAGACGCCCCGGGCGTCGGGAGTCCATTGCGGACTTCTGGCTTCAGTAGGCGCAGGCTTGCGGGTGGCGAGCAATGGGTAGCTCGCCGCCCGGTAAGGACTAGGCCCGGTCGACGGCGAGTTTTATACCACGCGCGCCTCAAAGAGATGTTAGCATCAATGAAGTGGCCGGCTAGTACCGATGCCTGCCAGGGTCGTGGATTTGTTCGGAAGAGCGGTTGCCCAGGCATAGGCAGCTGAAGAAACACGGGTGGGTTGACACGCCCTTCCACTCCAACCAGAGCGGGAGACGTCAAGTGATGATTTCCCATCCGAAAAAAAGGACTTCCACCGCTGTTGATACAGAAGTTGAGAATGATTTAACCTGCCATCATTAAAGTAGAGCTGGCCCTTTATCAAAAGGGAGGCTTTTGTTTAAAGTTCCTCCCTTTGAGTGTCGAGGCTAAAAGAATCTTCTCATCAGCCGGTTACCTTTATAACCACTTAAAAGGCCGTGGTACGATTTTTTTTTCGATTTTGCTGATTTATGTGATTTAACAGTTAAAATACGTTCGTTCATCAGAACGAACATAGAAATACAGTATTTTGACTATAAATTGAAATGATTTTCAATTTTGATCAAACTATGATCATTTCAATTTTGATGAAATTAATGAGCTACGTTTTTATGTTTATAATTTGATTTTGATTAATCGACGTCAAACAGACTGTAAAAACACGTCTGAATAATAAAGTAAATCAGGCTCCGAATCTCGCTGAATGTTATCACTTTTAAACATTCTTTCAATTTTACGGTGTAATTACAAAAATAAGAATGGAGTTTAATTTATCGTTGCTTTAAGCGAGATGTTCTGTTGATTCTCAGTTACAATAATATTGTTGTTGTTGTTTTTTAGTTTATTTACTCAAAAGGAGTTTTTCAATTGATTCTTGTGATCTCTGATTTAGCAATTAAGCTTATTAATGACTGTCGACGACAAAAAGACTTAAGAACCATAAAAATAGGTATGTTTACTTTAAAAAAAAACATTGAAATAATCGAAATCACCGAAAAAACCGGAAAACCGGTTTTGTGATGAAATATAAATCGGAAAACCGGTTTCCTAATATACCAGCGGTTTTGTGACCCCTAATAACGACGCTCTTCAGTAAGGCTAAACCTGTCACAATGCATTTGTACCAAACTCGTTAATTCACAAGCATCTGGTGAAAACCATCTCTCAAATCCAAATCACAAAAATAACGAAACAAATGACACAAAGCTTCACTAAACCAACATAAGCTACATAATACATACGTGAATGTATCTCACATTAGAAGGATTGCCCTCGTACAAATAGTGAATTGTCAGTATTGTCACAAAAGCCGTCGCCAACAATGGCTCTTCGACTTGTAGTTTTTTTTTTTCAGATGTAATAAAGTTTAATCCGAAAATCCCCGCAGGCAAGTGGATGTTGTAGGCCAATTATTTGTGGGTAAGACGCTCCTTCAACGGTGCCGTTGGGTTGGGAGACATGGAGAGGCTGTTGGGTTTAAAACTATTTGGTTTGAGTTGGTTTTTCTTGATTCTTTTAATTTGATTTGGATGCTCTTAAATCGGTACAAGAAATCTGCGTGAGATAACCGGCATGTGACATCTACCAACCTGCACCGGGTTGATAGATGTCATTACAGACCCTGCCAGAGAGGAGCTCTTTGCTAAGCTGTGGGAACGGTAAAGGCTGATTAATTAAGCTATACATGTAGCTTAAGCTGTAATAGGTGAGGTTTAAATAAATTACCTGTTAATTGCATCAATCAATCCACTCGATAGGCTATCGCAGTCCACTGCTGGTCATAAGCCTCTCCCAAGCTTAATCATACTGCAGTTCATTGCATAACATGGTTAATTTAATCAATGTAGAATCCAAGGAACCGAACTTCATAATTTGAGTTAGGTCAAAGCCTCAAGATCAATTTTTTTAAATATCGACTCCACTCATCGCAGTAGTTCAACTCGCAAAACAACAAAAATGTCTTCCTGCTTTCTCAACAAGTCCTTCTTTCAATAGCTCATTCATTGTTGTCGCGACTGCACGATTAAACGCGCGACAAAAAAATCGCAAATGATATCCGCACAAGTTCTAGTGTTACTTGAGATAAATCTTATTGTGGCAATCATAGTTGCATTGCAAGGTAAATAATCTTCTGCAGACTATTTCACCTCTATTTTTACGTTTTAAAGTTTATTTCTGTTTGATTTGAGTGTAGGAATTTATTGTATTGCGTTATTGATCGTCGTCACAGATAGTATTTTGACATTTTCATCCCATTTTGCTGCATTGTCACCGCTGCAGGCTAATCGTTTGGAACGATGCGACAATGCGGTTCATTGTCGATTCAATGTATTAGTTGTGTAATGCGTTTAGAACGTATCAGTTCCATAAATGAGGTGTTTTTTACTGCTCGTTTTTGTGTAAGTTTATTCTGAGGTTTTACATTTTTGAATTTTTAAAGGAATTCAAGAATTCGAGACAATTAACTAGTTTTACTCATGTCTGCGTAAACATTGCAGTTTTAATACTTTCAGGTATCTTCACAGTTATCATAATATCGTACGTTTACACGCTCCCGTAGGGGTGTACTACGTGAGGTCGACAAATGGATGTGCAAATAACACTTGTGCGACAAAACAGTACTGTGGCTCACCAAAGTTCGAATGCACGCTTGTGCGACACACACGAGCTCAGGTAGTACGCTCGGTTAAGTTAGGTTAAAACTGTGACCTCCTACGACTACATTCAGTGTGTCTCACAAGCGTGCATTCGTACTATAGTGAGTCGCAGTACAGTTTTGTCGCACAAGTGTTATTCGCAAATCCATTTGTCGAACTCACGTAGGACACTCCACCCGTAGTGCACCGAAGTAAAGTAAAACGTAGTCTACTGATTGGGCATCTCGTAATGGCACACTAGCTCTACCACGAACACTTCAACTAAAGCATAATCCGTTACTAACGAGTATATTTATAATAATTTTCAGAGCAAAATCACCCTCTTAAATCCTTCCAGGTGCAGATTCAATTCGATCCCATAGCAAAACACAGTAAACACAAAACGCTTGTACAACAAATAATTATAGCAATAACCCAATGAAAAGGCGCCAAAGCCAACAATGGACTCCGTTGGAAATATCCTTATCCTTGAAATAAGATTTAATAACGTTTTGTTGGAACCCAATGCTCTTTTAACAAACCTCTTTGTCGAACCTATTTGTGGCAGCATCCAGTCTACCCTGACCCCCTTCGATTCTCGTCTAGACTTATGAACTGTGTTCCAAAGAGGTGTAGTGGCGTTGTTTAGGAGTTCAAGTTTCACTGGTAATATTTCAACAGCATCTTCCGTTTGATAAGTTGTTTTTTTGTTATTAAAATCTTTGAACACAATTGCGCTGGATTCGGGTGCTGCTGATTGTATTGTTGTGTTGGCACAACTGATCTGTTCGGATTGTTATTGCTCATGGGGGCACAAAAACTTATAATCGCTGACGGGTTGAGCGGTACTGACTATGCATAACACTGGGTTTGAGTAACAATGTTTTTTCTTCTCAATTTTGCATAGAACTATAAGGGGATGCTTTGGTGAGTATTTTAGCGTTATCTGTTTTCAGATCTTTCTATATCGATACCTAATCAATTTAATTTGCCAATCTACACTAACTATAAAGAGGTAAAGTTTTGTACATTGTGAGATTGTTTGTACGTAGTAATCTCTGGAACTATTAGTCGGATTTGAAAACCATTTTTGCATTTGATAGCCTAATTCTTGAAGAAGATTAAAGGCATTAATGTATTTTTATATTAAGTTATTTTTCATTATTATTACGCTAAGACTCTTAGAAGCCGAGCAAAATGAAAAAAGTCAGAAAGAACGATAACTGTTAACGAAGTGATAGAGCGGGTGGACGATGGCATACGACGCGACGCGCCGGGTCGGGGCTTTTCACACGAATGAAATCGCAAGCATTCATATAAAATGTGAATAAAAAATTATCTTACCTTACTCATATTAGTTTTTTTTTTAATTCTAAAATAACTTCCTAAGCCTGTGATAAATAACTTAAAATGACTTAGGGGCAGTCGCTCCATGTAAATTATTAGTCTGAGAGCCGACCCATACATAGGAAAAGCTAGATGGAAGAAGAATGAAGGGGAATCAATAATGAGATAATCTTTTCTGTTATTAGTAACAATCGTTTTCGCTCGGATTGTAGATCAAATTTATGATTGTACTAACCCAATATGTCGCACGAAAATCAAATACTACCCTCAAATGCCGAATTCGTGTAAGTCTTGAACATCAATAGGCATATAACTAGTTTTGCCATTACTGGTATTTATTCAGGGTGGCCGGGGGTTGCGGTCGGGTCCGATAGCCCAGGGCATCAATATTGTCCCTGTGTTCAAACGAGCTACCCTTGTAGGCGGAGAGAGTATACCAACTCTTATCGAACATGTGAATTTAGGAATTGTTTTGTCTAGTGACTTTCAACTGTACTGTGCATACTGATAAGGGCCAGTTTTGTTTTTGAAGTTGACAGTTTTGGTGTAAAGACAGAAAGAATTCATTTGTATTTGACTGTATAAACAATAATGATCTATAACATAGTAGGCAGGCTAGGCAGAGGTATAACCTCGAATTTCTCCAATTCACAAAGATCTTTGTTACACAAAAAATAATTACATTTTTAGGGTTGCTTACCCAAAGGATGCCAAAGCGGTCCCGGCCACCGTAGGCGCGAGCTTGCGGGTGGCGAGCAATGGGTAGCTCGCCGCCCGGTAAGGACCAAGCTCGGGTCGACGGCGCGCAGTGTTCCACGCGCGCCTCAAAGAGATGTCAGCAGCAGTGTAGGGGTCTACTAGGACCGATGCCTGCCGGGGTCGCGTGATTGTTCGAAAGAGATACCGTGACCCTGGCACATGGGCAACTGATGGAACACGGGTAGGTTTTAGTCAGTAAAAGTCTGACACGTCAAAAAAAAAAAGGATGCCAAAGGCTAGACAAGCGTCCGCTGTGCGTCCGCCAGTCTGTCAGCGGGCTGTATCTAATGAACCGTATTAGGTTAATAGTTTAAATTCTCTCAGAGTGTGTTTTCTATTGCTGCTATAACTACAGATAATAAAATAAAATGTACCTACTACAGTATCCGTACTAATCGTCAGGTTGTTGAAATACAGCACTGTCGTAGTCATGTTTTCTTCTTACGAACTATCAGCAACAAGGTCATTGTACAAGGTAGAAACGACAATATGAAAAAAATAAATAAACTGCGTATATCTAATGCTATTCCCAGTCTACATACAAAAATATATTCAATAGTTTAGTCACTGTAGCTGCTCAAAAATTGACAAAACCTATAGTCGGCCCATCCCTACCTACCATTTGGTTTCATTTGATAGAATAAAAATGTATTTGCACAGAAAGCGTATTATAAATTAGAAGTACCTAGTCATTCTGCCTTTAAGGGATACAAAAATAATAAAGCATTATAGCTTTACAAATATAAAAATTAACTTACAAGATCTAAATCTATTTTTAACTATACTAAATTATTGGTAAATTTCAGCTACAGAATACACTATATTACACTTATTTAATAGTAATTTTGTAAGGTTTTCTTTTAATCTTTTAAATGGTTCGTCTTTAATATTGTTAGGTAATTGGTAATTTTAGTTGATAGTTTCAAAATAATATATTATTGTATAATATAGTATTTTGAGTGTTTTCATTCCAGGTTGTGTCCACTTTTTTCTGTTCACAATTTTCATTCGATCGTTTCACAGTAACTTGACTGACCAAAATCCGGAAGTTTACACGAGACCTCCGGGAGAATCAAATAGCTCTACCCTTTTAGGATTCCAAGCTTTGCTGCCGTGCACTTCCGCTGAAATGTGGTACCAATGTTCTGTCGCCTTGTGTGACCTGGCTCTGCGTTTATGAGGGGAATATGCTCGTGTCCCGTGTCCCGGAATCACATGAATTTTTGAGAGGTATCGTCTCGTTGTTCTGTACCTGTATCGATGAAGATGGGTACATGTCACGTAGATTGGGTTAGTTTTCAAATAACTGCCAAATTTAAAGGTAACAGATCTTTGGACTAATATCGTAATCTCGGAAAAAAATTAACAACTTCCCATCATCATCATCATTTAAGTCGTGAAACGTCCACTAGTGGACATAGGTCTCCTCCAATTTGGAGGGCTTTGCCATAATCAACACGCTTGGCAGGCGGGTTGGCGATCGCAGTATGGTGGTAAAATGCAAAAAATCGTTGCTTCCCATTCTCTAGCATGACTTCAACGTCCCATACAAAATTTCAATGCCTACTCGATTTAAATGCATGGGACAGCTAATTTTTTCGCGATTACGATACTGGTCCCATGAAGAAAATTATGGTTTGTAACCTTTGTCTTAAATTACGCAGTTCTTTGGAAATTAACCCTATTTTAGTTTTAGGCTTAATCATTGCTGAACAATGCGTTAAAATCTTATACTAATGCCCCTTTCCACAAATACTAAGCGAAACCTAAATATGTAGAAGTGCGCTTTTGGAAAAGGAACTCTCGATTTAACGCTGAATGTTGAAAATCCGAATGCACGTAAAAACGGGCATAAAAAGCTTCGAAGAATAATGGGCTTAAAAGTTTCAGATTTTGCTAATTAATTGACTCAAAAAAATCGACTTTAGTCGAGTAGATGTCGACTGTTGTGTTGGGCTGAAGTGCTGGTTCTAATAATAAGAGCAATCTCACTTGGAATTTACAAGGTCTTCAAAGTTTGACATGAAGTCCTGATAAGTATGTTTTCAATAGGTATACAATACATTTATATATGAATGCCACATTAATGCTAAGATGATGAATTCAAACAACTCTCGAAATAGTTGTTGAAAGTTGTCAAGATGTGTTTACCGACTGCCAGATCTTTCCATAGCTCCTTTAAAACACGGAGATCTGTATGTATTTAAAATAATCTTTTTATACCTACTTTTGTATAAAATGTAAAGCCAAAGCCTATTTCACGATTATGCAAACCCTACTGTAACGTGACAAACAGTCAACAACAAAAAACCCGAAACCACGTAAACCGAAACGATTTGATCGAGTCTCGTCATCGCCATATAACCTAAATAAAGTACATCGGAGTACAACGTCCAAATTAGGCGCGAAATCGCTCACGAGGGCTCGCAAAAACCTCGTTAGAGCCGCCATGTTTGTTCGGCGACAGTAAGGGGCGCACCCTCTATGTACACAATCACCACACAACACTGTCCTGTAGAACCGACTTATGACACTAAACCCACCTTTAACATTACTACATAAAGCTCAAAATCCTATGTGCCGTTACTTCTAAACGCAAGTTGCTGTGGCTAAGGGTGTATGTGCCGGGCCAGGGTGTGGGTAACACCCTTGTCGCGTTGTGCGACGGAATAGCTCGTATGTGAAATGGATATGCCATGCGATACTGAAAGTGATATTCATGGAGGTGATACTAGAGGTCGAAATTATTTTTAGGCTTTATTTTTTAGAAAAGAAATATATCATGCGTTGAAAATTGCTTCGTACTTTGTGTACTCATTATTCATGGCAAAAAATTTTGTAGATATTCCTTTGAAAAAATCCTAATCTAACTATTTCTCTAAATCAAAAGAGTCTGAATATATTCTCTAAATCTAAAGATATGAAGATTATATTTGGAATCGTCCACGTGTTTGTTTTTAAACTGTACCTAATGATCGGTAACATATAGGAATATTATGAAGTTTTGCCCTCAGGCTGTTCGGTGGCTGGTTATGAATATTATAGGCCTCTACATATATTTCTGTAACTGACTCAATTTGCATGATATAGTAGGTTGATGTGCACGTGTCTTACCTACTTATACCTTGATCACTACTTCGGAAGTATCATTCATCTTTGTTCTGAATGAAGATCATAGTTTTAAGCTGATCTTTTTGAATTCGACGATTGTTACTCTTAGTTTCATAAGGAGCTCTGATAAGTACTTTTTAGTTCCTCATTTAACTAAATTCACTATCAACGGTCTGACACGTAGGACTTCCTTTCTTTATTTCTTTCTCGCCCACTTTGAGTTTTTTTCCTAAAGCCCCCAATTTAATTTGCAAGTGACCATCTGTCGCGAATCTGAAACAGCTATAGCCCCGATTATATTTAGACGTGTAATATTATAAAGTCGTAACATGGGCTATGATTATGACCCGTATCCTATTTCGAAGTTTAAAGAAGAGAGTCACAAACGCCCACGATCAGAACCTATGGTCTAATAATAATAGGATAGTTTCCAATCTCAGATTAGTGTGGCTATGGTATACGAAATATTATAGACGTATTTTATTTGAGTTTGACCCAAAAGAGACCTGTCTGTTTTCTATAATACTACGAAATGAAAACCAATACACACCACATTACCACTAACTCTTCGGGGAATGAAGGAGTCCATTCCCCGAAGAGTTAGGCAGAGGTGTTGGTACATACTGGTACACCCACTTCGCCAGTTATATCTAACTCATATAACCCAAAGAGGAAGAGTCACGATGCTTTCGCAATATGAATTCTATTCTTATACCTATAAAACTTAGCTACAGTCTACCTAGTGCCGGTAAAAGCAAGGTATTTCAATATATACTGATAGAAAAAGCCGGCGTGCAAGCTTGCAATAACGAGAAATTCTCCAAAAGAATGAAATACTTGTGCTGGGTGGCTGTAGTCATCATGAGGGCTCGTATCGATTGCGATTAGACCCTCTGCCACCCTCCGAGTGTAAGGTAGACGCACACTGCGAAGGGATAACGCTTGGAGATAGAACAAAAGAAGGGAATGACAAGAGCATTAGAGTAAATATTGTGGAGCCTTATGTAGAAACTGAAAATTATAATATTTGAGATTAACTTGCTTAGGTTTTATATAAGGATCTACAATAATAAAATTTAAAAGAAGTCTAATGATTCATCGTGTTTCAATATGCATACCTTTTTTTGGGTGGGAAATCATCAAATGACGTCTCCTGCTCTAGGGCGGAGCGGAAGGGCGTGCCAGACTTTTACTGACAAAATCCCACCCGTGTTCCGTCAGTTGCCCACATGCCAGGGCCACGGTAACTCTTTCGAACGAATCTCGCGACCCTGGCAGGATATGCATACCCTGAGGCAACCATTATTATATCTGACCTATAAAAACAACGAAATTTGTCTTTATGGGCGAATCAATTTACGTTTCGAAGGCAAATAAACTCTACATTTGGCACCATTTAAAGCATACTCTTTTAACGTAAAAATATGACATGTGTATTCTATTTCGAATTAAGGTTAAAGAAATTTATTTTCTCAATAAGAAATTACAAATATTTCACTTACTTGAGAATAATTTGAAAATAACTTAAAATATTAACAAACTTTGACAGTCACTATACTATCACACTGTGCACATACGTTTTTCATTATATCAGACAGTTAAAGTACATTAATTAAAATAACACAAGTGTTTAATGTCGTGCACAAATTACATTAACAAACGTAAAAACTTAAAATATTTTATGACTTACATTATAAATCATTATTTACTGAAAACTTAACGTACAGCAATCTCGTAAATCCGCATTATTTGTTCAAGCTAAAAATCTACTTACCTACTCTATAGGTACTGCAGCCTTAATCGTACAAAAAACTGATTCTCCTAATTATTCTGAAGCTAATCCGACGGTTAACATATCTCCGAGCGTTTCTCCATCCAAGTACCAGTGCATCCTTACTTTGAGAGGACGAATTAATTCCAGCAATTAATGGAGGGCTTAGGGTCGAAGTGATCCTCCCCTGTTCGCAAAATTCAATTATTGATGCCTCCGTCTCTGCGGGGGTGCCTGAATAAGCCAGGGTTAAAATGTAGCTGATCGGACGAAATCTTGTAGTTTAAGGGGAAAAGTAAATGGCGTCGGGAGAGTATGACTTAATATTCTTCATTAATTTTATTTATGATTTAGTGAAGTTAACGATATCTATTTATAGGACCATATGTTGCTCTGAAAGGAAAACGCAAATTGATATAAAATAATGTATATAGATATCTATTAAATTACAAGAATTGGTATAAAATACTCGAAGCTGACGCCTTGAAATACGAAATAAAAGTGTGTTAATTTCTTATATGCTAGTTTATAAAATGGGTTGTGAGTTAGTTAAAAATAATTAGGGAAAACATAATTAAGAATTTAAACAAGATAGTAAACAACGATTAACTATCTAATAAAATAATGGTTGATAAGTTAATGACTTATTTACAAGGCAACGGATGGATGATTTAGATATTGTCTTAGGTACTAATAATGAAGACGGGCTACATAACATAACAAAAGACTTATGGATTTATAAACGAATTGCGCGAAACTGGTCAGTCATAAACAACATTATATAGAGAAACAAACATTAACACATTATACTGTGTAATAGAAAATAGAAAGAAACATACATTACTAATTTTATGGTCCTGATAATACAGTTAGCAGGTTCACAGTTAAACACCAAGTGGAGACGACATAAGTGGCTTGAAATATTACGAATATTAGTAAGACCACTGTGTAACATTATTACTATTCTCATCATATTTATAGTCCTATGAATCTGTCATCATCATTTCAGCCGTAAGACGTCCACTGCTGGACATAGGCCTGCCCCAGTTTGGGGGGCTTTGCCATAATCGCCACGTTTGGCAGGCGGGTTGGCGATCGCAGTATAGTGGTAAGATGCATAGAGAACGCTGCTGCCCATTCTCTAGTAAGGCCATTAGTCGCCTCTTACGCGCCCTCAGGAAGAAATAGGATGGTGCTATTTTTTACGTCCGGCACCACACGAATACTATCATATCTATAAGTATTACTGGAACTTTTTAGTCATTAAATGTTCATACTTGATTGCACGTTAATCTACACTACCTGCCAGGGACGCGAGATTTGTTCGAAAGAGATACCGTGGCCTTGGCATATGGGTAACTGAAGGAACACGGGTGGGTTTTAGTAAGTAAAAGTCTGACATTCCCTTCCGCTCCACCCTAGAGCGGGAGACGTCATTGGTGATATCACACACACACAAAAAAAAATCTACCCTATATCAACACTGATTTCAGCCTCCAGATTCAGAGCACCAACACATTCTTAATCACTGTTTTTTCCGTACCCAACTCTCGCATAAAAAAGAAAATACAAGAGGTGCTGCTAAACCTACACAGAATATATGTTGATATATAATATACGTATGACGGCTTCCCCTATCCCACTTTTGCTATCCTTGTTTATTTGATGGCTGCGGCTAATATGGCGCGAAGTTAATGAATTCTGCAATAAATACGTCGATCAGACATAAAGTGTAAGTTTTTTATTTTATAAAACGCTGTTTTATTCATTCCTAGATAAGGTAGTAAATAAGTTGCTATAACCTGTATTGAACTCTATGTGTAGCAAACATCGAAATAGTTAGCTAGTTTTTTAGTGTTAATCATTTTATTGTCAAAAGAAATTATAATTCGTAATCTTGCTTGAAATGTTAGAAATAAATTATAAGTGCAAAAGGACGAGTAGAATCTATTTTGATGATTTTTTTATGATTAAATAAATCCAAAGTAATCTCTAAAAAAATAACCGTTAGTCCGGAGTAAATACGTCAATTAAGGTGATCCGTTTATTTTTTAATAAAAACAAAATACATGTTTTTCGTATTTAAAATTTTCACAGGATGTATGTGTTTTAAGAATACGAAAGAAAAGCCTAATTTAGCGCGCAAACCGCCCATTCTAGCTGTTCGACGCCAAGCCAAGGCCCTAGCCATAGGATTTTAATTGAGTAGGTGGAAGCGTGATGCTGGGGCCCTGGAGCAAGAAGTGGCGAGCGAACTGTCCGCCGTGCGCGGAGCTGAACACTAGCCTAGTTCGGTGCGCTCTTAGAAGCCAAAATAATTTCTCAACAAAAAAAAATCTTCCAGACTCTTCAAATCCCAGCCGTGGGTGGCACTGGTACAATATTTAGTAAAAGACTAATCTGAAACATAATAACAAGCACGCCTACACAAAAAAAATGTAAGTAATGTAAGATTTGTAATAAGGCTGCGCTATTTATATCAGCTTCACTAATGTTGTTCTTTTGCGTAATGTCGTTACGAAATCTAAAAATGGATATAGTTTGGATTTTTCCTTCTTGGCTTTAGTGATGCTTTATATATTTTTTTAAGGTAAAGTGGTATCTATGTCTCTGTAAAACCCCGAACTACAGTAAATCCTAAGATTTGCCAACTTTTAATGGTAAAAGTCCGAACCGTTTTATACATCAGCAGCCAATAATGTTCCCACTGCTGGGACAGACGCCTCCTCTCGATGCCACCACGCGGGCCCAGTGCGCGTTGGTAGATGTCACATGTCTTCGAATTTTTGGGTCTAAGACATGCCGGTTTCCTCACGATGTTTTCCTTCACCGTTTTGAGAGCAGTGGTGATGAAATAATTTACACAAAGTCTCTACAAAGCGCCTACTTGGGTTCGAACTCACGACCTACTACTCGTAACCGTTCTATGATCATCGTTTATTTCGATTTTTTTACATTCTGTTGCGTTCTCAATGCGCAGATCAACATAGAAAGTTGTAAAGCTAGTACATGAAAAAATCCGGCCGCTATGTTGTAACATCCGTGTGTATGTCGACTTAAAGTAAGATCAGCCCATAATGTTCCCACTGCTGGGATATATTCATATTAAACTTACGTTCACTTTATAAAGAAATCTCGTGTTATCGCATCTACTCGCAAAAACTGCGCGAACAGGGTCGGGTAACTATTTTACTATAAAAGGCACGCTAAACTTTTTTTACGACTGCTTGCATCGTTTGATGAATTCGGTGCTTTTTGGGTGTTTTAAAGCATATTCTTCCATTTAAAATCCAATTACTATAATTAAAGATAATAATTCAATTCATACACATCGAAAATGTATGAAATTTTGGTAAAAACCTGAAACAATAAGAAATTACAAAACTTTCATGAATCCCTCTCACAGTACTTCTGACATGCCATGATAAAACTCTCGTCCATTCTATTCTAATCTAACAAATGATCTGCGAATACAAACAAAAATCTGCAACACGCAACAAACAATTATAGAGGTTACAATAGAAGCAAGAGGTTAGAATCCAAGAAATGATTAAGTGCGAGGTACTTAGGACTAAAAACCACAACGTCGCGACATGGGGCACAGCAAACTGCCTGGAATTTCTGCACCAAGTGTAGCAAACTTAGTTTGTAGTACATTTCAATGTCTATCTATCTTCAACACGTTCCTACTTACCCACTTATTCTTTCCTCGCTTTTGTCCCGCAAGTTTTTCAGGCAAATTCTTCGTCGCACCCCCAACCAACTTCAGTCGTCACAAGACTAACAATTTTCAACTGTCTGCATAGTTTAGTAAGTATCAATATTTGTGCTAATTCATTATTAAACTTTTCGACACAGACAAAAGCAGCAATAAAGATAAACCAGCACCGAAAACAAAATATCTTCATAATAGTTAGGCAAATCATCAAAAACTATTTAGTAGCAAAACCAAAAACTACGCGCCAATTAAACGGATGACAAGATTCCGTAAAATCGGACACTCGTCGAGTATCTAGGTAAAATCTCCCCAGTTATATTTGAAACACTAGTTCGCAAATAACAAGAGAAGTAAGGCCGGGTACAGAACGGCGAGCGACAGAGTCGAGCACGCTAATTGCCACTTGAGCGCCAATTACGGGACGATACGCCGACGATGCGGTGAGGTCTTGGGTTTTGAGTTGCCTTTAGAAAATAATGAAGGTAAATGTGAGGCGTGTCAGAAAATATTGTTTAGTGTAGGCTGGGTTGTTTGTTTATTGCTGGTCAATAGGATTTATAGACAAATTGATGTGCCATGTGAAGAATAAAAATTACTCAGTAGTTTTTTTTCCTTTCTTGTAAACTGGCATGTAATGGTGTAGCCATTGCTGGAGATCCAATAAATAAAAAAGTAAAACCTATGCGATGATTTTATGTGGTCACTAGTCTTATTGCAATGCCCATGTCTTTTGACCTGTGTTGTGCGTTTCATGTCTCAAAATCTTACATTCCACCTAAGTTTATTTTTCAACACAACTACTACTACTATTACTACTAATCTTTCTTCTACTTGGCTTGTATGTGCGTGTACTTCAACAGCCTTCAACACACTTGACAAAAATACCAAAATCAGCGAAAAACATAACAAACATCACATAAGCGACCCCAGTAATAAGGCACGCGTAATTCTTGTACTAAGTCCTGAAGCTCAGTTGAAGGGTCCTGAATGAAGAGCGAGCGATGTGAAACACTCAGCCTGGCGCGGATTACCGAGCGTGGAGCGAGCCACTTTTCACCGAACGACTCGACAAAAGATGTCGTTATGTCGAGCGTTCCTGCCGTGTGCACGCAGCCTTGCCACTCGAGTTTCCTCTTAAAAAAAACTTGGCGTATATGCGTCTAATACTGCATTTTATGTGTGTAATTTTCTTTTTTCTTTTATTTTGTAGACTTATGTGTAGTTACTTGGAGTGTCGTTGAGTTTTCTGGTGCAATGTTTACTCGTTTAAATTGATGGTATTGCTGTGTTATAAAAAATGTAGGAATGAACACAAATTCAAAAGACGTTCTGCGGAAAATTTTGTCATGTTCCGTTCTCTAACCAATTAAACACGTTGACTTGAATATGAGTCCGTTTACACATTGATTAGTGCAAGAAAAGAAGTGAAAATATTGCAGTAATCAGTCGGGAAAAAATACTGCTTGAACCTCGAGGCTTGCCCTTTCGTAACACCATAGTAACCGTCATTATAATTTGATACTCCTTTAGGGAACCGGCTATTACCCTCTGTCTATTTGTAATAGGATTCTTATTTTTGGATAGTGAAAAACAGTCCACACTCACAAACTGCGGAGCGAACATGGCCTACTGTGATAGACTTGAGTCACAAAATGTTTATCACAGTTTGGGAGCAAAAACCCTGATAAAATGTGTGACTCACGCCATTCAAAGAGGCCGTGCTCACCCCGCTTGCAGACAAGAAAGAAATAAAGAATAACATTGATTTGGCAACAAATCAATCAATTTGCTTAACCTTTTCCCAGGATTGACTTCCAGTCCAATCTAACCGGTTGCAGCTGAATACCAGTATTCTACATGGCGCGACTGCGAATCTGACCTCCACAACCCAGATACTGGGTATCGTGATACCCAGTAACTGGGTACCCAGTGATAGTCTCACCAGGGGTATCGTGATACCCCTGGTGAGACTGGTTGTCACTTTCGGGTTTCTGACGACCCGTAACGACGACTGACAGAAATCCTACCACTATACTAATATAATTTGATTGATTTTACCAATCTTTTTTGGCCAAAATGTAAAACATACTTATCATCATTTGACTTTTTGCTTCGTTTAAAAGGTATTCTTACTACGAAGGTTTGTTAAAGTTTAATACGCAATAATAATATTTACCATAAATCATTTTTCTTTGAATTTCTATCTTTAGCCAAAATACCTAACTGCCAACGATCATGAAATACAACCATATAAGAGTCTCCTTAGGTACGCACCAACCTCCCCTAGATACACATGCTTAGGTAAATAGGTATTTGTATGCCGAGACAATGTACTAAGGCATAGGTACTTTTATTGTAATCCTTACCACTGAATTGTTCTATGTGCCTGGTACTTATTCTATGGTTTCATTAAAAACAAGCTAGTTGTTTTTAATTGTTCTACTGTGTTAATTGTATGTAGAGCTTTCTTTCTTTAAACTTTAAAATCTTATAGTGAAACTTTTACCAGTTGCTAATGCATACGGTCTTCCCTCTTTTCCTTTCAGTCCCTCCTAAGGGTCATCTGGTTTATTAGTCGAATGGGTTATAATATCAATGAAAATGCAATTTAACTGTGGGTGAATCGACAATTCCGGGATTCATACGTATTAAGCAATTGTCCCGTTAAGAATGTTATGCAATATAGTCATTAAAAAAAAAAAAAACTAGATAGTAGGAGATTATATTTTATGTTTAGTCGTTTGAACTGCAACGTTCCCAAATCAAAAGAAAAACACTAATTTTAGATTAACTAACCCGCCAGGGTCGCGGGTTTGTTCGAAAGAGTTACCGTGGCCCTGGCACAGGCAACTGAAGGAACAAGGATGGGTTTTAGTCAGTAAAAGTCTGACACGCCCTTCCGCTCGAGCGAGAGACCTCACTTGATGATTACCCACCCAAAAAAAAGCAATGGGTAAAAATAAATAACATGTTAATGACTTCAACTCCGAGTTTACAAAGTCTACACTTATTCATTTAACCCGATTTAACGTGCAAATGAGCCTTAATAAGATAAGCAGTCTGAGTTAGCGTGAAAATGACAACAGCCAGTTAAATAAAATCGTTACTGCGATAACCTTTATCGTAAAATCGATTTCATTTTAATTTATCGCAATTTTGTAAAACATTACGACGCCACACGCGATAGCTGAAGAGCGTTCAGCGCCAATGTCGCGCTTCTAATATATTACTACACTGACAGAAAGTAGGGTGACGTAGTATTTGACGTATTTCATTCGTCGTGATAGTGTGACCCATTAGCAACAATTAAGCACCCCATAAAACCCAGGCAAAAATTCATGGGATTCGGGAAAACTCTCTTTTAAGTATTTATGAAAATTTGCCAGAATTCATCACTATAACTTTCCCCTTGGTTATACTACCAGGTCCTGGAAGGAATACGTCAAATAACAAGTCAACCGGTATAGAAAATGTTTTAATGTTCAGGTAATACAGTAAGTAGGCTTGCAGGTTACCATCAAGTTGAAATGACATGAGTAGTTTTAAATATTACCTGTAGCTAGGGTTATACAATATAGTAATATATTATTTGCCCGTGTGTCCCAAACTAGGCAGTTTGTCTGCATCTTGGGCCTTGGGGCTCGGGGAACGAATTACAAAGTAGAAACTAGAGAGGTGACTTCAGCACGCGTAGCATGACGCCTAGAAACGGAATTTGTCGACGGAAGATAAGACAAAATGATAGATTGTATCGTAGAAAAATTGTGTAAAACTGGAAAAAAAGAGATGTTTCTATTCTTCAGTCGACAAGAGTACGATGTCAAGTATGATGACTATTATTCTGATGAGATAGAAACATTTTTACAGCATTAAAATACATAAGGAACTTTTTTTGTTCTTGGTAGAATAGATATAGAATTGGTCATGCTACGCCGGCAGGTGTGGTATGGTATGAGTGTATGAGTACCTACTATATGTGATGTGAGGTGAACTACAATTACCTATATGAATCTTTGCAATTCCTGGTTGAAAATTTGCCTTTTATGTGTTAAGCTAGGCTATATGTCAGCTTTAAATATAAAACAACATTCGACGGTCCTATTAATCACGAAAAGGTTTTTCATCATGCACGTTAACAATCGAAAACGTATTTCGATATTTATCATAACATCCGAAAATGAAGATACAGTCGAGCACTGCAATAAGAATGTAGAGATCTAAAAATCAGGACATTTCAAACAAATAATAAATATTCTGAAAATACTATGAAATCCGAATTATGGCAAGCTTCCGCTCAATCAATGGAAATTGGAAACACAGCTCGATTAACTCTCGCTCAATGACCACAAACTCGACTGTTTTGTCACAACACATCTGACAAAACAGTCGAAATTCATAACACAACACCGCTCCAACAAATTTAAACAGTACACAACAAATCAAAATCATAAACAAAATTATACAGATCGTTCATGAATAATAGATGAAGCGCCGTCCCCTACGTAGGTATCATTACTAGCCTCTTGTGCGTAATTAATCGCGAGCCTGGTCATGGCGAGGCAGCTTTATTAAATTTTAGCGCTTTCACCCCCCTCCGCCACCCTCACACCCCCTCGGAATGAATAGCCCCATCACTTTTACTATTCACAGCGGACGGTGGATTAGCGAGATGAATTTCCTGATTCTCGTGGGGGTGGGCACGAATTGTGCGTATCTACCCTCCTCTACTATTGATGCGGATTTGCTCCGATTGCGTCGCGATTATTCAGGGATTGTTCGGCTTGAGACTTTTTTTGTGTGTCGCAATTAAATGTTATTTCGTGTTGGATATTTTGTTTCAACTACTCAATAAATTTGTTTGAATGTATGAGTATATCGTTATTAAGTCAATATCCGTTTTATGAATGAGCAAAGTGTATAGTGCTAATAATTGCTTTGAATAGTGACTGTCCACTGCTGGACATAGACCTCTCCCAATTCTACAACACCCAAGAAAAAAAATGGGATGTTTTGTTGACTACGATGAGCTTATTACAAAGCTGAAATTACTGTAAATTTCATATATGTAAGTGTGAAATCCTATCTCATACAGCGAGTTCGTATGCAGGACCGACACTAGTTTCATTTTGTGAAGTTAAGACTTCGGTTGACTTGCAAATCTCTTTACAGTTACCTAAATGTTGTCACGTGAGAAAATTTCCATACCAGTAGAAATATGTAACTGTTTCCAATCTGGCTATAAATCAAATAAACTCGTGACACAAAAACAAACGATCTGCCACATGCAGGGTTCCTTTGAACATGGCATTTCAATTTGCGATGCTAATCAAATGTTAATACTAATGGGCAATTCAGATTCCCATTAAGGTTGACAACCCGCCATTTATGTACAGCGTGGTACATAAACGCGCTCGCCCGACACATACACGCCCGAGGGTGTAATATTTTTCACCCCAACAAAAACATACCACGGTTTTAGCTCGCAGCGAAACTTTCGCCCTTTTGTCCGAATACAATGTGCGTACGTTATATTTTTTTTAATAAACCGGCTCGGTAGAACACCGAATCGATGGCCTCGGGCGAATACGTCGGATCACACAGTTAATTATTGACACATCCGTTTTTTATTCGGCTCCCCGGCATCAAAGCGCCATTGTGGTCGTCTAATATTATTCCTTTTGTGTAGCACGCTATGAAACTGGCTATTTCCTTACCTTTGTACTGTGTTACGTTTTGGGCGAAACTTGGCCCTTTGTTCGTACCGAATTATTGTTCTAAAATGACTGGTTATCAGTTTTCTTGGGGAGTGAGTTGAACTGTATTGGACGTTGGAGGGCTTCCAATATGGCGTTGTTTGAGGTTTATTTGAGATTAGTTCATAATATTTGTTTTATGATCAAAGTAGAGCTGCGGAAATTGTAAATGTCAGGATATGAAATGGGTGGTTATTTTGAAGCAACGTCTACTTTGTCTCTGCAGATTGCCAATTGAGAATAATAGATGAATTGAAAAAGAAAAGATAGTTTACCAAAACCAAGCCGTGTTTTATGCCGAAAACACTTACCAATAAGGTCATATTTGTTAGTCTCACGCACATTTTTTATTTGTTCGTATATTAGACGAAACAAAATTACTATTTGCACAAACAAAGCTATTCTACTGCGTCATAAATGGAACCTTGTGCAAAAAGATTTACCTTTTATTTGATGAAAAGACAGTACAAGTTACGATGGATGTTGTTTTAATATCAGACCCAATCACTTCTCATAATACAGTTCTTATTGTTAACGCAAAAGTCAATGAAATAAATGGGATTGACTTCGGCGAATGTCGTGGCTTTTCGACAAATGACTTTTTATTTGCGTGATTTGGTTTTAATAGAAAGTGGCTATTTTAGGGTTTTGGTATGAGCATCAGTGATGAGCACGCTCGAATCAGCGCCGAAAGTTTAAAATTAAACAGCGCGTTTTTATTAAGGAATTAATTTAGGAGTCGCTTAATGTTACTGAAAACGGGCGAATATTTTTCTAAAGACGATTACGTTACTCTAAAAACAGAGTATACACAACAGTTACGACATACGGACCAATTAGGTAAGATCAAATGCCAAATTAGACCTAGAAATATTTTTCCTTCCCATGTGAAGCATTAAATCGTAGAAATCGGTAACGAGTCGGTCGGAGTCGGTACTGTAGATCTTGATATTGATACGTGATCATCATCATCTATCTGCCTAACCTTTACCCAACCATGGTAATACGATACCTCTTGGTAAGACTGGTTGTAACACTCGGACTTCTGACGACCCGTAACGAATATCAGACAGCTAGAAATGACAGCCGTTATCAGCGGCATAAAGTGATTTCCGAGGCACGAGGGGTCTTGGTATGTATAGATGGTCACCCATCCACGGACCAAACGTGCAACTGTTATTACTTAGCCACAATCCCCCGATATTGATACGTGATAGGAAAACAATATAGTTAATCTACAAACAGATGAATTTACGACAGAAATCAATCCAACCAAGAGTTCTCACCTCGGCTCAAAAGACCAAACAGCAAAAAGCTCAAAAATTCTTTTAATCAGCGATTCTTCCACCGGGCGATGAATAACAGATTATTGAATAATTTTTGTGGTAATGAAATACAGAGCGGCGCTTACCGGCGACGTCACTACCTACCCCGATCTAGATAAAGGGTTGAAACACGCTCAACACGAAAGTAACGGATACGATCGGTTTCCGATAACGGGACCTCAGCACGGAAACTTTGCCTCTTAAAAAAATGCCACCACCAAATAAAAATCGGTTCAAATATTTTTTATGTGATTTTTAAAGAGTTCTCGTACAAATCGATGGGCTTGTACACGCATTTTTAAAAGCTGTTACGTCGCAACTGTGACGTGTTTTATCTTTACGATGAGTTCTATCGTTTGATTTGAATTTTAATAGTGATCCGATAAAGGTTTGGGGTACTTGAAAATGTGGTTTCTTTTAAGTAAAAGAACAGCGGCGTTGGATTTTGCGTGGCACACGTATCATTTAAGCCCTGGCTGGAGGCATTAATTTATTAAAGTAGCCAGGTAAGTAGTATAGGCAAGTTCGTTTAAGCAACCGAACCCCTTGCCAGATACGTATGTCACTTTTACGTGACTTTAGATAGGCACTACTAAGTATTCAAAACGGTAAAGAAAGACATCGTGAGGAAACCGGCATGTCCTAGCACAGAGAATTCGAAGACATGTGACATCCACAACCTGCACTGGGCCCGTGTGTTGGATTATGGCATGTTCTCCCTTACACAGAGGAGGAAAAGGGCCTGTCAGAAGCCAATATAGGAACTTATTGCAATACGTTAGCTACAATACAGCTCTACTTAAGAAAAGTGTGTTCGGCATGGGTCCCACTATATACAACAAAATACCCGATATTATAAAAAATGTTCCAATCCATATATTTAAAAAGAAACTGACAGCCCTATTACTTGATAAATGTTATTATTCTGTGAATGATTTTTTAATTGACAATACTCTTTAAATTTAATTGATGACATTGTATTTATTATTTGACATTGCTTGCCTTAAACTTTTCTATTCTATAATTATTTTATTTTTTTGACAATTTTAATTTTACTGACATGTTTCCATATGATATTATTTAAAATTGTTTGCCAATCAGTGGCGAAGGGTGATTTTATTAGAGAGGTAAGCCGGAGCAAAAAAAAATGCTACTACCTAGGCCGGACGTGGTGCACGTAGTCCAGTTACTTAAAAACTTATTCCTACAACGATACTGGTCAAGTATTTCTAACAACTGTTTGGATAAAACTTCAGCAGTTCGACTTCCGCTAACATCATAAAAACCTAGGAATCGTTCTCCGATTCCAGTTTCAGATAAATATCGAAAAATTACAGTCAGTTGCTCCCTATAACTGACATCGGGAGTTTCGTCAATCATTACAGACAGAAATTGAGCTTTATCTATCTCGTTTCTAATGTGGTCTCGTAAAACGGATGCAATACTATGTATTAAATCATTTTGAATATCACTGAGAGACTAGAAAACGCGCCCTCACGTCCCTAGCCGCCGCAGGAGGAGACGCCCCGGGCGTCGGGAGTCAATAGCGAACTCCCGGCCACCGTAGGCGCGAGCTTGCGGGTGGCGAGCAATGGGTAGCTCGCCGCCCGGTAAGGACCAGGCTCGGGTCGACGGCGCGCAGTGTTCCACGCGCGCCTCAAAGAGATGTCAGCAGCAGTGTAGGGGTCTACTAGGACCGATGCCTGCCGGGGTCGCGTGATTGTTCGAAAGAGATACCGTGACCCTGGCACATGGGCAACTGATGGAACACGGGTGGGTTTTAGTCAGTAAAAGTCTGACACGCCCTCCCGCTCCGCCCAGAGCGGGAGAAGTCATTTGATAATTTCCCATCCTGAAAAAAAAAAAAAAAAAAAAAAGACTAGAAAACGCGGGGTTCTAAACTGAAGAACATACTTCCAAATGAGAGGCCATTACGGTGTCATACTGGCTCAGATATAACAAGGTTTCAATATAGTTACAGCGGTTATCAGAATTCGGACGTTCATCGTGGCCGCGAAAAGCTACTTCTTGTTTACCTAACAAAATAATGGAGTCAGTAAACCGTTTCATTACATTCCTATTTCGACCTACTTTCCTATTATGACCTTCATGCGAATTAGTGAAAAATGGTTCTATCCTACTATTCCCGAAGTCATGTAAATCTAAACAGCTACGAATATAAAGCATATTCTGTCTGTCATGTCAGTCTGAACATGTTTTTTTGATGAATTCGTCAGATTATTAACCCCTTGAGTTACACAGTTCGACATAAGCAATCGTCTTTCTATTGTGTCTCTAATTTCGGCATTCGATGAGTTTAATATCTATAAAGCCCCCTTTATTCCATAAACTACTAGAATCTGAGAAAAGTAAACATGGAAAACAAAATATCTTATTCAATTTACAACAACCAGTCAGCCATTGATATTTATCGTAAAGGGAAACATTAAAATGTTTGAAAAACCCATCGCACGACCTAACCTAATTATGTGTTTCTTATTTTTAAAACTTAACCTTGAAAATCATGTTTAACGAACACGTAAAAAATGCTAGAATCGTCATCCTCTGTCATAATTTGCTTATACAAACTTTTCCCTGAAGCACCATCAAAACCCCACTTGCATATAAGTATAAATTCTTTGCCATCCAGATTCTACACGTAGGAATTTTAAGTCTAGCCACAGTTTTGTTCAAAATAGCTTGGAGTTTTACTTTAACCCCTCTTCCGTGACTTCTGTGGCATCTTTTGGCGGATAGCAGTTCTTCTTCGCTTCAAGGGTGCTGTGTAAGAAGGATACAATGGTATTCCTTCTTCTTTTGCACAAGATCTTAATGTTATATACTGCCACTTAGAAAGTTTCAATAAAGTCAAAATACCTAAAGCTTTATCAGCAGAATATATGGGCATAGTTTTCTATGCCTTTAACAATTCCTTCATATTTGTAGCTTCTTCGGGATGCTCCGAGACTAGTTTAATAATGATATCTGCTACTTTCTTATTTGTGCTTTTAAACCAGTTGCATGAGCAAGACTTTCATTGCTGTACGTTAGGAGCTCTCTCACTCTTCTGTAGCGGGCTTAGCTTCACAAATGGTTTTCTGGGACTCACAACTGATGTTGATATTCCAACACTGCACGTTTCCGGTCCACAGGATGTTAATAATAATATCTTAAGACAATCAACACAATGTTATCTGATCCCAAACTAGGCAGAGCCTGTACTATGGTAACCAGACAACTGATAAACATACTTATATATTTCTAAATACAAACATATTATACATAAATTACACCGAGGCACAGAACAAATTATTGAGATCATCGCACATACATTTGTCCTGGGTGGGAATCGCACCCACGACCTCAATCTTAGCAGTCAGGGTTACTAACCACTAGACTAACAGGCCAGTCTTATTTCTCATCTATATAAATGAGCTGTGTAAAATGAATATTCAGCATTGCAAAATTTATACGTATGCTGATGACACAGCCTTAGTTATAGATGGAGCAGATTGGAGCCAATGTTATTCCAATGCTGACAACGCACTTAAGCAAATAATGAATTGGCTAACAAATAACATGCTTACCCTAAACGTGCAAAAAACGGTATGTGTTCCCTTTACCATTAGGTCAAATCTTTCCCCACCGCTATCATTTGCAGTTAAAGCCCACACCTGTACCAATGTGTCCTCTTCCGAATGCGAATGTCTCAACATATCCAGGTCTAGTGGTGTAAAATATCTCGGCATTCATATAGATCAAAACCTGAACTGGCACAAGCATATAGAGATACTCTCAGGAAGAATCCGTAAACTAATTTATGTATTCAAAAAACTTCGTAGATCTGCTGATAGTAGGACCTTGAAACTTGTCTATTTTGCACTGTGCCAGTCGGTTTTATCTTATTGTATTCCAGTTTGGGGAGGGTCAACTGTAAACGTCTTTATTAGGCTTGAACGTGCACAACGGGCTGTCATTAAGGTCATGCTGTCTCGTCCACGTAGGTATCCCACATTACAGCTTCATGCCGAATGTGATCTGTTGACTGTCAGACAACTTTACGTGCAACAAATGACAATTCGTAAACATTCTTCCCGTCCCTTGGCGGAACCAGCCGGTAGGTCGATATATAGACATAAAGTTTTTCCACTAGAACCGCACAGAACATATTTTGCCAGGCGCCAGTATTATATCAACAGCATAACAGTGTATAATAATTTAAACAAGGAATTGAAACTATTTACTAAAACTAAATATGAATGCAAATGTACATTAAACAAATACTTGGCAAAATTAAGTCATAATAATACTGAGGATCTTGTTTTGGGCCACCGACCCTTAAACTGAAATTTTAAAATTAATTATACTTGCACTTACATATAAACCACCCCGCCCCACCCACCTTCACACACACACACACACACCCCCACACACTCACACACGCACACACCACACACACACACACACACACGTACGCACGCACGCACACATCCACAAAACTGATTATGTGAATGTTATTTTAATTTAATTTAGTACTTTATTTTATTTATTTAGCTTTATGGTTATGATTTAAAAAAAAACAATTTGTAATATTTAGTATGTCACTAATATTGGCATGTGACATTGCTGCGGAGGGATACTGATCTCTAAGATACAGGGACCTCCCTAGTTTAGAGATCAGGGATTTAATGTATTGAGCATCGCATAAGCCACTTAGTTCTAATACCACTGTATTAGTATGTAGGCTTTCTTTCTTAAATAAATAAATAAAAATAAATAAATAAATGTCATGTTGACGTACCCTCATTTATAGCGAAGTCAGAACTGGGACATGGGTGCTGTTCTACTAACACTACAGAAGGGGTTATCTTTTCCTTCACGACCTCAGGCCATTTCATGTTCTCTTGCAGCCATGTCTCATACTTTTTTTTATGAATGTACGTCTCGTGCGATTACACGAGATCCATTTGTTCCTCAACAAGCACATATAAGTCTGACAGAATTGTTTCAATTCGTTCTTTTCATTTTCTGACAAATCAACTATATTCGCAAAAACGTCAAATAACATTTGAGGTTGTTCAAAACAACTGGTGTTTGCCAAAAACAGGAAAATGTCCAAATTGGTAACCAAATCTTTCATCACAACACAATTAGAAATAAAACGTAATAACGCAAAACATTTTTTTTTTAATTTTGAGTTCCTATTAGAATAATATTTTTTTTACTAAATATTTGAATAATAAATAAAAAATAATAGAATACTGTTTATTTCACTTGGTTTTACTACCTATTTTAGGTATTTCTATTTAGAACTTTAGGATTTTTGTTCCTTTTACCCCCTTAGTCTCTGGTTTAAATTACTTGTACTATCCCTTGATGATCATGATTAGTCCTTTACGACACATCTGACTTTATCATAACCAATTTTTCGTGGCTGTAAAGTCCTTCAGTTAATTTATTTTGGGCTGTAAAGGACTCTTATTTTCGTCAATAATTATGTTTGGTTTATTTTGTTATTTTTATGGATAGAACACGAAAAAATAGTGAGGATTTCTTTTGACATCATGAATATAGTAGGTACAAAACAAATATTTTATTTGTTTTTTGGCTCTACTGAAAACTCGTGTTTTGTCCTTTACGACAGTTGAAATTTCCGGTATCGATATGTTTAGAGTTATATTTATGTGTTTGTGTTGAGTAACTATCGCCAGGTTCAAAGTTTTTAAGACCAATATAATAGCAAATATCGAAATAGGCCTACATAGCTAGTTGATTACTACAGCTGTGTGCCAATAGAATTCTGCATTGGTTAATGTTTTGTTTATAGATTCTACTTAAATATTGGCTCCAAAGGAACACCATATTCTCCTGAGTGATTAATACTACCTTCGTCCGGATTGGGCTAACAAATGCAAAAAATATTTTTCAGATTTTAGCGTACAGCATACTATAATCATACTTTAATTGCCCACTACTGGGAGAGCTTCCTCATGGTGAGAGGAATGGGGCCGTAATGCTTTTCGCAGGCCTAGTGCGGTTTTGGTATATGTCACATGTCTTCGAATTTTTTATTCCAGGGCCTGCGTCTTTCGTCACGATGTTTTCCTCACCGTTTTAAGTGGTGATGGAAAATATAAAGCAAAGTGAGTCTCTTGATTCGAAATTACGACCTACATACAACTTATAAGTCGTGGCCGGTACTAATGAGCCACCACTACTATAAGATTAGCGCGTTCAAACAAAAAACCACACTTTTTAGCTTTATTATTTTAGTATAGATAAAACCCAACACTTCATAGTCGACCTACTACCTTAACTAACAAAACAAGCCTAAAGGTAAACAGCTTAAATCCTCAGCGGCGAACTCAAAGACTAGTGTAGGGTTATGGTCTTTCACAGACATGAAAGCGTGCGAGGTAGAAGCGGCGTAACGCGATACTCATACAAATCGGCACAGCCGCAAAGCTTTGTCTTACCCGCACTTCGCCGCCAATCATATCACCACTTATTGGAAAAAAGAGAGAAAATAGACGTTTTGAACAGTTGAATCCTCCTTTTTAATCCTTTGAGGCGGCGAAATTGTAGAATTGGACAAAGGCTAAGAGCGTATTGATGGCATTGAAGATGATTGGAAATTATTTAGGGAAGCGAAGAGTTATATAGCTGTTTAATAAAAGTTGAAGGATTGTAGTATGTTCAGCTGATTAGTCGATTCGCACTAAACTACTCGCCCGCTGATGATGACCAAGACTGCTTTCTGTATGTTGGAGATTTTAATACATGAAATCCAGATTCAGTGGTATCTTAGATATAGAGAAAAAGGATCGAAGTGACAGACAGATAAAACTCAAATTATTTTACTTTTGAATTAACAAGGACAGTAAGAAAGGTGAAGCTAGTTGCCAATTCCAAAGAGTAGTATATTCCTATGGAGAGTAACGGTCAGGAAACACCATGGAAACTCTTTTAAATAAAAACCGGCCAAGTGCGAGTCGGACTCGCGCACCGAGGGTTCCGTACAAACCTGTAGGTATTTTCGGTTTAAAAATATATATTTTTTTTAATTTTTATATTTCAGTTGATTGAATGTAAGGTAAATTGCGGTTTACGATTTATGACGTTTTAAAAAAAAACTACTCACTCGATCTCGTTCAAACCAATTTTCGTTGGTAGTTTGCATGGTAATGTACATCATATATTTTTTTTAGTTTTGTCATTCTCTTATTTTAGAAGTTACGGGGGGGGGACACACATTTTACCACTTTGGAAATGTCTCTCGCGCAAACTATTCAGTTTAGAAAAAAATGCTAATAGAAACCTCATTACCATTTTTGAAGACCTATTCATAGATACCCCACACGTATGGGTTTGATGAAAAAAAAACATTTTTGAGTTTCAGTTCTATGTATGGGGAACCCCAAAATTTATTGTTTTTTTTTCTATTTTAGTGTATAAATCTTAATGCGGTTCACAGAATACACCTACTTACCAAGTTTCAACAGCATAGCTCTTATAGTTTCGGAATAAAATGGCTGTGACATACGGACGGACAGACAGACACACAGACAGACAGACAGACAGACAGACAGACAGACAGACAGACAGACAGACAGACAGACAGACAGACAGACAGACATGACGAATCTATAAGGGTTCCGTTTTTTGCTATTTGGCAACGGAACCCTAATAAATCGATAAAAAACTTAGAAAGTATATTTAAAAATGATACTAGCAATTGCCATTTATTCAACCTACACCCGACCACAACATATTATCTATGTAAGTACATTATAAATATTCCCAAAAATACCGTTCCAATAATTTTTCAACCGTGTCGGGCTTCATTTAAATTGAAGTTTTTTTACACTCTCCATATTTTCTCTTTGAAAATATACCGAGAGCATTCACACCATCGATGCTGCGGCCGATAGATTTTAAGAGGTTTGTAAATATTCCGCGTGTTTTGGCTACAGATTAAACAAAATTTATTTTTAACTTTCTCATATAGGTTATGAAATGTCAGAATTCAACTGTATTGAGCTTAGACTAGGGAAAAAAGAAGTATTGAGCCAATTCTACTAATCTGATAGTTTTTAAATTGACGATGGTTTATTTGGAATAAGGAATAGAATATGTAAATTCGGCCTTTTTAACGCGTTTTTATTAGCTTCAAATGTATGTCGTCAGTATGTGTATTTGTAACGGAAACTTTGAACATGATTTTGACCCTCTTCAAAACGTCGGATTAATTCGCAATTTGGCATCCTTATCACGGACAATAATTTTATACATTTGTGCCATTATCCTTGCAGGGGTTACCAGGATAGCCAAAAAGCAGTCTTCGAAAAAATTACTAATACCTAGTGTAAAAAAAACACGCTTCCATATAAAACCAAACTTAAAAGTGGAAAATAATGTAAAAAAGCGTGGGGTACTCTTTGAGGTATTTTTTCATTGATATCAAGCACCTCGCGCTTTTTCCATTTAATTAAACTATTATTTTTACAAAACAAGATGTCTCTTTGGCGTGATTTATACCTACGATCTAGTTTTCGAAATTCGAACGTAACGGTCTATGATTAAAATACAGTTCCTTTTACAAACCTGACAAATTAGTTCGATGCTAAGTGTTAGTACTCTGAACGACTCTAATAGAGGTATAAAGATAGGGAAGATAAGATGGAGATAGAAGTACTCGGAATAAAGTTCTATTTAAAATTGGCTCTATGGTTTATACCTGGGTATGACGATAAACCGTGATTTGTAATAACACAGAACTATTGTTGATATCTTCAAGATACATAATGATAGGAACCTTTTTACCACGCTGCTTACCAATGCCTAACGTTTTATTCCCCCTACAGAACTCCAAGCGTGGCTTTACATAATTTTCAGTGATTTATGGAATTCCTATATTCGGCAAAGATATACAGCCTGATTTATATGTCCTTGTGTATGTTTATTGTTGAAACAGCGAGTCATTCATCATTCCATGTGACTTATCGTAAAAACATTTTACGATCACTGGTTTCCGTATTGGTCTAAAAACGAACGAAAAACAAAATTCGGGCGGTCCTTGTGAAATGAAATTATGTTGATTATCTATATGAGGTTTTATTGCAGGCTTTATGTATTTAGGAAAATACTTTTGGTTCCATTCCAGCCCAGTAGCATTTTCTGCTGAATATGGGCTTTCTATTAAAACCTACGTAATCCTATATATAGGTCCTATATCTTTAAGAATTAGCAGTTATAGAATGAATGAATGAATTGCACCGACCCCAGCCTCGTTTGACCAGACTCGATTAATCTAATGAAACCCGAGATTAGCACTAGCCCTTGAAGCGTCATGTTTCATGGTCTACAGAGCCCATTGCATATAAGGATTACATCTTACAATTGACAGTTAACAGTAGAGGTAAACAGCTTCATCTGAAGTGCTCAATCTACCATGCAAAGCTTGGCAGATTGAGCACTTCTCGTTATAAATACAGACTTTTCAGTCTTAGAAATAGAATCAACTAAGCTAGTTTTTGCCATGGCTGCCAACATGACATTATTTAGCAATTTAACTAAAACGTGTTTGTCGTTTTCATCCTACAACTCTTTTTGTAATGGACTAGAACTGCAACTAATGTATCTTAATCTCAGATCAATCTCAGAAGGTTACAGAAAGGTAAATTCGCCACGGTCAAGATGGCGAACTTTCTTTAACCCTCGTGGCTTAAGGTGGGCTTTCGCGAGGCATTGTTTTAGGCACGAAGCCCGCAATAATAAACTTAATTCCACCAAAAAAGTATTTTCGGCTTTCGTAAGTAATATTTTGCTGTCGTTTCCTTGTACTAGAATTTTGCTTCTAATTTATGAGCCGTAGTATTTTACTAGCGCTTTCGATAAAATTTCTAAGGATTGTCATTAGCATAAAACGTTAAGACGATACCTACGTAAAAAGATTGCTTGTATAAAATAGCTGTATTTCCAAATGTTTCGTTAAAACGTCTTTGTAATGGCACCAAAAAAAGGCTCACAATGTACTTTCTGAAATTGAAACGACATAGCGGACCGTTGTGTTCGGCAACTTTTCATGCCTAGTCAGACCCTAATGGAAATGAGAAGTCTAATGTAACAAGTAACAACTGAAAACATCCCGTTGGACGGATGTAACAAAGCATTCATTTTCTGATGGCGGTAATCTCGCCGAAGGGCGGCATTGTTCGTCATTTTCTCTACGGGCCTATATTTTTTTTCGTATTTTCTTTTCGAAAAGAATAAAAATTGTGAACAGTATTGTCGCGGCGGAGGCTCGCGCCGTGATCGCGCAAAAAGGAGCCCTGGATGACAACGAAATGACGGGAGCGTCCGCGGGTGGCCCCCTCCCCCTCTTGTAAAAATGTCGCCGAGGGAGGGGCGGCGTGCCTACGACAAGACGGCATTTTTACACCACCGCCGAACCGGTGGATCCTATACACCGATTTGGGATCAACAGAAATTGAACCGTGACACGTGGAGGGAAACCTTAAAACAGCTTGGTGGCGTGCTACTTGACTTTTTAAACACGCGCCGTGTTTGCGATAAATCGATAAGTATATACGCTACACGCCAGCGGCAGAGGGTACAAATTGCACGGATTTTACAGTTCTTTGTGTTGACACGCCAGGGGTGGGGTGTTTAGTGGTTTCCGTCCGATGTTTTAGGAAATATGAAATTTTCGGCTTTAATTCTCGTACGACGTTTTCGTTTGGATGGCTGCTAAGGACCCTTATCCCTTTTGGTTTTACAAATTTTCGGTTTCTACCTACATTTTCATAGATGGAATGCGTAGCGGCGTTCTATTCTTTATTTAATTTTAAAACTAGAAAAGGTTTTGACGTAAAAAATAACTAAGAAGGAACGTTACTATTAATTCGAGATCCACTCATCGGGCAAATAGAATGGCTGGATCTACTTCGGTTCCATTTTTACAACGTGGAAGTTATCGAATCAACACCAACTTCAGCGATTGAATAAAAACCCTCAATTACCAAGTAGTAAAGTTAATAGAAAGTCCCAATTCTTAGACCATCATAATCCTAACTAATATTTTAATGCAAAAGTAAGTTTGTTACGCTTTCACGCTAAAACGGGCGAACAGAAGTGAGCGTAAAGTGAGATGTAATTCCACCTGCCGGCGTAGTATGACCAATTCTATCTCTATTCTATATTAATACGTGAAGCGAAAACTTTGGATCCCTTTTTACGAAAATTGGGCGGACGGAGGAGTATGAAATTTCGCACACTTATAGTTTATACAGAGAAGAAGTGACAAATGCTAATATTTTTTTTTAATTATGCGTAAAAATACATTATTTTCAATAAATAACATGTTACACACACTACTATTCACTACCGTGTATTTAATACAACATGCACAAATCGAGTCTGTATTTGTTTTTGGTATTATTTGTCTATAGCCTTACTGAATGGTTGAAATCTGTAGTCCAATCGAGAATATCTGTCTTTAATATTTTGTGTCTATAGTCTTACTGAATGACAAGTATAACCATAGGTAATAAATTAATTTTATAGATTTATAACCTATTTCATTTTTAAAATCTATGGTCATATCGAGAATATTTGTCTTTAATATTATTTGTCTATAGTGTTACTGAATGTCAAATATAACCATATTTTTTTTTTATTTAGTTTTAATGGTTATGCATATAGATTTATTATTATGGTCGAATGTCGACCACTAGGCGACCACTAGTGTATTTTAATTCTGTAAAAATGTTTCTATCTCATCAGAGAAATAATCATCATACTTGACATCGTACTCTTGTCGACTGAAGAATAGAAACATCTCTTCTTTTCAGTTTTACACAATTTTTCTACGATACAATCTATCATTTTGTCTTCTCTTCCGTCGACAAATTCCGTTTCTATTGCGGTCATGCTACGCGTGCTGATACTATAGGGATTTACAATCTTGACAGCTCACTTCAGCTAAGTTTTCACGGTGAGATTTAACAGAATAGCTCGGCTGTGTAAGGAAATAGGCCATTTTTCATCCTGGATCGAAGTATTGGGCAACCAGCCAACAACTAGTACTGTTATTATAATAATGTAGGGCCATGATGATAACATGATGTTCTCGTGCAAGACAATGCCATCATCATCATCATTATAGTAGCCGGAAGACGTTTACTGCTAGAAATAAACACTTTCTAACAATGACCCATTTTTTTTTAACATATAAATTGGTAGGGACTTCGACACGCAAACTGTAACCATAAATTCAGTACATGCATCTAGACCGCCCAACGTAAAAATGAATCGCTGGTAATAAAAAATATAATCTGCTGTTTCATAGAAAAGTGCAATACTTACGCGGTCAAAATGTATGGAACGGCAATTATTTTTCAGAAAGGATTCACAATCATGTACTAAATCCATGGTAACAGGTTGCACAAATAAGTAAGACACATCTGTTATCCCGAATAATTATTTCCAAGTGAAATCCGTATTGTTATCATACCGATCCAGCCCGTCCCTTGCTGCCTTCTACCAGCGATGCCCTAAGCCGAGGTCCTTACCACACAGGAGGTGCCCTTAGCGAGTAGTCGCTCTAGTTTTAAGTCTTTTAAGCCCTGGCGGCCTTCATTTATTAAGGTAGCCATAAGCAAGTCCGGTTAAATAGCCGACAACCTCATAGGTAACCTGCGAAATGTCATTCCAAAAAAAACCTATTCTTAACACCAAGGATTTACGTTTTTTGTTTTTTTTGCAGATCGTATAGGAGAGGTCCAAGCGCAGCAATACTTCACCCAATATCCGGAGCTGAAGCAGGAAGGAGTCGCCAAGTACATCGGCAGTCCAGTCCATCAGAAGACTGCCGTCACACCTGAGAAGCTATTCAGTAAGAATAATTTCGGTAAGTGTTTAAGAATTAACGAAGGATTTAATCTATAGGTCTATGTAGCTTCGAAACTGACTATCCTAATTGCGTAACACACTATCGATCACAGTCTGAATAATTCTGAAGGATACTGCTAATTTGAAAGAGATACCGTGGCCCTGGCACATGGGCAACTGATGGAACACGGGTTGGTTTTAGTCAGTAAAAGTCTGACACGCCCTCCCGCTCCGCCCAGAGCGGGAGAAGTCATTTGATAATTTCCCATCCTGAAAAAAAAATGGATACTGCTAATCCATTGCTTCGTAGATTCGAAAAAAATGTCTCCTCAACAACGTTAATAACTCAATGAATGTTGTGTTAATCTGCCAAAATTTGTCTCTGTGGTTGAAAGTTGGAAAAGTAAAAAGCAGCAAGTATTGCTGGTGGCATCTTCAATAGCACTTTTGGTATCTTTGTCTATCAACAGTCTTGAAGCAGATTCTGCATCGGCAGAAATTTGATTACAGAAGAAACGGATATTTAATACATATCCACCTATTTAAATTTAATAACAGCACGTACTCAAGGACCCAAATTCTATTCTAGACGAACCAATTTCTTGTCTTACATAAGGGCTAAAATAATCAAACGCCACTCATCTGCCTAGCGTTTCTCCTACTATGTTGAGGTCGGCTTCCAGTCAAACCGAATGCAGCTAAATACCAGTATATAACATGGAGCGAGTACCTGCCTGATCTCCACACCCCAGTTACCCGGCTATTCCACACTGCAAGGTGCAGAACTCATGCTGGTGCACGGGCGCCTCTCCGACGTCTCGTGGATACGTATAATACACTATTTATCGATTTGGATATTTTTGCACTTACGCACTCTAAGTTCAAAAAGATGGCGGTTGAACTTCTCAATTAGCCATCTTCACAATTGTTCCAAAATGCGTACGAGTTATTTTTTCTTTTATATATATTTTTTTAAATTGTGTATAATCAACGCATGAATTATATAATATCCACGTAGGTACAAACTATTATTTCGCGGACATTGGTGTGGGTTACACGTTTACCTAGTCTATAACTTATTCTGTCACACTTAAATTGTAATGTGTAACGGTTTTATGTCCCAATAAAGTAAAAAAAAAAAATACTATAACCCCTTGGTAAGACTAGCTGTCAGACTTTGATCCCCTGATGACCCTTAACGACTGTCAATGATCCACGAATGACAGTCGGGACCAAAAGCTTAACGTGCTTACTGTATCATAGAGGGGTCCATGGTATGTAAAGATGATTTCCCATCCCCGGACGAACCGCGACAACCTGTTTTAAACCCACTGCCACTCTTAATAAAAATAGTTTTATAAAGACTCTTACATCATCATCATCATCATCATCATTTCAGCCGAAAGCCGTCCACTGCTGGACACAGGCGTCCCTCAATTTGGGGGGGTTTGCCATAATCACCACGCTTGGCAGGCGGGTTGGCGATCGCAGTATGGTGGTAAAATGAATAGAGAACGCTGCTGCCCATCTCTTAGGAAGTCCCTGAGTCGCCGCTAACGACACCCACGGGAAGAAATGGGATGTTGCTATTCTTTACGTCCGGCACCACACAGTACAGAATACCAGACAGACTCTTATTGAAGCGTACTAATAAAAAATTCAACGTCCATTCCGACATCAAAAGATCAATATCGCACCCGATGACGATTAAACTCATTGATGAATTATTACTTCTCGTATCGCACCCGAGCACGTCCGAACGCATCCGAAGCACGAACCGCACGTGCAAGTATGCACGCAGGCATAGTCTCACGTATGTACAGACGCCATCACATCAAGCTACCTGAAACTGTAAAAATTTCCCAATCCATTTTGAACCTAATGCTTTAGCAATAAAGTTGAAAACCTATTAAAGAAATTTGACAGATTGTAGTAGCTTTATGCGCTGGCGTCTGTATTTCTGGCTCAAGATAATAAAAAATGCTAATGAAAAATTTTAGATCTGTAAAATTAATTTCATGGACATTTATTGTATGACGAAATAAAAAATTAATGAAAACTGCGAAAATAAGCATTTTGGTTAAGCTACTGATAGATTTAATTTCCGTAAGTAGATTTGAACAAACATGCCATGTAAAACATATTGTAAAAACTAGATAATGTCGGCGTTTCCTATGTAACTACTCTGAGAAGAAAGGCCGAAACAAATTCTGAGGTCACAGTCTCTTTTAAATTCCAGACATAATCTTTGTCAGATCATGTGAAGAACATGAAAATTGGTGACTGAAATGGTCGTTTGAGGAAAGACACCACACACATTGAGTGGACCTGTTCAGTCAGTGCACGCATTGCCAGTAAGTTTGTATGATAATTTAACTAGCATTGCTATTAGATTTAAAGGTAGAATAGTGCATCTTCAAATGTGGTTGTTTATGAAGGTAAAGAGAAAAATGTGTGGCAATAAATACAACATACAACTGATGCTGACTGACAACTTTACCAGCTTTATTAGGTATACTAGCTTTTGCCAGCGGCTTCGCCCGCGTGGAGGTCGGAAAATATCCCGCGGGTATCGTCACTGCTCTGCTCCTATGTGTCTAAGCGTTATGTTATATAGCCTATAACCTGCCCAGGAGTATGGACTACAATCGTACCAAGTTTGGTTAAAATCCCTTCAGTAGTTTTTGACCCATGCGTGCACATACAGACAGACAGACAGACAGACAGACAGACAGACAAAAAATTTACTGATTGCATTTTTGGCATCAGTATCGATCACCAATCATCCTCCAATATTAATTTTGAATGTATATTCAATGTACAGAATTGACCTCTCTACGGTTTTATTATAAGTATAGATAAAAAGGGGTGCGCTTAGGTAAGTACTTTGCCAGCGAAATTCAAATTCTCTGGCCGTTTCGCCTTAAAAGTTGTTTGACGCGCAACGCCATCTTACGCCTGGAATCGGCAACCGATCGTCGCATCGCGAATGAACTGCAGCCGCGGCGCGGCGTCGACCAATCACCGTGCGCGGACGACGGAGCGGCTCGCGGTTCTTCGCATCTGTTCACTCCGTTCTTTTTGGTTCTCTCGCTATATTCAACCGAAATTCAAGACACGAAACACAACGACTTCTTTCGCTACTAGAAACATTGTAAAAACGCTAATTCACTGGATTAAACAGTTTTCATATACAAAAACCGTAACTCATTGAAGTACCCGAGAGCAGCACCCACGAATCACAGGGGCAACAGCCTAAACATTTGGACCTTCGACCAGGATATTCGAGATCATTCGAGAAGAATCAGCCCTGAAGCGGAAACCCAAGCGTTCAAACTGCTCATAGAAGAAAAGGCGGAGTAAGCGTTCCATACCTGCGTTCAAGCAGCATCAGCCAGCAACGGTCAGGTGATCCTTCGCCCTTCCTTCCCTCTTACCCGTTTCGAGTTGTGTTAATATCGTTCTATACGTTTCTAGAAGTTCGAGCAGCGGTCTTGTGATAGTGAGTATAGCGACTTCGCGAGTTCTGCCACGCCTGACTTTCCGTGTTTGCACAACTGTAAGTACCTTTGCTTTCTTTAAGCCGCCAAAATGAGTGACGATGAGTGTAAATCCGATAGTTCTGAAGTTAATATTGCCGATCTTAAGAAACAAAGGGGTGTGATAAAAGGCAGATTAACACTTTTTGCTAATTTTATACATAAATTAGACAGTTCATGTTTAGATTCCGTAACGAAAACGCAAGTTCAATTACGAATTCAAGCGGCAACCATTTTCTTTTCTGACTTTAATAGTATTCAGTCCAAAATCGAAAATAATGTAGATGGAGAAGAATTATTAGTGCAATTAGAATATAGAGAAACGTTCGAGTGTCAATATTATACAATTCTATCAACTGCTAAATGCATGATTAACGATGAACAAAGTCAGTTGAACAATTC